>CAJQUN010000044.1:2832268-3432268 GCA_907163345.1 Haberlea rhodopensis | reverse complement strand
ATTCGCACCCAAGAGTTGAAAGTCTTTGTATTTGTTGATAATCATCGTTTACGAAAATTCCATGATTTTATTTATTATGAAATAATATAAATGTTAAGATAAATGAATTATCATTTATATGTACAATAATAATAAACTTACGCTTTAAAATTTCAAAATTTTGAATTATTTGATTTACTTTGGAAAATGGATAAATTTGATATCCCAAATAAGAAACACCACAATCTAATATTAATTTTTTTACAACTATTACAACTACTTGAATGTGGGAGATGAAGACTCAAACACGAGATCTTCGGGCCGCAATTACGACCGATGCTATGTGGGCTAAAGCCATCGGCACAACCACAATCTAATATTAATTTTTTTAGCAACTATTACAACTACTTGAATGTGGGGGATGGAGATTCGAACACGAGATCTTCGGGTCGCAATTACGACCGATGCTAGGTGGGCTAAACCATCGGCACAAACTAATATTAAGTTGTTCCCTTCAAAACGTATAAATAATATTTTTGTTTTTAACATCTTTTAATATAAAATAAACATTATGTAACAAACTTAGTAATCATATTAAAATGAATAACTTTAGAGGGTATTTTTATATTTTTAAATTATTGAGATGATTTTAGTTGTTTTCAAAAAAAATTATTGCATTTTTATAATAATTTGTTGAATTTTTTTAGATTACAGCTATATAGTTATTTTAATATCTTAGTATAATAACATGGGTTATTATTTTACATTTTTTTAATCTATTATAATATAGCAAAATCATGGGAGACTTGCCCTAAAATCCCCAAGCATATTTTCATTTTGTAATCAGTCCATATTCAAGAATGCCAAACTCTGCACTCCATATTTCAACAATGTTTTATTTTTAGCTCCCTAATTGATGAAATTGATCATTCTACCCATTTCTCTCTCCATTCTTCTTCTTTAATCGTTTCTTCACCATTTTTGTTTGATATCCCATTCTTCACAGACACAAATCATCCATATGTCCACCTTAATCTTCTTCATTTTTGAATCAAATTTCTTTAATTTTGTGAAAATATTTCTTTTTTTAACCGCATATTTCTTGGAGCACTTATCACATTTCCACTTTTGATCCCCATGTTTTATGCAAAAATGCTTCTTGATTCCTATCAAATCGCCCAAGGTCTATGTAGGATCGTGGTGGATGCAGCTCGGTCACGGGCAAACATAAAACCTTTTTTTGATTTCTTTACCTGACCTTTGCTTAAGCTTCCATGGCAAATTATGATCCATCCCCTGAAGCTGTAACTTCTGGTCTCTTTGAATGCTTTATGGACAAATATATTTGCAATTCTGATGCATTCTAGGCAAATATGTTCCTCTTGCAGTCTTGCTTTTGGATATTTTTATTTCATTGCATTTTCTAATTCAAGGTTTTGTACAAATTTCATAGTAGAGTGGTGATTGTTTTTGTATTACTCATATTAATATCGATTATGTCATGATTTTTTACTGTGAATGGATTCTATGAAGACTTAGCATGGTTGTAGCATGGTTGTTTCTGCCCGATGTATTTCTACAAAGACTTGGCATGGTTGTTTTTGCTTGATGGTTTTTTTACTGGAATTTCATATAAATGCAAGTAAAGTGTATGATAAAATGCTATAAAGTGTCTGATACATTCCCAATGGATTACAATTTCCAAGTAACTCCGAATTGAAAACTAATCAAAATAATGATTAATTCCTTCCATGTTTCTACTATGGTTTCTTCTTGTTTCTCAACAAAGTATTGGATATTCATTGTCAAATAATATGATAAGCTTTTTCTTTGACTACTTTGTTGGGTGGTATTATGTTCTTTATCTACCAAGCCAATCACTATGTTCACACTTATCTATCCACGTGTTTTAATCCTTATGTGTTGACGTTGAGAAGAATGTCATTGTGACGATATCTTCTGACGAAGGTCTTTGTGATGGAATCAATTATACCTCTGTCAAAATAAGTAGGGCATTCATAAGATAAATTCAGGCACGTAACACTTTTGCTAATGCACGGAGCTGAAGCTATATGTTGTCATGTTTTTTGTCCTCTTTATCATTAGTGAGCATGTGGGTCATTGAAATCTTGATATTTTGGACTATAGGTCTAACAAGTAATGTAAATATTTTATTTAGGGAGAAAAGGCCAAGGCCCAACTTACTTGTATTTAGAATGTACTTATTTTATGTTTAACATATACTCAATTCGTATAACAAAAGAACTAGTTTTGTGTGTTGAAAAACATTTGTCTTAATTAGGGCCAAAAGTGAAGTGGAAAGTACTTGTTCGTATTTAGAATATACTTGTATATATTTAACATATACTTAGTTGTTGCTCCAAATGTACTCGTTTTGTGGGTTGAAAAGAATTTGTCTCAACTGAGTCAAACATGGATGATAATTGGAAAGTACTTGCTTTATATTTAGAATGTAAATATTATTTAACATATACTTTCGTGTACCAAAAAGCACTAATTTTGTGAGGTGAAAAACATTTGTCTAGTCAAATATGGATGATAACTAGAAGGTACTTGCTTTGTATTTAGAATGCACTTTTTATATTTAACATATACTTGGTTCGTGCCAAAAAACACTAGTTTTGTGAGTTGAAAAGAATTTGTCTCAATTGAGACCAAACATGGATGATAATTGGAAAATACTTGCTTTGTATTTAAAATGTACTTATTTTATATTCAGTATATATTTGGTTTGTGTACCAAAAGCACTAGTTTTGTGAGTTGAAAATCATTTGTCTCAATTGGGGTCAAACATGGATGATACTTGCAAAGTACCTGCTTTGTATTTAGAATGTACTTATTTATGCTTTAACATATATTCGGTTCGTGTACCAAAAGTACTAGGTTAGTGTGTTGAAAAACATTTGTCTCAATTATGACCAAACATGAATTAGAAGTACTTGTTTCGTATTTATAATGTACTTATATTATGTTGAATATATACTTGGTTGTTGCTCCGAATGTACTCGTTTTGTGAGGAAAATCATGTGTCTCAACTAAGGCTAAACATAGATGATAATTGGAAAGTATTTGCTTTGTATTTAGAATGTACTTATTTAATATTTAACATATACTCGGTTTGTGCACCAAAAGCACTAGTTTTCTGAGTTGAAAAGCATTTGTTTCAATTGTGACCAAACATGGATGATAATTGGAAAGTACTTGCTTTGTATTTAGAATGTACTTATTTTCTTTTTAACATATAATCGGCTCGTGTACCAAAAGTACTAGTTTTGTGTGTTGAAAATATTTGTCTCAATTGGGGACATGGATGATACCTGGAAAATACTTGTTTCGTATTCAAAATGTACATATTTTATAGATATACTCGATTTTGCATCCAAAAAGTACTTGTTGTGTGTTTAAAACAATTGTCTCAATTAGGGTCAAACAATGAATGATATTTCAAAATACTTGGTTCCTAGTCACAATGTACATATTTTACATGTACTCGGTTTGCATTCAACAAGTATTCTTTGCGTGTTGAAAAAATAATTGTCTCAATCGGGGTCAAACAACGAATGATAATATCAAAGTAATTTGTTCATATTCAACATGTACATAATTAAAAAAAGGGTAATTGCATCATTTATTGGTAATCGAGTGTGTCTTGACACTTCATAACTAGAACTTTCAACAATTAATGTTGTACTAATGTATATATTGACATCTTTTTTTGTCATACTCAATTGAACACTCCAACTATTTTTAAATTTCACATGCACCACTCAACATAATATGTTGTATAAGGTGTGTGGCTCTTCCAAATAGGGAATTTCTTGGATTCTTATGTTGCCGAATACGAATTTAAAGATGACTTTGTTCTTATTTAAAATGTAACTATGTTACATTTCACATATTGATGAGTGTAAAACGTACTTGTACGGTAAGTTTTAGTATAGGAATTTGAAAGTACGGATGTCGAACCCACATGGATTGAAAATTAAGCTACACCAAGTACTGTAATTAGAATAGTCTCGACTTTATTTAGACAATCGATAGCAATATTATTAAACTAATCTACTAACATAAAATAATAATAGCAATATGAATATTTAAGTGGAGAAAATCAATGAGAACGGATTCTAGAGGTTCGACTTCACTCAACCATCCACTATGTCGTGTTCTTCTAATTTATTAACCACGAATCCTATGTTATCTATTACCTCTCCCGAGTGTTAAATAGAAATAATCATTTAACAATCATCTTGATGTGCCCACCTAAGATAAATTATTAAACAATTTCAATAGTACTAGATTCGTTCTATGGCTTCGTTGGAGTTATATGTCTCCCGACTATATAAACTTCCAACGATGTAAATTCCTACGGTCCTATTCAAAACCCACAGTCCCGAGTGATAGATTCTAAATAATATGACGAATCAACCAGTGATCAATTAATTGAAACGCATTCAAATCAGGAATCACAAATAAACCAAACTAAAAACCAAAATATATTCAATCAATAATCAACGACACAGGTTCAAGTCAATATCCGTCTAACTCTAGAATAATAAATTAGTTCATGAATACATTAAATAAACACATAGACATGTTCTTAATCATCATAAACATAAAGGAAGAGATAATCAAACGAATTAGATGATGGCCCTCCGTCCCCGGTAGTCGCCGTCGTCTTCTCCGTCATCAAAATCTCTACCCTTCAGTGTAAGCGCCGCCTCAATCGATCTCTCCCCTTTCACTAGCTCTCGGTCGCTCTTCTACGTATGTTCTCTACGTTTTTGCTCCGAGCCGTCGTCGTTATTTTCTTCTTCTTCTTCAACCCTAGCCTCCTTCTCCTAAGAGTATGTGTCTATCTAAGTCTGAATGAATCACCCCTTTTTCCTTCGTTAATTATCTTTAAAATCCCGTGTGCATCAGATAAGGAAAGTCTCCAAAATTACCAAAATTTCATTGGCGTAATTACGCCTCTTAAGTGGCGTAGTTACGCCTGTCGATGTGTCAAAAAGCATGGCCTCCTGCGTGACTGGCGTAATTACGCCTGAAGGTGGCGACTTTACGCCTGAATAAATAATAAAAAGTCGTAGCTTAGGCGTAGTTACGCCTGAATGAGGCGTAGTTACGCCTCATGTATTTCTTCAAACTCTCAAATGCCGTGGCTTAGGCGTAGTTACGCCTCAAAACAGGCGTAATTACGCCTGTTGCTTTGATTCAAAGTGTAGATTTCTGACTTCAATTCATCCGTTCTTTCCGCCATTTATACCCTTTTAGTCCACAAAACATGTAATCACCTGGATTCCTGCAAAACAACACAGAACAAAACCAAATGCGTAATTCTGATCGAAAACTAGCACTAAACCATGCAAAATATAAGTGTATAAAATACACTTATCACATATACTCAGTTGTGTTTTAGAAAGTATTTGTTTGTAAAATAGATACAAAACGAGTACATTTTGAACACAAAATGAGTATATATGAAATATAAAATAGGCACATTTTAAATAATAACCAAGTACTTTTTAAATATGTAATGAATAATAGTGATGCATGGAAATTAATTACTTTAAACTAATGGAGTTTAAAGCGATAATGAAAAGATAATTATGAATGAGTATCGTTTTGCATTGGCTCGGGTGTGGTTGAAAACTATGATTGAGTCATAATTATTGGATTAACATATGGTTGAGATGAAGCATGTGAATTATGACATAAATTATGAATATGTATTGGGAGGTAACTATTGGAGTTGATCAATAATTAAGGAGTTTGGGAATAAATAATGATTGATTATGATAGGAGGCATGACGAATCTATATGATAGATGATGAATGTTTTTAGGATTATTGATGAGATTTTAATATTGAATTGATATTCGATTTAGATGTTTTACAAGCCTCCGGGTGTCGAATGTATCTTGATCATGTTGTCGACCATTAATGATGCAACAAACATATACCATTCTGACCTGGCACCGATGTGCCGAATGTCATATTATAATTTCCGTGAAAAAGGATTACGTGTAAGGACCATGTGCCATTAATCCTCTATTGGTGTATTAATCCATGTACTTAGTGCATACAATCATGTAATTAAGGGGAGAACCACATGCTACCATAGCATAAAATACCAATAATAAAATTTCTTACATTATTCCATATAATGTCCATATCCCCCATACCACTCAACCCCTATGTATGCATCTTATAATACACTAACACATTCTAAATTCATTTAGCAATTCCTTATTTAATTGCATGCAACCAATAAATGAAAAGAGAAAGACCCATGCCTTTTATACAGCCCATACACACATGTAACCGTGCTCATATGCGAGCATCAAAAGAGTGAATGTGTATTTAATGTATAAAGTACCCAACACAATACCGGCACGGGCACTTCAGTCCTGGAAGCGCCTCCAATCCATAGCTCGATCTCAACTCCGGAGCTACCGCTGTACCTGTCTCACCTGTCCAAACAGAGACAGCCCCCACACGGGTTGAGCATACCAATACCACCGATCCAATAATCACAATACATAAATTACAGAAAAAAAACTGTAATGTAAAAGATACTCCATGTATAGTATCATTACCACATGGGATCCCTGTGCTGTCCCTGTTCTCAAAATAACCAAAACCATCAATTCCCCAAAAGCCAGTTAATCATTACATTGATTAACCCATCTGTTCCCCAATAACAATACCAAAATCAATAAACCAATTAATTAAACATTGTTTACAGATATTCCATATATCTAACCATTAATTCCATAGTTTTATTACCTCGCACGCCCAATAGTGCGGCATCACAACCGATGTTCGCTCCATAGCGACAACATCTCACCCATTGCTCGCTCCATAGCGGCACCATATGATTTGTAATACTTACCAATTTATTGCATTAATGTTATAACATGTATTTCACAGTTGCAATAATATAAAAGGCTATGTTCGTAAGTTATACATACCTTATAATTCCGTAGACCGAACCAAACCTTGCCTTAGTCCCGTGGTCCAATGAATCACTTGCTAACACATACAATAACTCACAATTAGTAATGAGCATGCAACCACGTGCCCAAGCACATTCACAATTCATAATTATATCGTCAATCCATGACAATTAACTATTTTAGAAGACCCCGAGCGAAGCGTGCACCGACACCACAACACAAAATAATTTACCAAAATCCCCGACCTACCGATCGATCGGTCAACCTACCGATCGATCTGTAAAAACCCAAAATTACATTTTGGCTACGGTATTGCACCGATCGATCGGTAACCTCTACCGATCGATCGCCCGCCTCTACCGATCGCAAGTGGAGCCGGTCGATCGGTAAAACGTCAGAATTTAACCCATCGCTACGCACTTGCACCGGTCGATCGGTAAGATGCTACCGATCGATCGGTCACTGCACGAACCCGAAAATCACCATTTTTAAAAGCTTAAAAA
Organism: Haberlea rhodopensis; assembly: GCA_907163345.1. Classification (NCBI taxonomy): domain Eukaryota; kingdom Viridiplantae; phylum Streptophyta; class Magnoliopsida; order Lamiales; family Gesneriaceae; genus Haberlea; species Haberlea rhodopensis. The sequence continues at coordinate 3,424,810 of CAJQUN010000044.1, read as the reverse complement.
CCTCAACAAACCACACCCAGCTCCTTCCAACTCAAACCAACAACAATTAAAACACCTAGGACATCCAATAAGGGTTAAAACACGTTTTAAATCAAAAATAACAAGAATCCAAGATTCTTCAAAATATCCCAAAATCCAAACCCAACTCTAAACATGCCCAAACTTAACAATACTACAATCAAAACAAAGATAAATGCAGGGGAAGAGTATTACCAACTATTCTTCGAGAAATTCCACTCCCAAGTCGAGCCTCCATCGATTTCCTTCCATGGGAGAAAAATAGGGGATATGGGTGGGGGTTTGGGCGAGAGAGAGAAGAGAGAGGAGAGACATGACTGAACAGCGAGTCCACTTGGTATATATAGTACCAAAACTCCAAAATCCCGAGTCTTTCACAAATACATCATGACTCATTAAAAATCACATGTGTTCAATAATTACCTCTCAATTCTCAATTTCCATTACCAGCCCCAACACAAAGCACCCCAAAAATCAGATTCCACCAAACACCACATTCCAAGGTTTAACACCATGATGAGAATACAATCTCAACCCTTGGATCCAACGACCACAAATATCGGATTTAAAATCCTCGAGAGTCCCAATACCGTAATTAATTCATAATTGCCACAATTAAAATGTCAATACCACACCGGAATTTACACCAATAATTCCCGGGCATCACAATTATCCCCTACTAATAAAAATTTGTCCTCGAAATTTGCAAAGGCGTACCCCACGTACTGCCAAGACCACGCAATCCAAATGGATTCACTTCGTCGAATCATGAGCGCATCATGAACGACACACCAACCGCGAGGACACAGAAACGCTTGCGTCATCCCCTCCCAAGTTAAAGAATTCAACCACGCTTTAGCTTTATCCTTTAATGAGAAATGAAATAACCTTAACCTGATGGCGTCGTCAGAAACGTCATTATGTTTGAACGTGTCACAAATCTCCAAGAAGTTGGAGATGTGAGCGTTAGGGTCATCAGTGGCTACTCCTCCAAACATTACGGAATGCTGGATCATCTGTATTATAGCCGGCTTTATCTCAAAATTGTTTGCTTGAATGGTCGGCCTCGTAATACTTGATAATGATCCATGAAAAGCTGGTTGCGCATAATCCATCATCGATCTTGGATTTAGTGCTTCATTATTCGCGCCCCCTTCTTGGTTGTTGTCAGCCATTGCTCGAGCTTCCCTTATTCTTCTTAGACACGTACGCTCGATTTCTAGGTCAATCGGCTCGAGTGAGGGGTTGCTACTCCTTAGCATGCACCACGTAAACGACTACCTGTAAAAATCAACCCAAAAGGAGAAAAACGAATGTAGTAAACCTAACTGTCAAAAGTGACAAACAAAACAAAAACAAAAATTAATGGCTAAATTACAATTAACTAATCTCGTATGATATTATACAAATTAGTCCCCGGCAACGGCGCCAAAAACTTGATCGCTTTTATTTTAAACAATATTTCTCAGTGTAGCGATTCTACCGCAAGTACACGGTGTCAAGTTTTAGTATAGTGATATATAAGAAAGGGTGTCGAACCCACAGGGACTAACGTATAAGTACCAAATAAAATTAGTAAAATTGTATTTAGCCTACGAAATAAGGATGATTAATTAACTAATTAAACTAAAGAATTAAAAACTCAAAAATAAAACAATTTCTTTGAAGATGCGAAGGAATTCCACTCAAGAAATCTATCAAGATGTTCGTTCACTTGTATATCGTCAATGATTTGTTTGTTAAAACAATTACTTATCAATCAATTCTTAAGGTGACGGATTTTCGAATATAATCAATACACTCTCTCGAGCTGTATTGAAACTAGTAAAAATTGACACAAGTAACTCTCGTTCACTTATCCAATTTAATACCGAATAAATCTCAATGAAAACCGTTGATCTTTAAATCTTTCAATTTAAAGTGACCACGTATGTGATTTAATCTCTCGATCTAAATCTTAAACATACAACATGAATTATTTTAGCGTATTATAATTTTATCTCTCGATCTCAATTATAATTCACAATTTCAATCGAAGGTAGCTAGGCTTTGATAGCATGAAACATATAATTCATGAACAAAAGATATTGATTCACTCAAACACAACCAAATCAAAGATTCAAACACAAAATTCCTTAAACTTAATAGAATAAACTCAATTAAATTCAAATCAAATTTAACAAGATGCTTAATCGTCTCTCGACCTCAAAAGCATCAAATAAATATGAAAATCAAATTAATCTAGAGTTTAGAAATACGATAAACGTAGGAGCGACTCCGTGCGTTGAACGATCTTTCTTCTCTCGCTTCCTTCATTGCACTTCAAAGGATTCTTCAACCTTCTCTTGTTCCGGGTAGATGAAAGGCGGCTCAAGAATATTTATTTAGGTCTGACTCTATTCAGAAATATGTATAATTTCCGTGCCTCTTTTCCTTATTTATAGAGGAGGGGAGATATGGAAGTGCTTCCAAAAATCAAACCAAATCAAGACTTTTATTTTCAGAAAATTCTCCGTCTCGATCGATCGGTTGATATGTCTCGATCGATCGAGCGTCTTCAGCTTCCGAGTATGAGTTTCTCTGCCTCGCTCGATCGATCGAGATGAAGCTTCCGATCGATCGAGCTTTCTTCTCTTTTTCTTGCCAACTCTCTGCCTCTCTCGATCGATCGAGCTGGTGCTTCCGATCGATCGAGCTCTGAAATTTAATGTTGGCCAAAACTTCTGCCTTTCTCGATCGATCGATCGACCTCCTGTTCCGATTGATCGAGAATGTCAGAACTCGAATTCTTCATTTATTGGCTTGATTCGATCCGTTTTCTTCCTTGTAGCTCAATTCTTCCACATTCCACCTAGATTCCTGAAATAATCAAATAAATACCAAAAAGCATAACATCTTCACGGAATCTACACGAAAATATATATAAATCAAAGCCCAAATACGCGTAATAATCAACCCTATCAAGACCCCCATTGCATTCCATATGCAAGGATTCTCAACCAGAGCTAACAACGACTCGTTGACACTCACGTTGGTACTCCCAAAAAAATTGAATTGTCCCAGTACAAGTCCCTCAAAACATTTAATGTATAAACGTTCTCGTGGGGTATTCCCTGCCTCAATCCTCATGCCACATAATGACTACTAGAGTCCACTATAAACCCTCATCGTATCATCATACGATTCACCAAACTCGGATCCAACGAGCAGTATAATGGCTACCGTAAGCTCACTATAACATTGCAACAATACCTGGCTAGCAAATCGCTGCCTTCTTAGGTTTATCCCAAACCTACCGACGTATCATACGTCACATCCCGGTATACCATACCGTACAATCAATTAGAGTAGTGGGTCAACACCCAGTATTTCTCTAACACACATGCACAACGGACATCCAGTGTCCTTACTCAACCATAATGTGATCCAAATCCATTAGGATTTATTCAACACCTTCATGTGTGGGTGTGACCATGTCCACCATACGTCACATCGGTATAAGCAAGTAGTTTCCTCCATAACTACTACTACCACAAGTCACTTGGCCATAGCCATCCCAACGAGTAGACCCAAAAATACCACTACTCGTAAAATATTTACCTCAAATAAGTGCTGCGGTACACTTACATGTACGGCGCATCCAATAATTCATCGAACAAACCTGCTCGGCATAATTGTTTCGTCAACCGGTGACTCAAACACTATTCTGTGCCCACCATTTGCACTCCAACCATACAACTAAATACATATACCTAAATATATTTTTCATCGTAACGATGACACACGTCCATATAGAACATCCATTATGTCATCGTCATCCTGCGACGGTACATGTCAATACATGACATCCACAATATCATCGTCAACCTGTGACGGTACATATCAATACATGACATCCACAATATCATTGTCAACCTGTGACGGTACATGTCAATACAAGACATCCACAATATCACAAGTGATTAATCAATTATTACTCCAAAAATATACAAAAGACTATCATGCTTTGACATTATCACAAAACGATATCATTACCTGATGCATACCATAGATATGATGGTATCAACACAACGGTTACACCACACCCTGTCTCGTCACTCAATTCCTCATTCCCCTGGAGAATTCCAATATCCTCTTGGCCTACATCTCATGTACCCAAGGAACAACAACAACACAACGTTCATTACCATCTGCAATCAACACATCATCAATACACATTGCCAACACACTAGCAGTATAACAACATTCATTTCACTACGGTGGTATATAATACTCATCGCCCCACGCGGTACACAATCAATACCCCTCGCTTTGATATGACAGCGTCATAATCATCGCTTCGCCATATGAGCGGCAAGTATTATATTCTCATATATCATAATCACAAGACAAATATCAATGCATGTTTATACATTACATGCATCATAATATCAATCACCCTCCCTCTATAGTGGAGGCACATAAAATACATTTCACACTCTAAATAGTGTGAATCCCAACAATAATCACATCGCATGCTCTCCCTAGCACCGACCCAATAACAATATACACGTCGCATGCTCCCTCTGGCATCGACCCAATAACAATTTACACGTCGCATGCTCTCTCTAAACCATTCTTGTTCTCAAAATCCACACTTATTCATCCCATAATAATCACAATATTAGATCGTTATATGATCCATATATCACATTATCACATCGCACGCTTCGACGGCGACCCATATATCATATTAACACATCGCACGCTCCAGCGGCGACCCACATATCATATTAACACATCGCACGCTCCAGCGGCGACCCATATTAATTTTCACATCGCTCTTTTAAGAAGCGACCTCATCAAGATATTCCCACGTCGCGCATATTCCTTGCAACCCCATAATAATTAGAACTCGTCGCTCAACTCGAAGCCGACCCACACATACTAATAACACGTCGCTCAACAAATGCGACCCAAACTTAATAATATCACGTCGCTCAACAATGGCGACCTAAACTTACTAATAATACATCGCTCAACAATGGCGACCCAAACTTAATAAGAACATGTCGCTCATCGGTGGTGATCATATCACATCACTCGCTCATCGGCGGTGACCCTTTCACATCACTCGCTCATCGGCGGTGACCATATCACATCACTCGCTCATCGGCGGTGACCATATCACATCACTCGCTCATAGGTGGTGACCCTATCACATCACTCGCTCATAGGCGGTGACCATATCAAATCACTCGCTCATCGGCGGTGACCATATCACACCACTCGCTGACCGGCGGTGACCATATCACATCACTCGCTCATAGGCGGTGACACTATCACATCACTCTCTCATCGGCGGTGACCATATCACATCACTAGCTAATAGGCGGTGACCCTATCACATCACTCGCTCATCGGCGGTGACCATATCACATCACTAGCTCATAGGCGGTGACCCTATCACATCACTCGCTCATCGGCGGTGACCATATCACATCACTCGCTCACCGGCGGTGACCATATCACATCACTCGCTCATAGGCGATGACCCTATCACATCACTCGCTCATCGGCGGTGACCATATCACATCACTCGCTCATAGGTGGTGACCCTATCACATCACTCACTCATCGTGGTGACCATATCACATCACTCGCTCATAAATCACCCTCCACAAGGATCATCAATACATTATACAATAAACAGGAACGATTAAATCAGCGCTAATACATTGTCACATACATGTGTCATCATGTAAATGAAATACACATACCCGATTGTCACATTGTGCATTATTACGTATTAGCAGCACAGTATCGTCCCTCATTTCTGTCATTGTACTTCTTAATAAGTACCACCAACAGTGCATACATATTAATCAAAGGGTATTCCTCACTACCGTGCATTTCGCATTCTATTCACGAACCTGTGACCACCATGGTTAGCAATAACAATGCAAATTTTCATTATCTCATGTCATGCACTTAAGCGTATAAATGTCATGTCACTCTGACACCAATCACAATCATATTATGTGCTAGTCAATTCTCTCGACACAGCCTTATGTATTAAACATTCCAAAGAGCTAACCACTGCTCTGATACCACTAATGTAAGGACCCCGTGCCCTTAATCCTCTATTAGTGTATTAACCCATGTATTTAGTGCATACAATCATGTGATTAGGGGGAGAACCACATGCTACCATAGCATAAAATATCAATAATAAAATTTCTTACATTATTCCATATAATGTCCATATCCCCCATGCCACTCAACCCCTAAGTATGCATCTTATAATACACTAACACATCTAAATTCCTTTTGCAATTCCTTATTTAATTGCATGCAACCAATAAATGAAAAGAGAAAGACACATGCCTTTTATACAGCCCATACACACATGTAATTGTGCTCATATGCGAGCATCAAAAGAGTGAATGTGTATTTAATGTATAAAGTACCCAACACAATACAGGCACGGTCAGTCCTGGAAGCGCCTCCAATCCATAGCTCGATCTCAACTCCGGAGCTACCGTTGTACCTATCCCATCTGTCCCAACAGAGACAGCCCCCACACGGGTTGAGCATACCAATACCACCGATCCCATAATCACAATACATAAATTATAGAATAAAAACTGTAATGTAAAAGATACTCCATGTATAGTATCATTACCACATGGGATCCATGTGCTGTCCATGTTCTCAAAATAACCAAAACCATCAATTCCCCAAAAGCCAGTTAATCATTACATTGATTAACACATCCGTTCCCTAATAACAATACCAAAATAAATAAACCAATTCATTAAACATTATTTACAGATATTTCCATATATCTATCACTAATTCCACAATGTTATTACCTCGCACGCCCAATAGTCGCAGCATCACAACCGATGTTTGCTCCATAGCGGCAACATCTCACCCGTTGCTCGCTCCATAGCGGCACCATATGATTTGTAATACTTACCAATTTATTACAGGCTTTACAGGAGGACATGGTGACAATGCTTACAGCGACGCATTGAGATAACATAGCTCCATGATGAGCGAGCTCAGGTTATGTATGGTTTCTTATTCCCAGTAATAGTATATGATTTTTAAACAAAATAAATTTACCGGGGTATGCCCCGTGTATGTTGTACTTGAGATATGATATTTTCGATACAATGTGATAGTGCTGGTTAATGTTTGCTTTACTATTTGCAAATGAAAGGCCTAACTGGAATTATATATATTTTTTTATATCAATATATATGTATCACTTAAAAGCGAAAATTTTTTAGGGCCATTTAACAAGACATTTGAAATTAATCTTCCGTTGTTTACATAAATTAATCACTTTGTGATAATTAAACACCACATTAGGATCGGGCCCTCACATTATGGTAACATTATAACATGCATTTCACAGTTGCAATAATAATAAAGGATATGCTCGTACGTTATACGTACCTTATAATTTCGTAGTCCGAACCAAACCTTGCCTTAATCCCGTGATCCAATGAATCATGTGCTAACACATAAAATAACTCACAATTATTAATGAGCATGCAACCACGTGCCCAAACACGTTCACAATTCACAATTATATCGTCAATCCATGACAATTAACTATTTTAGAAGACCCCCAGCGAAGCATGCACCGACACCACAACACAAAATAATTTACCAATATCCCCGACCTACCGATCGATCGGTCAACCTACCGATCTATCGGTAAAAACCCAAAATTACATTTTGGCTACGACATTGCACCGATCGATCGGTAACCTCTACGATCGATCGCTCGCCTCTACCGATCGATCGCTAAGTGCCACCGATCGATCGGTAAACGTCGGAATTTAACCCATCGCTACGCACTTGCCCCGATCGATCAGTAAGATGCTACCGATCGATCGGTCACTGCACGAACCCGAAACCACCATTTTTAAAAGCTTAAAAACCTCAACAAACACACCCAACTCCTTCCAACTCAAACCAACAACAATTAAAACACCCTAGGACATGTTAGATCACTTTTTAAATCAAGAATAACAAGAATCCAAGATTCTTCAAAATCTCACAAAATTCAAACCCAACTCTAAACATGCCCAAACTTAGCAATACTACAATCAAAACAAAGATAAATGCGAGTGGAAGAGTATTACCAACTATTCTTCGAGAAATTCCGCTCCCAAGTCGAGCCTCCATCGATTTCCTTCCATGGGAGAAAAAGAGGGGAAATGGGTGGGGGTTTGGGCGAGAGAGAGAAGAGAGATGAGAGAACTTACTGAACACCGAGTCCACTTGGTATATATAGTACCAAAACTCCAAAATTCCGAGTCTTCCACAAATATATCATGACTCATTAAAAATCAGTTGTGTTCAATAATTACCTCTCAATTCTCAATTTTCATTACCAGCCCCAACACAAAGCACCCCAGAAATCAGATCCCACCAAACACCAAATTCCAAGGTTTAACACCATGATAAGAATACAATCTCAACCCTTGGATCCAACGATCACAAATACCGGATTTAAAATCCTCGGGAGTCCCAACACCCCAATTAATTCATAATTGCCACAATTAAAAGGATCAATACCACACCGGGATATACACCAATAATTTCCGGGCATCACATTACAAGTGACTTATTTATTAAATGTAAAAAAAAAAGGAAAAAAACAAGAATATGATTAAATACAGTTCCACGGAAATCATTTTTAATCAAAAAATAATCCCACATAGATGTTTTATAACAAATTTTGTCCCACATAAAAAAATTTTATAACAAAATCTGTGAATGAAAATAGAATAATTATATAGATCATGCAAATCATGCTCCGAAATATTCTTCACAAGAGTCTCTATCGACTTCACTATAGGAAATTAAATCATTCTATAGATAATCATGCATTGTACCATATTGTTTTCCTTGTATAACGGTTCCGCCATTAGTGCTCAAAACCCAACTGATTATACTTTATTCATTAAGCAAAAATACACATTAAATGAAGCTGTGTTCGTGTTTATGTGTTCTCCCCACTCTCCTTTAATTTTCTTTACTCGTTAGGTATCCAATGTCCCAAAAATTGATATATGGGACATTGCCAAATAATTTTTAAATTTTATTCATTAAATACACAGCTGGCGCCACGTGAAGTTATTCCTATTATGTGAGTATAATTTAATTAAAAGACCTCTCTAGGCCATTCTTGATTGGAGATATTTTTAATATTTTAATGTAAACTTTGGGAGAAAAATAATGTTGTTGGGTATATAAATTAGGTGTTAATATCGTGTTTTAAGACACTAATGTCGTTGTTACTCAGATAATAATTAGATTTTATACAGTTAGTTGGCACGTGCACAAATTAAAAGAAAAAGGAAAGTAGAGAAATACATTGCGATCTTTCACAAGTTTATAATTGGAAAGTAAGATGAACTTTAAATTGCATGTCCTTTGTTTTATTCTATTCAAAGTTACTTGTAATGTTTTCTTTCTTTTCTTTTTATTTGATATTGGGAGTGGCTAAGGATTTTTTCCATATACTGTAAAACTTTAATACGAGTATTCTAAAAAGGGGAGTAAGCATTTACCAAACGAACTAGATCTAATATATATGTTATTTCTCAGTTAAAATGAGATGATTAGTGGACAAGGGAACTATATATAACTAAATCTTGATATATAGGAACTCTGCTGGAAACCACGTCAATCAGGTAAAATGTACTGGACAAGCCCGATGTTATAGGCTCAGATCGAAAACGTGTTGTGGGCCATATATATATATATATATATATATATATATATATATATATATTAAAGATCATATTATATTTTAAAAAATTATTATAACTATATAAAAATGCATTAAACAATTTTTTAATTTATTAACCAATAATTGGTAACCGACAAAGCAATAGGTGTTGGAGCAAATTGCTTGGAGTTAAATACTACGCCGCTTGTTCCAGTGGCGATGAAACCATAAGCGAAAGCTTCTACAGTGAAAGAAACCCTCAAGGATGGCGGAAGATCGGAAGCTACATATCGTGATGTTCCCATGGCTTGCTTTTGGCCATATCATTCCATTTGTACAGCTCTCCGAAGGCATGGCTCAAAAGGGTCACAAAATCTCCTTCATTTCTACCCCAAGAAACATCGATCGCCTGCCAAAACTCCATGCAAATCTAGCATCTTCCATAACTTTCGTCAAAATCCCATTACCAGAAGTTGAAGGGCTCCCTGAAAAAGCAGAGGCCACCATGGATATCGGAAGCGATGAGGTCGAGAATCTGAAAAGAGCTTACGACTTGATGGAGCCTGCCGTGGCTCAGTTTCTGAAGAACTCCCATGCAGATGCTATTGTGTATGATTTTGCTGCTTACTGGGTGCCTCAAATTGCGATCGATCTTGGTATTTTACGCGTGTTTTTTTGGGTTTTCCAAGCTTGGTTCTTGGCTTGGTTGGGGAAACCCGAGGATTTGATCAATGGATTTGAGGGAAGAAGGCCTGAAGATTTCACGATTGCTCCAGAATCGTTTACATTTCACACCAAAGTGGCGTGGAAATACCATGAAGCTAAAGGATTTGTTAGACTGTCCACAGACAATGGTTCTGGCTTTACTGATGCGTATCGGACTGGTGCTGCGATGTTGAAATCTGATGCAATAATTATGAGACACTGCTACGAGTTTGACACCCAATGGTTCAATCTGCTGCAGAATCTTTTGCCACAAGACGTGATCCCAGTCGGATTCTTGCCACGCCCCCATGTTCAAGAAACCAAACAAGATGATTCAGAAACGTGGATCTCAGTCAAAAAATGGCTCGATACACAAGCCAAAGGCTCTGTTCTGTACGTTGCATTTGGAACAGAAGTGACCCCAAATCAAGATGAACTCGATGAACTAGCCCACGGGCTCGAACTATCTCAGGTTCCTTTCCTTTGGGCTTTTCGAAAACCGGCATTAACTAAAAGGAAAATGCTCAAACTGCCCCAGGGATTCGAAGAGAGAGTAAAGGGAAAAGGGGTTGTTTGGAAAGATTGGGCACCACAGTTGAAGATACTCAAGCATGATTCAATTGGTGCATTCTTGACTCACTGTGGAACCACTTCGATGTTCGAGGCGCTCATGTTTGGTTTACCCCTCGTTATGCTGCCAATGGTTGCGGATCTATGGTTGAATGCTAGAATTTTGGAGGAAAAACAGATGGGCCTTGAAATACCAAGAGATGATGAAGATGGATCGTTCACAAGAGATTCGGTTGCACAGTGTGTAAGAATGGTGATGGTTGAAGATGGTGGGCAAAAATTTAGAGATAAAGCTAAAGAAGCAAGTGCAGTTTTTGGTGAAAGAAAGATACATCATGGATACGTAGACAAATTCATTGAGTATCTTGCAATGAAAAGTTGAAATACTTTGTTGCATGTGTTGTATTTTGTTTGAAAATAAATTGTTTCACTTTATAGAAGTGGTATGTGCTTTGTTATTAAAATTACTTCAAATATATATCCGATACTCTAATAGCAGATCCAACGATCCAAAATATTTTGGATCATGGACACAACATATTACTATTAGGATCCTGGGGTCGAGATGTGATTCCACAACACAAATATATTCAGGGCAAAATAACTTAAATTTTTTTTATCAAATTAAACAAAGTCGCCACCTCAGATGAAAACTTCAATATAAAAATAATTTTTTTCTTGAAGTCGCCATATCAGATGACGGTTTCAATATAAAAAAAATTTGGTGAGTTCAACATATTTTTTTATATGGAAGTCGCCAAGATGGCGACTTATATATATAGATGTGTGTGTGTGAAAGTTGTCTTATCAGATGACGACTTCCATATAATATTCAGATTTATATTTATATAAGGGCATATTAGTATTGGACATGATTATTGTTTCTTTTGGAAGAATTTAAATTCTAACATAGATATATTGTCATTGCATTCAAATTTCGTCTAATTATTCTAAATTGATTACTATTTTAAAGAATTAGGTAAGTAATTTTGACTTAAACACTCCATGATTATTTATTTGTTCCGCTATTTTAGAGCGTATCAAATGCTTCAATCCTAGAGCATAACGTTCATCAATATGAGTACAAAAAAATTATATTGATATTTTATGGTCAACCTTTAATTTTATTACGAATATTTTTAAGAATGCACTTGCATTAAAATAATTTTCGAGGAATTTTGAAGCATACGATTCAAATAACAGCAATATTGTGCATTTAATATTAAGTCAAGATTGTAGTCCAACTTTCCCAATAACTCATGTTACTACTATCACTCTATTTTTAATTTTAATAGTAAAAAAATTATATTATTTTTATATTATAATTACACATTAGAAATACAAAATTATACCATTAATTTGATTAGTTCAAACGGATGAATGAGTTTAATAAAACAAAGTTGAAAATTAAAAAAAAACAAAAAGATAATTAATCATATCAAATACTTCTATAAATTATCTAATATTCCATAAATTAATTTGTTCAATGTCCTACTATATAAACATACCCTTAAATTAGAAATATATTTTATTTACCATTTTATAATTAATGTAAGGACTTAACATACATAGAAGACATCATATATAGAAGTCGTCATCTCAAATGTCAACTTTAATATAAAAATATATATAGACGACGATATAATCATACATATGTCATGTCAAAGTTCAATAATTTTATTTCACATGCACGTTTAATATTTTTTTTTCTATTCATGGTTAAATAATTTAAATTACACCTATGACTGTTTTGGCATTGCATATGAAATTATCACCTGTGAACCCAAAAGTTGGGAATTTGGTTCACAAGTTGTATATGTTGCATTAGAGATGATATTTTAGGGTACTATTTGGATCTTATGTACTATTCCACTAACCCATAAAAGTCTTTGAGGGATAAATAGTTTTCAAAGTGTGATTATGTCGTTACTTTACGAGGATTAAGTCATTTTCAAGTAAAAGAAAAACAGTGATAAATATGATTTCTCTTTGTTTTATAATGTTTTTAACATGTAATTGGATGTAGCCGTATAGTTAATCAAATTGTATCGAGGATTCACTCGTTTCTGACCTCACGTCGGATAAAAATTTTTGTATGGATCGAGTATAGACCAACCTAAATAAATGAGTTAACTACTGTTTAATTATTACTGATTGACATGTCTGATTTAATTCATTTTCTTACACACTGTACACCATTTCAATGATTTTTCTTTTTCCTTTTTCTTTTTCTTGTGGTATTTCTATAGACACAAATGCTCTTGTAAATTTAGACAAACTATACCTATCTTATTGGCGATCACGTGCCCGCAGGCTTGACTTGGTCCACCTCCATCTATATTATTTAGAATAATGTATATGTTTTGGAAATTTGATTCAAGTTTTATCTTTATAATGCAATATCTGATAGTTTTATTCATACTCCACTTTAAGTCAAACCAATTACAACTAAGCTCACTAGCTGACTCGACCACAATCTATAAATTCAGGAAGCTTTAATATGGAGATTCAAAATTTTAAAAAAATTAAATCAAACTCGTTTTGTGCTAGGTGCAATAATCGTCTCCGCTAGGTGAACGATCAAATGTGATGCTTGAGCTATTGACAGATTTAAAATATTTGAACTGTCCATCAGCTAGAGATTTTGTAAAATGACGAGTGCTTCGGTTTATAGTTGGTATTAGAGTCAACGCGTTCGTTTCTCATTAGTTGCAAAGAATGTAACTGGTAAGATGATGATTGTTGGGCTGCAACATTGCTTACAGGGGAATGACTGAAACATGATGTTTTAGTTGCTGAATTTTTTAAAATATTAAAGTTGCACAGTCCGTTATAACTTTTAATAAAATGACAAAGTATCATTCATTTACGTCACTAGTTACAAAAAATACCTATTCTATATGTCCAATAATTAATATTATTTTTAAATTTTTCGTGGAGAATCAATCGATGAATTCCGTTCATCTGGAGTAAATAAATAAACAAAAACATTTATATATGCAAATAAGAATTCATGAGAATGTATTTTACATGGCTATAACTGTAGTTTGCTGACACAGTCGTAGAGGGTATTACAGAAGTTGTTGTTCCAGTTTCATTGATATTTTGAGGAACGTTGGCGGTATTGTCGCGGAGTTTTTTATAATTAAAAATAATAATTAGATGATTTGAACAATTGAAAAAACTTAAAAAATATTATGTAACGATCGAGATGGACATGACATTGTCATTCGAGGCCGTGAAATCGATGTTTCGTGACAGCCGCAAAATCATCGTTATGGTTACTATTCCTTTTTAGGCTGGAACTTTACCTCCTCATATAACTGAAGAACAAACCATTATTGAGCTTCAACCAGAGCATCTTTCCTCAACTTTCTCGTTGATCAAAATCTAACCCAGATCACCTTCATAACCCAAATAAATTTCTCTTGATTATCTACGCCATACTCCATTTCCTGGAGAACTGGTAGGTCCTCAAAAAAAAACTTCCGGTTCTATAAATCTGCATAACCAATCTCGTTTCTGATCGTAAATGTTGGACCCATATTCGCTTAGTTCAGCACCATGGCTGTACATACATAGTTAATGTGTATGTATAGGTTTGAAGAGAGGGTAAGATATTGTAGATTCCTTGATTCAGCCCTCCCATTTTACGCAGACATATAAGGGCAGATAATCAAGGGTGAATGACATGAGAATTGAGATACATCTTAAATCGATTGCTTGTAAATTCACCGCCACCATCTTTCTGAAATATTTTAACAGAGCTGGTGAACTGCCTTTCAACGAACTTTTGAAAAGTAACGAAGATATCATAAATATCTGATCTCTACCGCATATGATATAAAAAAGAGAACCTTGAATGATCGTCCAAAAAAAAAAAATCAAAACTAGAAGTAGATGTATCAGGTAAAGATCCTAAAATATCACAATATATTAAGTCCAAAGCATAGTACTAATAAAAGATAAGAGACGACTCTTTGCTAACTGACATGTAGAGCACAAAGAGGGGTTGGGGAGTAAGGACGTAACATACAAATGTCATTGCTTATGTAATAAATAAATAATATAAGGCTCTGTTTCTAATTAATTTGAGGTCTCGTTACTAATTAATTCGGATCAACATTAACTATTCAAAACCTGGATAATTAATTAGCTAAGAACTTGGAAATTTAATTGGCAAATAAAATATTAATTTAAGTTATCAACAAAATAGCAAAATTGAAATTGAATAAAATAATAAAGTAGTGGAATTTTGAGGAAAAAAATGAATGTTTAAAATTTAGATTGCAAATAAATATATTCCGACCTACGACACAACATTGTATCTATATATTTAGATATATATAAGCAAATAAATATAATATGTAATTAGCGCATGGTGCAATACACCATACACATACAACTAAAACATAACTTGTTATAAATAAATAAAAAAAACATAACCATCAACATGGTAAGCATCGACAACTTCATTTTCTCTTTCCATCCTCTCATTTCTTCTTCTCCTTCATTTTCTTGTTGCTTCCTTGTGAAAAACCCATCAAAACTCATCAAGGAACACATGCAAGCATTGAATTTGGATGGAACACACCATAGATTTCGAAATTCAACAAGGTTTGACAAAAAAAGAAGAAAGAATAGAAGTGGTGCTATGATACAGTTTGCCTTATGAAGGAGTTCGTGAATACCAGATGATTCTAGTCGGTTTATAAGCTTCAACTCTCTACCACTTGAAGGTATATAGGTATATTTTGAGTTTATGAACTTGAATTGGTCGAATTATTAGAGTTACATTCGAATTTAAGGTTGAATCTTTGCTGTCAAATGTAGTCTGTAGCAAATCAGTTTGCATGCAGTGCCTTCATCGAGTTACTGCGATTTGTGTGTTTCGATTTTGATGTTATGGCCTGAAAAACTTGTATATCTTTGAGTTAGCTTCGATTTGGCACTAGACTCACTCGATTTATATTAGATACGAAAGAGTTATGCTAATTCTACCAACATCTATGCAATCTGAAAAATGAAATGCATGCGACACGTATGATCTGTTCATCGAAATTCTGGGCCATATGTGTTACGAATTTGATGTTGGTGTCTAAATAAAATATGTTAAGCTAGCTTCGATTTTACATTACTCAATTTGGAGTTGTTATACGTGAGTTATGCCAATTTTGTCATAAGGTGTACAATCTGGAACATGCATATATGGGGGTTGACCATGCAATGAGTTCTTCAATTTTCTGGGCATTTTGGCTATGAATTTGGAGTTAAGATCTAAATGAAAGTATTAATGCTACAAGTTTCTTTAATTTGCCACTGGAATCACTCAATACAGAGTTCATATGAGAGAATTATGCTAGTTTTACTAAAATGTGCACAATCTGGAATCTGTGTTACGCGAATTGCAGAAACCCAAAGCATTTTGCTAATTTGTGCTATGAAGATTAATGAACTAACTTAAACTCACAAAATATGAATTGTAGTGCATCAAGTTATCTTGAATTCCCCACTAGAATAAAGTTATTTCGATCATAAGAATTCATTATGATTTTATGACGAAAATAGATCAAGCTGGAAATGAGAGTTTTCCCTTGTTATGCATGAGTCATGCTTCAACCCATTTTGCCTTAGGTAAATGAATGAATCTGGAAAGTGTTAAACATATAAAATATTTGATTTTGAGTTAGTTTCCAAAATAAACTGGACCCATGTAATTTGGTTAAGTTTCGGAAATGTTATGACCCGATTCCTATAGGCATATCACCTGAAATTTTAGTGTCTTTAATGGGTCAAATGTTTGGATAATTAATTTGCTGGTTATGATATATTTGAATAATATTATGATATATTTAGGGTTTAAAGGACCATGGTATAATTATTGATTGGGACACCGAGCTCGATTTAAGGAATGCAGGAGTTCTTGGTATTTATTAGCTCGGTTGAGGTACGTAGAAACCAGTTTTAACACAGTGTCTGACAAAGATATGTTATGATCCCAGTGTATGATTTATTGGTCATTACTCGACTTATATGTGATACTTGGTGACATTGAAATGTATTTACAAGTTGGGTGTCGATGTGCAAAATAAAATGATATGATATTAAGCTAACACACAAAGATTCAGTTAGTCACATCAATACCAATGGACATATAATGTTGATCATAGCGATTCTTTGATATCTGTATCATTCTTATTTATATCTATGGTATGTGCTCGTGGGGATGATGGGCATATCGATGGCTTAGTTTAGGTAGTAATTGTAGCTCCGAGTATATCGCCATCGCCCAAACACGAGAGGATGATGGGCATATCGCTGGCTCGACGGAGGGAGTCGTCGTAGCGCCCAGTGTGTTGCCATCCTAGCTCAAGATTTATATTGTTGATGATCATTCCTTGGACTCCTGAGATTTTGATATTCTAGATTATTGTATCAGTACACGCATTGCATTCATGCACGGCATGCATCGCATGAGTATATTGGTTTTACGTACTGGGTTAGACCATCGTTGTGGGGGCAATCATGTCTTTGATTGGGATACACTCGGGCTAAAGTTAGGACAATGTGTCTAGAAACAAATAAAATATTTGTGCATAAGTTTGACTACATGCCTCTATGTACTATTGCCTGTTGTGATTACATAATTGATAATCAGTGTTCGGATATGTCGTGAACAAGTAGGCTTTGACAACTAAATTATTTATCTATAAGTACTATAATTTGTTGATGGGGTTATTTGGCATCATAAGAGTATTATGACCCAATTTGCCTACACTCTGAGTTAAGTATATGAAAATTTGTAAATTGTTCAAGTGATAATGTTGTAAAGAATGCATGAATAAATTGTGTCTCTTATACACTTGTTTCTTTTATGGCATTAGAGATTTGCCTAACAATTGATATTGAGTACAATAGGATAAGTCAGGAAGTGAATTGAAGCTACAGTTGTCCAAAATTGGGACGATAGTCATAAGCGTTGACAACCAAAAACCTGAGATAGTATTCGAGGTTTGGATGAGACTGGAACTGTAAGTAATTAATACTGTTCTAGTCCTTGGTCTATAGAATTTGTTGTATCATTTGGACTTCTTATAACATTTTGTGAGTCCTAGTTATATTGAAGGTTGAGGATGTATTTATTATTTAGTGAACACGTATTGTGAAAGTTAAAAAGTTTTCCAATTCTGCTTTTATGAATTTGGATATATAGTAATATTTGACATTTTTGTGACATTTGATTGTTGGTATAACCATGGGACTAACTTGAAAATGTGATTAATGGTGAATATAATAGGCATGCAAACTTTGAGTTCCGGTGATGTTGTTGCATTTAGTTGTGCTAAATTTTTGGGACGCCTTCGTTTTTACTCTTGTCATGTTATGAGGACATGACTATAAGTCATAGTGTTTTGAGTCAATTTATGATTATTAACTTGTGTTAATTGGGCTCCATAGTAAATGAAGATACATTTCAAATATTTTGAATTTTGGGACTGAAGAACTATTGGGATAACCTCGTGAATTGGAAGAAATCCTTGAAAAATATAAATAATATCTCACTCCCAAATTTATTAATTTTTTTAATTTGAATTTATGGTTCTTATTGGAATGATTTTGTTTGAGCAATTTGTCTTTTTATATTGACTGAAAGTCGAAATCTATAGAAGGCTTTTAATATATCTGACAATGTTGTTACAAACGTGGTGGAACAAAAAAATATGTTGCAGTGGTTGAGAAATCAAAGGGTAAATCTCGAGGTTTTATAGCCCAAATGAAGCGAGAATTGCGATAAAAAAGAATTCCGTCAATCCGGATATGGAAATCTGAAATTGGTCAAGGGCTTTGAGAGAAATCAAAGGGTAAATCTTGAGGATCATAAACCCAGAATTAATTTGAAAATGCTAATCAAATTTGAGAGAAATCGAAGCTCGAATTTTCGCAATTTAGGGTTCTAGATCGTGAATCTCGATCCACAAATTGAGCATCTTCCCTTGAATGTGAGAAAGATATGACAGAGTGCTTTTATTACCCATATGATGGAGAGTAATACTAAAAAATTAATTTAGTTTTTATGTTCGTATTATAGAAAAACTGAGGATCGAAATTTCGGAACGGTTAGAGTTCTATGGCGCTAAGTTCACCTTGAAATTAATCACCTTAACTTGTTTGTGAATTAAATTCAATAGAGGGCTTTGGATCGACATGGTTCAAAGACTAATATCCCTGCTTTGTTTAGAATCAGTGTTACGATGAGTGAGAAATCAAGGGATGAATGTTCGTGGGTTTTAGGGTTCATATCAGTCCGACTAGCTTTTGCAATCGATCATTGTCCGATGACTGGAAGTCGGATTTGATAGAGGTTTAATGTTTGAAATGGTCTGTGGGTTACGATAATAGGACGGATTGGTCTGGAGTTGGCTGGAGGCGGCTAGATCGGAAGTGAGTGGCATGAATAAGTTGGGTGTGGGGTGTGATGCCTAGAAATAATCCATGTATGTGATTTGGTTGATGTTGTAATTATGAGATAATTACAGTATTTTATGGAGTCGGGTTCGGGTTGAACCAAGTATGATAGAATGCATAGATTAATTAAGTTTTTACATGATTATATTAAGTATATAAAGAAGAGTTCAGTTTCAAAATCTCATAGTGCGCCTAAACACACCTAGTAAACTCCTACAACTTTCTCTCCAAAATCTCTTGTAGTCTCTTGGCATGTGTCTTGAAGTTAAGCTTTGAAATCAAGCTTCAATCTTGTTTATGAAGTGAAATCAACTCTATTTGGTAAGATTTCCATGATATATGATGTTATGCTTAGTAACCACTTGAGCATGTTAGTGTGTAATTTGATGTTTATTGATTTGGTAAGAATGAAACTGAAGGTATGAGCTTGAGTAAAGGCAGAAATTAGTACATATGATGATGTAGTAATGTATGTATATAATTTGTGGAGTGTAATATGTAACAACCCTGATGAAAATGGAAGATAAACATGAAAATCGCCATGTTGTGAAATTTTGAGGGCCTTGCGATCGATCACGAGACAGGGGCCAATCAATCCCGTGAGGCCAGAAGAAAAAAAAGGTGGTTTAAGGCTTGAGCGATCGATTGATTGATCGTAACCGATAGATCGCGTGTTGGCGATCGATCGCGTGAGGAGAAGCGACCGATCGCCTAAAGGCAAAATGTTTTATGAAGGGCGAAGCGATCGATCGCCTGCTGAGGACCAATCGATCGCATGTTGATTATTTTTGAAAAATAATATAATGTCTTAGAATGTTGTGATGAAGCTTATGATGCCATTGATTTATTGAATTTCATGTAGCACTATCTCAGGGGACATGTCAGAGAGGATTAATCAGTAACTCTGGATCTTCCATATTTTGAAACGGACAACAAGTACGTGTAGACGTAAAAGTATTGCTGATTATATGATGTACATAGGTGGTGATTGTATGTATATCATTGATGTTGGATGCTACTGAGGCATGATGTTTGATGCTATTGAGGCATGAGATGAGGCTGTTATAACGAGCAGCCAAAAAATATGATATGTGCTGCTAATATGAAGGTGTGAAGGCTGAGTCACTGACATATTGAGCGGGAAGGCAATATCGTATGTCCCGTTATAACAAGATGATGAATGAGACATGTCATGACATATTAGCATACTATGATTTGATGTATGCACAAGAACAACCAATGAGGAGTATTTCGATGCATGAAATACATGAAGTATTGTCAATAAAGTATTATGCATTTTATTTGATGTTGAGCTATAGTTATCATCTATATACTCGTGATGTGTGGTTGTTCTGTAGGAACTCTTATGCATGAGAGGCCAGGATTTCGCTGCTAAAAGATAGATTGATCAAGATTTAAAGCATACTAGAAGGTTTTGATGCCTAGATGATGTAAATGATGTTAGGTACATTATTTAGTGGGAATAATGTTAATAAGTAGAAGTGCAAAATTTTGATTAGTAGCAAACTTATCTTAATCATGTTAACCTAAATGTTAACTTCTTAATCATGTGATTTTGAGGATTAAGTCGACGAGGCCCCCATGCGGGTTCATCCAACAATTGCTCCATGTTCAGTAAACCGATCATGAAATTGATTGGGGTTTTGATTCGCCGAGGGGTTTCGGTTCAGGACTTTGGCCGGCTGTTGTTTTTCCAGCGGTGATGAAGACATCACTAGATATTGGATTTTTTGATTTTTTTTTTTTAAAAATCGTAATTCCCATCTTGTTTTCGATTCACAAAGTTGGTATATTTTAGCGGGATTCATAATATGGTATTTTTATATCAATCAGAAATCTTTTTCCATCGGGATTATGGAACCTGGTTTGCTCTGATACCACTTCAATGTCACGTCCCGAAACCCGAGAACATGACACCGACGTTGAATTAAAAATTCGAAGACAACAATCCTCGCAGTACATAAATTAAAATATAACTAGTCTTTTATTCCATAAACATAATTATTCTTACAACTGAAAATCAAATCATAACTTGAATTTTAACAGAGTTTAGCGGAAGCTTAACCCAAAAGTTATCTTGCTCATCTTTTTCTTTTTCTTTTTCTTTTTCGTTCTTATCTGGGGAGATGATGTAATTGGTGAGTATTTGGGAAAATACCCAGCAAGCGGGGGCCAATCGAATATGCCAAAAACTCATACTTATATATGCAAATTTCGCAACGGATATCAAAACATAACCTGATATGAACAAATACATTTAACTTTACAGAATTTCGCTCCTCTGAGCCAAACATAATACATCATATCAGAATACATACATATACTAATCAGATTGAATCGATTTACAAAATACAAGGATTATAGAGGTGACTCCTGTGGATTCAAGAGGGGGCTCCCATTCGTGCAGCAATTTGCCCCCACCGGTTCAAGAGGTGACTCACACGCACGTAGCACGCATATATAATTTTTAAAATAATTCACATTTTCAATTGGCATTTCCAGGCCACACAATTGGAATGTATACAATATTAGGGATGGCAACTCGGCGTGTCTGGACCGCCACAAGAAAGAAAAACCAGCCCCGCCCCGCCCCAACCCATGAATCCGGCGGGTTCTACCCGCCCGCCCAGTCAATTTTTAGATGGCCAAGCTCAATACATTTTTTAACATAAAAATGACGTAAACTACCATACTCACAACAAGCACATGCTCAAATAATACATAAACTACCAAAATCTACACTTTCTTCATAATGAGACTGAAATTTTGGCTAAAATTTACGACATAAATGAGAAGGAGATATATTAATAAAATAAAAATAAAAATAATTAAAATTAATATTTATACGGGGTGGGTCCGGGGCGGGTTTGGTTAAAACCAGGGCCCCATGCCTACAATCAAAAACCCGGTCAAACGGGTTCAGATCTGCTCCGGGCCCATTTGACCGGGTTTAGACCCGTCCCATAGGGGCGAATTTAATACAGGTTCGAGTTTAGACCCGTCCCATTGCCATACATATACAATATATTCTAAAGCATAATTTTCCGAGAGAGAAAACTCTGCCTAAAATCACTCGCGTCAATTGTTGCGCATAGGAATAAAAAATAGAGCAAATTTCTGGCCGGTACCAATAGGAGAAACTTTTTTCGGCCCAATCCACCAAAAAAATTCTTTCAACTAAGTCCAATTTTGGATGCAATGACTAAACTAACTCTATTGCTATGAAAATAACTCATCTCTTCTTCCTCAAATTCCACATTTCGATTTCCCGTAGCTAAGGATTATCGAAGAACGTCATACATTGCTGCCAGGTTTGTTCTCGTCATCTTCAATTTTATATACGCAATTCATACATTTTTTTTGCCAAGACTCCAGAAAGTGATGCAGATGTTGAAGTGGATAAAGAAATTTCCATATGGAGAGTACCCATGTTGCCTAGTAAGGGTGATGATAGTACTGATGTACTTCAATTGAAATTCAGGGTTTCAAGGTAAATGATGCCTTCCATATGTTCGAGAAAACTCTTCAACGGAGAAAAGAATTTAAGATTGATTCCATCCTGGAGTTTTAATGTGTGAAATTCGGTTTTGTGGTTTATTTAGTCATCCTCAATTCATATTTCATGGAGTTATTACGTGATGGAGGATATCGGGTTGTTCAACAAGGATTAATGGTTTCGGAATTTCCATGGAGCGGCATTGGACAATGGTTTGTTGTGGCTGTGAAAGATTTGGAAGAGTTATGTTGTTCCTGGAAATAAACAGTGTATGTGAGATGTTCCATGACTAGGTTTTTTGGTTAAAAACAGTGTAATTTACATGCGCTGATAGACTCAGTGATGCATGTAATTCACATGCACCGACTTACTAAAATCTTGAAAATATTCTGCTTCTTGATTTTTTGAAATTCGTTAAAATTCGTGCTTTGCTTGGGTTGGTTGGGAAGAACAGTAGCTCGGGAAATTGTTTTTGCAGATTTTGAATGTGAAACTCAAAATTACAGTGTATTTGAGATGTTCCATGACTATATCTTGGGTTAAAAACAGTATGAGTCTATCGATGCGTGTGAATTACATGCATCGATAGACTCAGCGGTCCATGTAATTCATATGCACAGATTTACTACAATATCGTAATAACACCACAACATCAATGCTAGTGTCTAAAAGAATGAAAGCATCACAACTAAAATCTAAACATAACAAAATATATATTTTACATAACAATAAGTAATTTTTCAAAAAAAAATAAAATGAAAATAATAGTTTTGTTGTGGCTTTTGCTTTTTGAACTTGCAAAAACAAGATGGCACGAACCAAAAGTTATAAACGAAGCTTGATTTGTGGGGAGACTTAATTAGTTGGTGATGTAAATTACATTCACCGCCTGACCATATAATTTACGTGTACCAGCACATAACTCTAACGGTGCGTGTAATTTTTACATGCATTCAAACGGTGCAAATATCACAAGTTTTAATATGATAATATATAAATTTTCAGCAGTCTCACATGCCTCTGTGTTGCTTTTGGTTTGATGTATAATTTGGTGTACTGAAACATTGAAAACTAAATGACTAATATTTCTAATATTTTTTTTAGAAGTCCGTTGATTTTAAATTTTCTTTAAGCATATAAACATTAATTTGCTACAAAAGTTCCTTTAAATAAAGAAACATTTTAACAAACACATAATATGCACCAAAAATAAAGTAACAATTCAATGTTAATTGAAGGACAGAAATCCTCATGAACACAACAAAAAAAAAACTTACAACGGAAAAGAAGAGAAACATAATCAAAACAAAATCACAATTTGCTATAAAAACAAATTCAATGTAAAATCGTGCTGCAAAACAAATTCTTCCTACAAGAATTTCCACCTTCTCGATTCCCTTCTCCACGCACCTCCCACCCCCACATAGTTGCCTAACAACTAGCCAGCTATGGCAACGGTTGTTATGCTCTGGATAGCTTTACCAAAATAGAGTGGGGGTAATCAAGGGGTGAAAAAGATTTATACGTAAAATATATATATATATATATATATATATGGATTTAGTTGAAAGAAGTTTCTTATAAGGTGTATTTAGTTGAAAGATTTGGGAGATTTAGTTGAAAGATATTTTGGCAAGTGGTACATTTATGTAATTTCCTCTAAAAATATTGAATTTTCACACGCTCGCCTCTCCATAATCCTTTTTCAAATTTAAGAACTTTTTCGATCACTTGCAAAGACACATTGGGTTAGATTATGAAATGTTGTAAAAATCTGAAAACAAAATGAAAGAACCATTTCTTAAAAGACAATCTAACATACACAACTATAGAAGCTAATGCTAATGGCATTAAAATTGAGAAGAGAACACTGCGGCCCCCGGATCCATCATCTTCGAGGAAGAAGAAAGAGAAGTCAAATACTATTTATGAATCCGAGGCTGCTTCAAATTGCAATGAAGAACACGTAATCCATTTTTTGGCAAATGGAAGCAGAAAACTATTTCTCTTCCAGTCGACGGAGTATTGACTCAGCAAAGCTTTGCTGCCTGCAAAATTAAAAAAAGAGACAGATGAGAGAGTAAATTTCTCCTCATTCAACCAGTAAATGAAAGAAAATATCACTCAAGTCATCAACAGTGTTCATGAAACAAAATCAAGAAAAAAAAGCATGTAAAATCAGGCAAAGGAAAACAAGCTTACTTGCTTTCACGATGCTTGGGGCTGGGGAGAGAGTACTTCAAATATCCATCCCAGGGCACCTTTTTAAGGCCTGCTCGAAGAGAAATGATGTCCCTCACCCTGAAACAAAGCATTACCATTACATCAAATTTAACTTTGGTACAATGGTCTCACACTTCAAGTTTGCTCACTGACATCATTTAATCCTTCGATAATGCAATAAGTACCTCTCAGCAAACTCAATTGGTGTTTCCCCAGGTCTTAAATTTTGTGGCTCCAAGTACCATACCTCACAAACAACAGCCCATGATGTCATGAGCTGCAACAAGTGTGTTGTAAAGGATTGCCTGTGAATTCGATTCAACTCATTTTAGAATATCTTTCAACACAACCTACCGGTTGGTGGCATCAGTTTGCAAAGTGTGAGCACTAACCAACAGGAACCAAAGCACCATAATATCACAATTTTCCACAGAAAGAAAGTTCTTTAGGCATACGAAAAACACTTCAGAAACAGTGAACAGGGTGCAAAATGCTACTGGTATCAATAATAACAATTAAAAATTGTTATTGGCCTACAATAAAGAGAAATGAAAAACTCACTTTCTGCTATTCCAGAAGGCATCGACAAAAATCTTGTTATACTTGACTGCGATGGGACAGACAGTGCAACCAAGTTCAAATGCACCCTAAACACCATGAGAATAAAATAATGACGTAACAATATTTGACTCACATCGGTAAAATCTATAACCTATCTTCCACAACATTTTTTGTTACCATATTTTTTGAAGAAAGTTCACATTGAACAATAAGAGAAATGTAAAGGTAAAGCAGGATGATACATTACCAGGAACTGGGTTAAACATTATATTTAATTAGTGATTAAAGTTTGTATTTAAAGTTTTGATTAGATTAGATTGGTATACTCATAGGATAGGGAACTAGGTAGAATCCTCATAGGATAGGGAACTAGGTAGACAAAATTGTATAACTACATGGTGTATCCTTTCAAGAGATGAATCAATAAATAATCTTGTTCCCATACTATGGGGTCTACGTTATTTGCTACATGGTATCAGAGCACTAATTGATCCTATCCAGTTGATCCATGACAAAATACGGGATGATATCTTCATCGGGTAGTGCTCCTTCATCATTGTCCGAAGTTACCACTCCACCCTCTAAGATTACGCCGACCGTTGTTGATAATACATTCATACCAATCACTTGCCACAAATTGAATGAACATAATTATCTCCAATGGTCCCAATCGGTGATGATATATGCCTCTGGAGAGGGAAAGGATGATTTCATTTCAGGCGCAGCTCGCAGCCCCAGAAAAAGATGATCCAAACTTTATGATATGGAAATCGGAGAACAATATCGTGATGTCATGGCTTATTAATTCCATGACAACCTCTATTGATAAAAACTTCTTGTTGTACCTTACATATTTGGGACGCAACAAAGGATACATAATCGTTCAAGGAGAATACTGCCGAAGTCTTTGAGCTCGAAAGTCTCATACATGATAAAACAAGACAACTCCTCGGAGACTGATTACTTGACCACCCTTACACGCTACTGGCTGCAACTGTACTTGTTCGAAGTCAACGATTGGAAGCGTCCTGACGATGAGGCCCAATGCAAGACTCTTGTTGAGAAAAAAAGGTCTTGATCTTCTTAATGGGTCTCAACACTCAACTTGATGAAGTCAGGTGTCGAAAATTCTTGCTACAAAGCCCTTGCCAAATTGCGACGGGATTTTTCAAAGGTCTGCCATGAAGAAAGCCAACGAAAATTGATGTTGGGTACTTCATCCAACAACATTACTCCTGCTTCTTTGAATGATTGGCACTTGTCTCGCATAATGATTTCTCCACTGACAGTGTTGAGACTCCTGCTGAACTATGGTCGTAATCTTTCTCAGGCTGTAATCAACAGCCGGCTGCATCAGAATCGACGTTGGAGTGAAAAGTGCAAGAAACCAAATCATTCCTTGCAAACATGCCAGAGAATTCATGGGAAACCTGCTAATTGGAAATGTCGCAAAAAACGTGCCAGTTTAGTTGTAGCAGAAACTTCTCCACCCACCAACAACTTTCAGCAAGGAACAATTGGAGATCCTTCACAAATTATTTGGTCTAGCCAACTTGAATTATTGAGGAATGATGGAGAGTCACATTTTCATATATTCTGAATGAAGGTTACAACTCAATTACGGGGGTATTATGCCAAAATTTTATACAAATGAACACTTCATTTGTTTACATGACGAAGTTTGGAGCGCCACACTTACTTTCATGGGAGTGCATTTACTTTACTTCAGGATTGTGGACGGAAGGGAATTTGAGAAGGAAATGGGGATATCAAGATGGAAGTTTCTTGGATACATTGGGACGAACATTTGTACAATGCTTCCTACCAAACCGCGGCTAAATTAACTTTTTTCGAAGTAGTTTATGGGCGGAAGCCACCTAATATTGTCCGCTATTTTCCTGTGGAAACGAATGTGGCAGTAGTTCCACAAAATTTGCTTGATAGAGATTAACTTTTAAGGGCTCATGTATAACCTTGATCGTGCCCAACAATATATGACTAAGTATGCAAACAAGAAGATGAGAGATGTGTCATTTCAAGAGGGAGATATGGTGTTCTTGAAGTTGAAACCCCATGGCCAATATTAAGTATGCACGAGAATTAAAATTTTGTAGACAGGCTAGAATGGTTAGAGAGAGAAATAGTGGTGAGGCATTTAAACCTTTTCCCGCCCAACCCTTCAGCCGCCAACAAATCTTTCCGGCACGGCGATCTTTAGCGGAGCACCGCCTACCCAGACTAAACCCCACCCATTCCGAGTGTGAGAGACCCTACCCTAGCCTCGTGATCGGTAAGGACAGTCAGCATGGTTCGAACAAGGTTCACTGTTCATCTTTCCCGACGGCGCTAAAGCATAGAGGCCGACCCGAGTTCTTGCGTCGACTGATAGCCAACTCTACTGCCTTCTTCTTCACCAATTTCCCGGATACCTGGTTTCCGTCGGAAATGTGGCGCATTTTCCAGAAAATCGGCGTTGTGTGTGATCTCTTCATACCGCAGAAACGTGATAAATTTGGAAAGAAGTTTGGATTTGTCAGATTCAAGGGGGAATTGAATGTCCAACAGGTGGAATCGGACCTCAACAACATCAGGTTGGGGGCGTACAAAATCAAGGCAAATTTATCCAGGTTTGCGCGAGATGATAAGGCAAGTTCAGGGGTGCGTTCTCATCACATCCCTGATCGGAGAACAATTCCTGGGAAATCTTATGCCCAAGCTGCAGCTACAGACTCCAAGTCAAAGCAGGAGAAGGAGATGGTGGCTGTTAGGGAACACCACACTATGGGTAGGGAACGAACTAACACGGAAACTGTTAGATTGACTTTCAAAACTCAGAAAGAGGAGATTCAATGGCTGGAGGGGTGTGTAGTTGGGACACTACATGATTCTCAGAAATTGGTAGAGGCTCAAAAAGACCTCATCCTTAATGGGTTTGTTAATTCCAGGATCATACCCATGGGAGGACAATCTGTGTTGATATACGATGAAAACAGACATAAGTTGCAAGAGCTAATTAACGAAGACAAGGAGTGGATGGGACAATGGTTCAGAGAGATCGATTATTGGCATAAAGACTACTATTCTTCGACAAGAGAAGTGTGGATTTCTTGTTTAGGTGTTCCCATCCAAGCATGGAATGAGAGGTTTTCAATTTGTTGGCAATCAGATTGGGCAAATTAATAAAAATTGGTGATGAAATCTTGGGTCGACAGAGACTCGATTGTGGTCGTTTTCTTATCGCCACTACTGCCAAGACGTTCATTAATTTGGTGACACAAGTTGCTATTGATGGCACGATTTATTCAATCAGAATGATGGAAGACGTGGCTACTCAAGCAGAGATGAAAACACGCAATTCCTTTAAATCGGAGTCGCCTCCGGCTTCACCATCCTCGGATTCAAACTACTCCGATGAATCAGTACCACAGACACTATTGGAGGAAGTCGAAGTACAACATGAGGACTATCAAGTCCACCTCAACAAAATGGGAGGTTCGGACAAGGCCACGGAGGAGGTGATTCACATTGTGGAGGTTGAGGAAACAAATGAAGAAAATCATCACACTCCGAGCACGGAGAAACAGTTCCTCCGAACCTATCAGCGAAAACGGAGATTCGAAGAAAAAAGGAAGGTGATTCAAGGGGATAGCAAAAGTGTGTTTAACACTACAAACAGGGAGGAGGTTTGTTATGCCAAAGCAATTCAGCTTTGGACAATTGGCTAGAATTTGGGGATCATGGGACACGGAAATTATGACGAGATCATTCAATATCTTATGAACATGGAAAAACAAAACGAGACGGCAATTCAAAAGAAGAGGAATTCGAATGAGGATTTAGGGGACGCCATTGTGAACCAATGATTATTGTAAGCTTCAACATCCGAGGTATAGGGGGAAGGGTGAAAAAAAAGGAACTGCGGGAGTTGGTTCATAAAGAAAAGGTGGATTTCTTGTGCTTACAAGAGACAAAAAAGGATTTCATCCGTAAGGACTTGTGCAAAACAATTTGGGGGGGAGAAAATTTCAAATGGGCGTACAAAGGCGCATTGGGGGCTGCAGGAGGTCTTCTGAGTTTGTGGAATGCGGACGTATTTTGCATGGACAATTGTTGGGGAGAGGATGGTATTCTGGGAGTAGAAGGGTATTGGGGGACAAAGCGAATCAAGTGCAACATCATCAATGTATATTCGACGGGAGATTTGGTTTCGAAAAGAGAGGTGTGGAATACATTATCAGCCAGATTGGAACAGAATCAGAATGAAAATTGGTGTATATGTGGAGATTTTAATGCGGTAAGAATTCCTCATGAGATGAGGGGTCGATCTTCGGATCAATACATTAACGAAATGAGAGATTTTGATTCGTTCATAAGGAACTCAAACTTGATAGACTTACCAATGGTTGGGAGGAAGTATACGTGGTATCGACCTGGTGGCTCTTGTGTCAGTCGATTGGACAGGTTTCTCCTACTGCTCCTTGGATGCAGGAATGGCTGAACCTCACACAATGGGGATTGAAAAGAACTGTATCCGATCATTGTGCAATCATATTGAAGAATCATCAACCAGATTGGGGGCCAAAACCTTTCAGATGTTTAGATCCATGGTTACAACACAGAGATTTTAGAGAATTTGTGGAGAAGGAATGGAATAGTTATAACATTACAGGCTGGGGGAGTTTTATTTTAAAGGAAAAATTCAAATGCCTCAAGATTAGCCTCAAAAGATGGAATAAAGAGGTCTTTGGCGATATGGAAGCCAATATTGGGACATCAAAAGATTTGATGCATGAATGGGATAGACTGACAGAGTCTAGAGAGTTGTCGAGGCAGAGAACCAAGCCAGGCAACTCGAGGCGATCAATTTGCAGCATCAATTGGGGATGAAAGACACAATGTTATATCAAAAATCGAGACTTAAATGGATAAGAGAAGCTGATGTGAATTCAAGCTTTTTTCATAAGATGATCAATCGAAAAAGGAAAAGTTCGGAAATCGTGGGTTTGTATTTTGATGGAATATGGATTGATGATGTTCAGGGAGTCAAGAACGGGGTCCGACATTATTTTTGTAATCAGTTTAAACAAGACGATTGGATGAGGCCAACGATGCAAGGTATACAATTTGGTCAATTGACAGACTTAGAAAATGAATCATTGATAGCGTGTTTCTCGGAAGATGAGATTCGTTCAGCGGTATGGGGTTGTGAGAGTTCAAAGAGTCCGGGACCAGATGGATTTATTTTCAGGTTTATCAAACATTTTTGGGAAAACTTGAAAGCGGATTTCATCAGATTTTTTGAGGAGTTTCATAGAAATGGAAGAATAATCAAAGGAGGCAATCCATCTTTTATTGTCCTTCTTCCTAAGAAAGACAATCCCATTAGAATTGAAGAGTTCCGACCGATTGCTCTCATTGGTTGTATTTACAAAGTTCTATCAAAGGTCTTAGCTAACAGATTGAGAAAAGTTATTGACACAATTATTTCTCCATCTCAGACAGTTTTTATTGGCAGTCGACATATCCTTGATGGACCGGTCATCGTTAATGAACTGATTGATGAATACAGAAGAACTCGGAGAAAATGTATGATTTTCAAAGTGGATTTTGCAAAAGCATATGACTCAGTCAATTGGAAGTTCTTAGATCATGTCATGAGGTTAATGAAATTTGATGACAAGTGGAGAAGGTGGATAATGGAATGTGTTACAAGTGCAAAAGCATCTGTTCTGATTAATGGCAGCCCAACACAGGAATTTCCGCTCCAAAGAGGGTTAAGACAAGGAGATCCCTTGTCTCATTTTCTTTTTGTGATAGTGGCGGAGGCTTTAAGCAGAATGATTGATAAAGCTGTCCATATTAATTTACTTTCGCCGTTATGGATAGGGGAGGAAGAGGTAAAGATTTCACACTTACAATTTGAGGATGACACGCTGCTGATGGCTGAAGCGAATGTTGAAAATGCTATCACATTTAAAGCTATCTTGAGCAATTTTGAGATGCTATCGGGCCTGAAAATAAATTTCCATAAGAGCAATCTCTTTGGGTTGAATCTGGAACAGTCACGGGTGGAGGAACTGGCAGCTTTGTTGAATTGTAATGTGGGGGAATTTCCTCTCAAATATTTGGGCCTTCCGATTGGCGGAAATCAAACTCGCAAGCGTTTGTGGGAACCGGTCATTGAGAAATTTCGGAAAAGACTGTCAGCGTGGGATGATAAGAGTGTGTCCTTTGGTGGTCGTTTAATCTTGCTCAATGCCGTGTTGACTTCCTTACCGATCTACTTTTTCTCCTATTACCGAGCTTCGAAAAACGTTTTATTAAAATTGCGATCCATGCAGAGTGCTTTTCTTTGGGGGGTGGGGAGAGTGGCCGGAAAGTAGCTTGGGTGAAATGGGATGACGTGTGCAAAACCAAATTTAATGGGGGGCTGGGGGTTCGCAACTTAGAATCTTTCAATAAAGCGTTGTTGGGAAAATGGGGTTGGGACATGCTGACAAATGGGAACACGCTGTGGGGAAGGGTCATTAGGTCAAAATATGGGATTAATAGTCGGAGCTTATTAAATCAAAGGGCTTCTCGGAGTAGGAGAAAGGCTTCGATATGGTGGGGAGATATCTTGAAATACTCGGTTCATGACACGTCTGGTTGGTTCACTGGGGGGTTGAGGAAACAATTGGGGAATGGTATGGGGACTAAATTTTGGAAAGATGTATGGGTAGAAAACGAGAGTTTACAAGATAGATTCCCAAGATTGGCATTAATAGCGAGAGATAGGGATGTTTTCGTGGGCAATATGGGAGCGTGGATAGGGGGTTCATGGTTTTGGAGATGGGATTGGAGACGAGATCTATTTGAATGGGAGGAATCTTTACTACTTGATCTTTTATCTTTGTTGGACAGGTTGCAGCCCCAATCGGAGGGCGAAGACTTCTGGACCTGGACAGCGGACGAGTCTAAAATCTATACGGTGCGGTCGGCTTATGCACGCATACAAGACAAATCAGGTGCGGAAGGTAATACGGCGAAAACTTACAATTCAATTTGGAGGACGTGTGCACCAACAAAAGTGGCGGCTCTCACGTGGAGAGTCATTAGAGACCGAATTCCGACTATAACAAATCTGCGTCGAAGAAATATATATGCTGGATCGGATTCGGAAGAATGTGTTCTTTGCAAACAAAATCAAGAGACAACACAACATGTGCTATTCATTTGTCCGGAATCTTATAAGTTGTGGATGAAATGTTATAAATGGCTGGGAATCTCAACAGTCCTATCGGCGGACCCCGTCGATCGTTTATGGCAACACAAGAGCCTGTGGAAGCATGCAAAGGAACAGAATGAGTGGATGACTATTTGGGAGGCGATCATTTGGACCATTTGGCTTCTTCGCAACAATTTGATTTTCAAAGGACCGGAGGAGATCAAGGGCGATTTGTTGGAATTGATCATCTTTCGTTCCTGGTTTTGGATTAGTAATAGAGGCCGTAATAGATTGGGGAACTCGTTTTTGGATTGGCGACATGAGCCAATTTAGCTCTTTCTTAGTAGCGATTAAGGATAGGCTTGGTAGAAGCGAATTTAAGTTTTGTTCTATCAGCCATTTTTGTAACTCTTTTAGTACCTCTGGTACTTCTTTTAATATATTGTGATTTGCCTTTTCAAAAAAAGAAGTATGCACGAGAATTTTTCAAAAGATGGCAGCAAGATATTACTGCCCATTTAAATTCATTGAAAAGGTCGGGCTAAAGCAAAGAAAGGGAAACCATGTGTACAAGTTCTTGTTCGCTGGAAAGACAAGCCCTTAGAAGAAGCTATTTGGGAAGACTTGGAAGAATTCACAGTGCAATTACCTGAGTTTCGCCTTGAGGACAAGGCGAATTCTGAAGGGGTTGGAAATGTTATGAACCCAATACATTGGGCCCAATTAATAATAGAAACAATAGCCCATAATCAAATATGTATATGATAGGAGCGGGAAAGGGAACACACATGATTAGGTATACAAATAGTGGGAAGGGATGGGTAGTTAAGGATTCATTCAGATATTTTCTAGTTGAGGAAATTTTACTAGCTTCTAGGGTTACAAGGATTCATTTATCTTCATTTATCTGGGAGTTATATCTTCTTCTTCATATCATTTTAATGCAATTTCCATTTCGTCTATTCTTGTTTGTGTTGAGTTCTTGGTTTTGTTTGGTTCATAACACATCTTCCGTTATTCCCCTGAACAGAATGGTTATAAATGTTATTCCCCAGCGACAAAAATCCTACATCTCAATGGATTTTGCTTTCTTTTAAAATGAACATTTCTATCCCACTTATTCGGCGGCTGCCTTTGACGAGATAACGGAACTTGAGAAAAACAAGACTTGGCATATTACTGACCTTCCACCAGAAAAATCAGTGGGTTGCAAATGGATCTTCTCAGTTAAACAAAAGACAGACAAAAGTATAGAATGTTTCAAGGCTTGATTGGTGACAAAGAGATACACACAATCGTATGGTATTGATTATCAAGAACCATTTGTTCCTATGGCGAGACTTAATACCATCAGAGTTCTCCAATCAGTTGCTGCAAACTTGGATTTGCCTTTGTAACAGCTGGACGTCAAAAATGCGTTCCTCAATGGGGACCTCGAGGAAGAAATTTACATGGGTATCCCACCAGGATCTTAAGCAAAGTCCACAGCTAACAAAGTATGCAAATTAAGGACGTCATGGTATGGGTTGAAACAATCACCTCGAGCCTGGTTCTTCAAACTCTCAAAAGAAGGAAAGATTGCAATTCTTATAGCATAAGTGGATGACATCATTTTATAGAAATCATGATGAAGAAATGATCAAGGTAAAAGCTCTGCTCTCAAATGAATTTGAAATGAAGGATCTTACCCACCTTAAATACTTTCTAGGGATGGAAGTTGCAAGATCAACGATGGGGATTGCAGTTCTCAAAGAAAGTATGTTTTAGACCTCTTAAAAGAAACTGGCATGTTGTAGACCTTGGGGTGCAAACATGTAGACACAACAATGGATGCAAAGGTGAAATTTGGTGTAAGAAATGAGAGTCCGTTAGTTGACATGGGATGCAAACTAATTTATCTATCTCACATGCTACCAGACGTTAGACTTTCTATTAGGTCGTAAGCCAATTTATGAATACTCCAATAGAAGATCACATGGAAGCTGTATATCGGATACTGAGATATCTAAAACGCGAAGGACTGTTGTTTAGAAAATCCTCAAGCAAGAACACTACAATTTATTGGGCAGACTCTCACACTGACAGAGGCTCTACATCAGGCTATTGCACATTTGTGTGGAGAAATCTAGTTACTCGGAGGAGTGAGAAGCAATCTATAGTGGCACGTAGAAGCACTGAGGTAGAATATCGAGCATCAGCTCATGGAATATGTGAAGGGATGTGAGAAAATAGACTACTCAATGAGTTGAAGTGATGTGTGACAACAAAGCAGATATTGAAGTAGATCGATAGATATTTTGCAACTGAAAAAATTGAGAAAAGAATCATTGACATCAGCTACATCCCTACACAAAAGGCAACTTGCAAATGTTTTGACTAAATCCCTGCATCGATCACACTTTGAAGATTTGATTTCCAAGCTGGGCATGATTGATATATATGACCTAGCTTGAGGGGGTGTTGAAGGATAAACATTATCTCTATTAGTGGTTAAAGTTTGTATTTAAACTTTTGATCATGTTTGGTATCCTCATAGGATAGGAACTAGATAGAATCCTCATAGGATAGGGAATTAGGAAGACAAAGTTGTCATGGTATGTCGTGTTTCAAGTTAGATGAATCAATAAACAATCTTGTTCCCTTACTATGCAGTCTACGTTATTTGCTACAGGAACTTAGCATACACATGCTCAAAAACATCATTTTTTAAGAGCGAAAATATGGATAGAGTAGAACAGAGAATCTCAATCAGAAAATAGATCTTTGTTAAATAAACTCCAATGTCCGAGACATGTCAATAAGAGTCACCTTCTTAAACATCACAGTATAGTGGTTATTTACACAAGTTCCTTCGGGGAATATAAGCAGAGGATTGTTATCAGCCCCATTGACATGTTGTCTTAACCTGAGAAAGAAAGCCAAATAAGGAAAACAGCATAACCTCAGAGCCTGTTTTCATGTGTTTCTGCTTCATAAGAAGTTCCTAAAAGTAGAGAAAGCTGTAATGTCATTGGTGTTTGGGTGATTGGTGTAAAAGTCATTCTTCTACAACATTTTGATCAATAACCTATCTATGTAAATGCATATACTTTTATTACTGTTTTAAATTTATCGTAAAGTTAGCACATATATTGTCACTTGTACACTCATAAAATATACATACATAAATACGTTAGACATATAAAATTTAAAAAAAACACATATATTAATATAAATAAATAAGGAAACGTATTTACACACAAGCACAGAATATCATGCACAAAATACATACTTTAATACAGGGTTTGGGATATTTGAGAATATTAAATAAATGTTAACGTGCAAAATATAAAACAACATAGTTACAAAATGTCAAAGTTAGAAAAAGCACTTTCGGACATGCTACTAGACTTTGACTTTCCAGAGCCTTAAAAAAGGTTATAACAAAAGCGCTGAAGAAAGGGGAATCTGATATAATAAGACAGACATACTTTCTTGCCACAATTTCACGATCCTTAGACTCCGAGCGGTTGAACCAGATACATCCAAGACTTTCCAGAATAGTACTCTGCAGTAATCCTGAAAAGAATGAACAGGATAAGGACAGTAAGTAAAACAAAGTAGAAGCATGTGCCTTACATGCTAAAATTAGGAACTGACAAAGCGTCCAAAAATAATAATCTGTAAAGTTTTGAAATCTAAAGATTTGAGTCAGTAGACACCAAGCACCCAATATGCCTAAAAGACACTCACCAACCCATCCAGGATGTTTCTGCATAATCACAGCAAATGCAGTCATTTGTTCCAAAACAATGAAATCAATCATGGATGTATGATTTGCCACAAAAACCTGCAAATGCACAGAGAGAAGACAATTAAATGATTTCGCACATAGATGTGGGCTATTCTTAGAGAATCGTACAGAAAATTAGATGGTTTGAATTTGTAAATAGTGTCTCACCTGCTTAGGTCGTATGCTAGGGCGCGGACCATGGTACTTGACAACCCCAGTCCATGATGCAACGAAAAAACTGCATATCAACTCCACTAGACCTCTCTAAATAGAAGATAATAAATGTGAGACTTGCTACATAAAGATTCGTCTTATAAAGAACAAGCTTATGTCTGTGATAGGAGCGGCCAACATTTGCTACATTGCAACCTTCCTTTTTTCTTTTTATTTACTTTTATTTTTTATTTTGTTGTCTTCCCAGATACCTGAAATCTAACCTTCCCATAAACTATCCCTACTCAGTGTATCATCATTTGCCTAGAATCAAGTTGGAAAATGAATACAACTGTTGCACTGAAACATATGTAAATAGGACGATTGACAGATAAAAAGGCTGATAAGAATACAAAGCTAGATATAGTGAGGTGTGAAACATATCGAAACTAATGTCAAGAATATATGGCATATTTATAAGTGTTGGGTTTGTTGGCCCAATACCTATTCATTATTCTATTGGGCTTTGGCCCTTCTCCCTACTACCCTAAACCGTGCCCCCCCATTCAATTCTCAGCCTTTCTCTTCATCTCCCATGCGTCCAGAAGCTTCCTCCTTACATGCCTCTTCGGCTGGACCACTTGGAAATTGCACCATCCCCTTCATCTCCCCTTCGATGCCATTAAGATGGCTGGGTTCATGATGAGCAGTGGTGGTCTGAAACCCCGAAAATCCCTTGGAGGATTTTCGCCCCCCCCTTTTTTTTGTCTTCCTGTCTCGGGTTATTCCTTTGTGGTTGACTGAGTGCCTTGTGCTTAGGGTAGGTGCTGTGTGCGCTATGGTACTGGGGTGGCCGTGAGGTTGGTGCTGTGTGCGCTGGCTTGTGCCGTGAGGGTGGTGCTGTGTGCGCCTTGTTCTTGGCTGGTGCTGTGTGCGCCTTGTGCTGTGAGTGTAGTGCTGTGTGCGCTGGCTTGTCCCTGTGGTTGGTGCTGTGTGCGCTGGCTTGTCCTAGTGTGGCGCTGGATTGTGCTGGCTGATGTGTGTGCGCTGTGTGCGTGCGCTGTGGTGCTCTGTGAGGCCGAGAGTTGTGGAGCTCTGCGTGAGTCCGTTGCTGGTGCTGTGTGCTCCTTGTGCTGAGTGGGGTGCTGTGTGTGCCTAGTGCATGTGGGGTGCTGTGTGTGCCTAGTGCATGTGGGGTGCTGTGTGTGCCTTGGGCTGAGTGGGGTGCTGTGTGTGCCTTGTGCTTGAGGGGTGCTGTGTGTGCCTTGTGCTTGAGGGGTGCTGTGTGCGCCTAGTGCTGTGTGTGGTGCTGTGTGAGGCCGTGGCTGAGTGTGTGCACTGTGTGTGCTGAGTGCGCTGTGTGCTTGGGCAGTGGGTTCGGGCAGGGTCTTCGGGTAGTGTCTTAGGGCAGTGTGTGTGTCTCCCCTTTTGGATACGATACCTTGGTTCCCCGGTGACGACGTTGGAAGGAAACCCAGCTCGACCTGAGCCCTAATTCCTTACTCTTGCTTTGTATTTCAGTTTATAGTTTTATTAGTTGAAATTGTATACTGTGATTGCTTTTGTTTCTTGATTGCAGGCATCAATCGGGATTGGAAAGCGGAACGAAATCCTTACAGTGGTATCAGAGCGTTCCGTGCCTGGTGGAGTGCTCGGTGGACTTCGGGCAGCAGCAAAAGTGCTCGGGCAGACCTCGGGCAGCGGTTGGAGAGCTCGGCTGGTCTCGGGCAGTGCTTAGTGGGCCTCGGGCAGCGGGCAGAAGGCTTCGGGCAGCAGCTGGAGGCTTCGGGCAGCAGCTGGAGAGCTCGGGCAGCGACTGGAATCTCGGGCAGATCTCGGGCAGATCTCGGGCAGTGCCTTCGGTGCTTCAGTCTGTGTGGTTTCGTCACCCCAGAGCTTTGTCTCTGGGTAGTAAGTGATTATCTTGACCCATAATCTATTTACTACGTTGTTTCTAAGTAATTGTGTCCCTTACCCGTAGGAAAATCTCAATCTGAAACCCCATGCTCGTACACCGTTGTGTGTATTGTGATCTTGTGGATGATTGCGATTTTTCCTTCCCTTAGCTTGGTAAATTCTTTCATTGTGTTTTGTGTTGCCTTGTGGTCCTTGCTTCTGCTGTTTGGTTGTTGAAATTGTGTGTGCCTCTCTGCTTAGTGTGATGGCTTCAATTTCTGGATATAACCTTGACCCGTTTAATGGAAAATCTGATTTTTTCTATATGGCAACAAAAGATGAAAGGAATTTTAATACTGCAAAAAGTATTTAAAGCTATTGATGGTAATTGGGCTGAGAACATTACTACTGTGTGCGCCTTGTTCTTGGCTGGTGCTGTGTGCGCCTTGTGCTGTGAGTGTAGTGCTGTGTGCGCTGGCTTGTCCCTGTGGTTGGTGCTGTGTGCGCTGGCTTGTCCTAGTGTGGCGCTGTGTGCGCTGGATTGTGCTGGCTGATGTGTGTGCGCTGTGTGCGTGCGCTGTGGTGCTCTGTGAGGCCGAGAGTTGTGGAGCTCTGCGTGAGTCCGTTGCTGGTGCTGTGTGCTCCTTGTGCTGTGTGGGGTGCTGTGTGTGCCTAGTGCATGTGGGGTGCTGTGTGTGCCTAGTGCATGTGGGGTGCTGTGTATGCCTTGGGCTGAGTGGGGTGCTGTGTGTGCCTTGTGCTTGAGGGGTGCTGTGTGTGCCTTGTGCTTGTGTGGTGCTGTGTGCGCCTAGTGCTGTGTGTGGTGTTGTGTGAGGCCGTGGCTGAGTGTGTGCACTGTGTGTGCTGAGTGCGCTGTGTGCTTGGGCAGTGGGTTCGGGCAGGGTCTTCGGGTAGTGTCTTAGGGCAGTGTGTGTGTCTCCCCTTTTGGATACGATACTTTGGTTCCCCGGTGACGACGTTGGAAGGAAACCCAGCTCGACCTGAGCCCTAATTCCTTACTCTTGCTTTGTATTTCAGTTTATAGTTTTATTAGTTGAAATTGTATACTGTGATTGCTTTTGTTTCTTGATTGCAGGCATCAATCGGGATTGGAAAGCGGAACGAAATCCTTACAATAAGTAATACGAATGGGCAACAAGAGAATGAAACGGTCATACCTCTAGCTTCTTTCTCAGCTTGTCATGCCCTTTCAACAGGAAATGCACAGGGAAATAGCAAGACAGAAAAATTATCCATCCAATAGTCAACACCATGCCTCTGCACTTGAAGCGAAATAAATCAAGATTAGCAAGAAAGATCTAAAGTGCGGCAGGATATCAAAATCAGTTTAACTAGTAGAGACTCACCCTCCAATCATAATGGCCTAAACAAGTATTAGATACAGCCTACTATGTGATTCCAGCAGTACATGGAAGACTAACAGACACGAAGTGGGACACATTATAATTAATCACAAATCAAGCAAAATAATGAGACAACTCGCCACACCAGTAGACAAATTGAGTGGTGATTTTTACACTAAAAAATAGAATAGAACCGGTAATTTTCAAATATAAAGCAAATCATAGAATAAAAATTTTAATTGTCACGATAGAACCATGTGCTTAAAATGAATGCAGCTAGACAAGGCTTCAAGTTTTGCAGCCTCTGTATAGTAGTATGCATCAAGTCAGACACAATACACGCACATGTAGAGCCATACACAAACACACAAACCTAAATCGCATCATCTCCCATGAATTGAAACCTCATTTACATGAGTCAAAAACACACAATTGTTTACGGGTAGTTCATAGTTTAAACCCCATAGAACCACCAGCAGAGTGCACACACTGTTACAAATACGGGACAATTTATATCTATGGTTTCTTTATACACCACATCACATCAAGGAAGTATTTTTTTCGTGAACATACAACCTCCTTATGCCGTACTTAAATACCCACATCCTTACCAGCTTGAGCTATTACAGGTGTCAGATATTTACGTGTACTCAGTAAAAAATTCCCTACACTTGAAAGAACATAAAAACTTCAAAAATGAGGAAATATTTTAGACATCCTAAAAATGAAAGAAAATCATTAGGCCTGGGTGGTAGAATTGTTCAATTCATTTCGTCCTTGCAATAAAACAAAAAGTATTTATAAGTCAAGCGCTTGCTCCTATACCAAAAATCATAGAATGTAATAGCAAATGCAACTCAATTTTTTAAAACTCTCCACAAACTCCACGTTTAGATTGTTGTACTAGCTAGGAATACAAACATGATTGTTGTTATTCAACAACTTTTATTCCACAAAAATGTTTATATTTGAATAAGGAACAAAGTCACCTTAATGGGAAAAGAAACCCATATCTGACCACAACTCCCAAACACCACAACGGAAACAGATAAATATTCCAGTTCCAAGGTTCTGGAGGATTTGACTTAAAGCATCTTGTGAAAGAGTCCTAGCAAGAATTCAAAGATAGAACAGAACTATGTCAAATTTCAACAAGGGACTCAATAGTAAGGGAAAGAAACTAAACAACCGGTAGGATATTCAGGTAAATTGAAAATATCTACCAAAAAAATCAACTTTGATACAACCAGACATATTATCAACACAAAATACAGTAAAGAAAATGGAACTTTGGTCGTTGGTCAAGTAGTCATCTTATCAGTAACATTAGACGTAACAGAATGAGATAAAACATAGCTACAGTGTAAAACATGGCATGTTGCTCCAAAATTTGTGCTCAGAGAAATTACACTTCAGAATTACAAAAAAATAAGAATCTAAAGGTGGCACTACAATTATCAGAGCAACTGTCCAGAAGGGAGTGATAGGACGTATTAGAACTATATATCAAAAGATTCTGGTACTACCCTTGATAGGATGATTTGTAAGTAGGAAGATGGAGTATAGAAATACCCGAGTAAAAAAGGTTTTGAAGCTGTAGAAAGCTATTGTTTCATCTTGGTCCCCTAGCTACACTGACTACAGTCCAAAATCACTTGACATGTAGGTTAGCATGAAAGGTACTCAAGCGAAATCAGAAATTCATAGTTCCAAAAAAACCAACTTTAATTCCTGAAGTAAAAATGCCGACGTGCTATCAACCTCTCCATGACTCATAACGATTTTTTTTTTTTTTAAATGTATCCGCTTGCAACAACACATGCAATCATGTCCGTAAACAGAGGAAGCAAAAGTACATAATTTGTCCGTAAAAATACAAAGGGAACAGGACAAGCATTCCATGTTATTGCAAGTTACACGTCAATTGAAGCAAATTAAGCTCCCCAGTCAATCATATAGGTCAGCTCCAACAACAAGATATAATGAATGAAAATCAGATTATATAAATGGAAATGGAGTTACATCTACAATTGCACCCGCTGCCTCAGTTAACGTCGGCGAAATATCCAGCAAATCACGCCTAAATAGCAAAAAGGAAAAGGATGATAGAGCAAGGATAAACGAGTGAAGACAAAAAGGAAGGAGAAAATAATTACAGACGAATTCTTCCGTGGGGCTCTTGAATGGATCCAGATGGAAGGTAGTCCTCAAAATTGGGGCGATCTAAATCCAGTTCGGAGGACGATGCGCTCATTTTCCCCATGTTGATGATGACGACGAATACTATTTTTTGCTTTCTCTATATATTTCAGGTTAATTTAATATATATATATATATATATATATATATATACATAATTTACGACTAGGATAGTAGTCTAGTTGTCGTCACTCCTCCTTTTATAAATGGTTTGAGTTCGACTCCGTCCTTTTATATATATATATATATGTATATATAAGATCTTTTTTTAAAAAATTTTAATTAGAGTTGCGATTGCAACTCCTTTTTTATTTTTTTTATTTTTAAA
The DNA here is from genome assembly GCA_907163345.1 of Haberlea rhodopensis. Taxonomy (NCBI): domain Eukaryota; kingdom Viridiplantae; phylum Streptophyta; class Magnoliopsida; order Lamiales; family Gesneriaceae; genus Haberlea; species Haberlea rhodopensis. The sequence continues at coordinate 3,382,095 of CAJQUN010000044.1, read as the reverse complement.
AAAGAGTTGCGAACCCAGATCGTGTTTCTTCGAGACATGCGATTTGGGTTTGTGATGCACGCTAGAACGTAAAGAATTTTTTTTCAACCTTATTTTTTGAATTTTTTTTATTTCTACAATATTTAATTAAAAATAATAAATGAACTATTACAAATCTGTTTCATTTGATAATTTCTCAAAAATGCATATGTTTGAAGCGTTAAAATGACATGAATTCAGCAACAAAAGTATAGAAAAGTTAGATGAAAATTCAATGTAAGGACTATTGTTACATTTTTGTTCACTTGTTAATCAGATGCGAGGGATTGAACTCGCTATTAGAAAATAAAACTAGTTCAACGGAGACGTATCGTGTATCTAACGTAATACATGTTAAAGATGTGTAACACAATTTAATTTAAAAGTATTTAGTTTTTCTATTGATATCCTATAAAATTAAATTAGACATAATATTTAATAATATGATCTTTTATATTATTAAATAGGGAAAATTGCATATTGGTGTTGTTTTCAAAAAGTTAATTCAAATAAGTCTGGCAAAAAATAATGTTTACAAAAAAATATACGCATGAGAGAATTATATTCACATAAATTCACGTTTTAAAGAGTTGGTTTGTTGATGTCTTTTTTAGTTCACAAAATACCCTTAAGTTATAAAAAAAACTCTAAACCTAATTTCAGATTAACTCTTTACATCATCTCTTTTCCCCCTCTGCATGTAAATCTCCAATTTTTCGACGAGTCTCAAATTATTATTTTCTTCATCATCTTGTCGCATAATCTCGTCGCCCTAACCTAAAATTTATTTGCTAAAATGTTATGCATATGAAATATGTTTGAATCAAAGCATCTAAATTGTTCGTAGCATTTGGAATCTTTTTTAATCGAAGAAGTATCGGACTACTCTGCACATATAATTTCCGGATCTGCTATGCACATTCCATCGTGTGTGTGCGTATACTGTGTGTGTATGTGATTATAAATTTGAATACTGATACTAAATTTTAGATGGCGAAAGTCTGTTGGTATGTTTTTTTTTATAAAAAAAAATCTCTCATGGCTTTGACTGATGCATATGGATGAATAAGTAAGGTATGCATTGGTGTCCGAGCTTGTTTGCTTATTTCTAAATTTACAGTCTGGCAGCAAGATATTGCAATGAAGAAAATGACCCAAAGAAAAAGTAATTGGTGCACGAAAATTATAAAAGTAATTGATGCACGAAAATATAACATTGGTGCACGAAAATCATAAAAAATAATTTGTGCACGAAAATCATAAAAAGTAACTGATGCACGAAAATATAACATTGGTGTACGAAAATGATAAAAATAACTGATGCACGAAATTATAAAAGTAACCGGTGCACGAAAATATAACATTGGTGCACGAAAATATAGCACTGACGCACGAAAATATAACACTGGTGCACGAACTTTGTGTTAATTAACTGATGCACAACGTTTTCAAAAAATAAACTAGCGCACGAAATATAATAACTAGTGCACGAAATTAAATCGTTCGTGCATCACTTACTTAATTGTATGGTTCGTGCATCACCCACTTGCGATTATGGTTCGTGCATCACATACTTTTTCTATGTTTCGTTCATCAGTGACTGATTTTAATTTTCGTGCATTTTTATTAATGATTTTCAATTTTCATGCATCAGTAACTGATTTTAATTTCCGTGCATCAGTTACTGATTTTCAATCTTTCGTGCACCAGTTCCTGTTAATAATTTTCGTGCACCAGTTATTTTCTATAATTTTCGTGCACCAATTAATTTTTCTCTTGGTCATCTTCTTTGTTGCAAGTTTCACATTGTAAATTCTGAAAATTACCAAAGAAGCACGAACATCAATGCATAATAACTAAAAAACTCAAAAGGCGACAAACAATATATATATATATATATATATATATATATATATATATATATATATACTCTTACACACATATACACACATACACACACATACCAGAATTGAAAAAAATCTGGAACGAAGTGATGAAACGGAAAATCAAAGAAAGAGAAAAACAAACTGTAAGAAACCATAACTGGCAAGAGAGATTTACGAGGAGATTTGAATCACAGTGGTGAAAGAAAAAGATCGAACGAAGTGCTGAAAGTAAGAGATTGAAATTTTTTAAGATTGCCGTCTTTTCTTATTAATGGCGCTTTGTCATTTTAACCTAAAGTTGGCTTAAATGATTGTAAGTTTTTTCTCTTAGACTAGGATGAATAAAGTTTTGTCATTGGACACCGGCATGAACTTTCCCCTATTAAATAGGGTACATGGTATATAGTCATTTTTGTAAGATTAAACAAATGTAAGTGTCAAATTCTCAATTCAACCTCATAATGAAAACTCAAAGACACCTAGAATGAGTATTTTTTTTTTATTTCAGTCAAATAATCCACGCAAGTCAGTCTTGCATAAATTTAGTCGTAACACAAAAAACTATTCTCAAACTAAGCAAAAACTACAATTGATCATACATCAACCACTCTTGAAGTAATGTACTATTACATGAGTTCATTGTATTAATAATCAATTTTAAGTGTGTGATTTTGTATCCAGTTCTTGTGCGATCACAAGATGATCCAACAAAACAGATTGAATATTATAGTTTGCTCTCAAGTAACGATCATGAATCAGTGAACAAATGCAAGTTAACAAATGAAACCCAATTATGCAGAAAAGTGAAAAGAACTCAAGAACACCGAGAATTTTTACGTGGTTCGATCACTAACTATCTACATCCACGGAAGGCACTAATATATTGATCAAGTTTCTCATACAGTGCGTCACAGTAATATATCGAATTCACTCCTGATTCATTTCTATTATTTATAATGAATGCACACTTGAATTCTATTCTATTGCTCTCTTGATCTTGAAGGAATGATCTTCAAAGCTCTTGAAAGTTTCTGTATGTTGTATACTGAATGATGTCTGGTTCAAGTCTTCTTCTTTTATATACTGCACTTGACTACCTTTTGATCAGCTCACCAGTTACACACAACTGAGTTTGTTCAAAACCGTAACTGCCTTCAACTATCAATTGCAAGTCCTTGAGCTATAATCGTATCCAACTTGATTTGAACTTACATAATAAGGAACGGTTCTTTCAATTCTCCACCTTGTCTATTATCTAATCTTCCATACTAATGCCTCCAAATGCCCACTACAAAGGCAAAGTTCTACTATTTATCCATGTGGAAACAAGTTTTGATATTATGCACACTCAAAAAAAGATCTCAAAGATTTCTTAAGAATAACATCGTTTTATAAAAATCCTTGTCATTAAGCAGCTATGCCTAATTTGTAGTCTAATGCTAGTTCTAACTCTGATCTATGAATGATTGTTCTGTAACACTACACAGCCCTGTATAGCTCACATCTTCCTGGGACAAAGTATTATTCAGAAATGCATATATAATGACAATTGATGTTATAAACAATCCAACAGCCTTCCCTGAGAAACTGAATACATTATTAGAAATTTGATGCTTGGATCAGAATATGTTGCTCTGTTGTTGATGCTACCACCATTTAAAAAGGATTAAGTAATCTTACTTATTTGGCTTCTGTGGTTATGGATCGTTAGACGCGCAAGGCGCCTGTAATTCAACAGAAACTCTTTGTACAGACCGCAGCAAGTATTTGTTATGGGATTTGTTCCATCCAACACAGAAAGCCTCCTGTTTAGCAGCTCAAACGCTATATTCTGATCCACCATATTATGTGCCACCAACTAATTTCTCTCAACTGGCTACGGAACAACTAATGAGCTAGTCAGATTCAAGAAATATTTCGGTTAAATGCCACACTCTATATCAGAATAAGTGAATTATGACAGTAGATCATTGTCAGGTCCATGGCAACAAATAATATCAAGCTGAATATGGCAAATAAAGTCTTCATTTGACATGTACTATGTACATATGACATCCATGAATTATAGTATTACATAATGACACAAAACAATACAATCTGAGTCAACATATGATGATTCCTCGCAACAAATTAATCCTCTATTAGTGATTGTCTACCTCCGTCTGGACAGCAAAATCCCTCCGGGCGTATCGAACGACATGACGCCTTAGCCACAGCTGATACATCACCATATGAAAAGTATCCATCGGCTGAGGCCCCTCGTTCCACACCAAATGCTTACTCGCAGCCACACCAAATGCTCTCATCTCCACATATTTTTCCTCGCTCACGCCCTTCAACACATCCCTCATTCGCTCAGGGCCATTCTTCGCCGCCACAATCAGAGCCATGTCAGGCCATCTCAAAACATCCATCAACGGTAAGTCCTGGATCGGACGGTCCACAATCAAAACCGGCACACAACCTAAATACATCGCCTCCACCATTCCAGCCACATCGCCACTATAAATAAACAGACAAAACTTGCTCTTTTGAACACTCCGCATATAGTCCAACGCCTCAGACTCCTCCACCAAAAAGTCAGTCTGCACCTTCAAATGGTTGACTAAATTTGGCTCTGTTTTTCCGTCCCATTTCAAGTATCCCAGAAAAGATTTATCAATCATTGGATTTTGTTGGTCCTGCGAGTGGGAGAGAGCGAGTGGGGAGAGAGTATAACCAGGCAAAGTGATGTCTTTATGCGGGACAAAATAATTGGAAACAACGGGGAAAACGGAAATTTGAACGGAATTTTTCTTCAGTTCGAGAACATTCCTATCGGATGAATAATCAATACCTGCGGGTGAAACAAAGAAATGATCAGCTCCTAGAGTTCGGTTCCAGTAGGGATGGTTATTTCTGAGGTCTCTAATTAAACGTGCAAGAGATCTCGCGGAGGTGCCAGGGGTGAAGGGAACGAAGAAGAGGTGAGCTTCTGTAGGGTCCTGGGTGAGAAAGGGGCTGTGAAGGAGGGAACTGTAGAACAGCGACGCGGGGGGTTCGGGGAAAGAAAATGGCGACTTAGGTGTGTCGTAGATGAAAATCTTCAAAGTTGTGAGCATGTTTTTGTAGTCTTGGAAAAGTGTGGTGGTGGACAAGTATGGGGAGGGTGATGATGTGACGGCGAAAGATGGGAGGATTAGGAAGACGAGGAAGGAAGTCATGGCGGTGGTTGCCATTGAAGGTGGTGGGAGGTCAAAGGTTGAAGCTTTGGGCTTTTGTCACTGCTTTAGACGATAATTACGGTTGTTAGAACATTTATTTAAACTTTGTCATGATTACAGTAAAGATTATTGCATCATTATTCTATTAATACGTCATTATGAGCTCTGGATTGGTGTCTCAATGACAAATTTGGATACGAGTGGTAGCAAAAAAAAATTGATTTAATTATCAGATATTTAATTTTAAAAAGCATATATTATTTTGTTACCACCACCAGAAAGACAGTGGAACCGACAGAAAAAGTTTGAACATTCAATTTATCATCGATTATATAGAGAACAGTATCAAATAATAAAAGTCATGATAAATACATGGCCCCACAGCGAGAGGCTACAAGGGACTTCCCTTTTTTTGTTTAGCATGATATATATATATATATATATTAGAGAACCGTGACATATATAAGGACAAGAGAAACGAAAATATTTATATACATGTGATCTGAATCTAATTTATACATTAATTTAATATTAAACTATCATTTGCCATTAACATATATATATAAACTAATACCAACTATTTTAGGGGTGTTTGGATCTACATAATTTTTGTAAAATTTAAAAGTCTAGAGATATTCAATATAGATTTTTTTATACTCTACAAAAATCTACGGATAGTCAATCTAGACTTTTATATACTCTATCGAATTAGACTTTCATAGAGTTTTTAAAAGTCATGTGATATTCAAACATGACTTTTAAAAACTCTATAAAAATCTAGACTTATCCAAATGTCAACAGACTTTTAATGATTGTTGTGGAATTCTTTTAGATGCAAACCTTGAAGCTCTAGGTACAATTCTAAAAAGTAAAAATTTCTCCTCCATCCATTCTAGATCTTTGGACAGATTTTTAATTAACAAATACCCCGATAACTCATATGAACTACTTCGTTACGCCATTAACAGTAAGTTTATTAGCTTTTACACTTTGGCTTATGCTTTCGCATAATCTTTTTAATTAACAAATACCCCGATAACTCATAAGAGTCTTCTTGGCCTTAAGGGCTCCAAGGATAGCCACAAACATGCACCAACTTCACTTGTTGATGACTTGTACAATTTTCAACTTGCGTCGGTGTTGAAGGACCTTACAACGATTCAAATAACACCTTCACGGTGTAACCAAATGAAGAACAAAAGCTCTCACACAAGAAATGAATTACAAACTCTCAATACAACACAAATGTATGAAGTTTGCAATGTTATATTGAATTTAATTGAACAAAGCATTCTTATATTATATCCTCTTGTTTTTCTTCTTCAACTTGAGCCCAATCATCCATATTTATAGTGTAGGAGACACCCAATTATCATACTAGCCGTTAGCAACATCTAAGGCCAAAATTGCTCATGCATCGCCTGAAACTATATTGGATCGCCTCAGCCCAACGGTCAAAATATTTTAAAAATTCACACAGAGCGCCTCAGGCGACCCTAGATAGCCTCAAGCGATCGCACCATAAATCCAAGGCCGTGGGAAAGTTTCTGGATCGCCTCAGGCATTCCATGCATCACCTGGGGCAATCAAGATTGCCAGGCGCACGCCCGTGACATCACTTCAGTCGGTGGTGCGCGGCGTTGGCACGAGTGGCTCGGATCGCCTGAGGTGATGACCCGGATCGCCTGAAACTATCTGCCAGATTTCAACACTATCAAACTTTGCACTTTTCGACCATCTTAAGCTCGTTTCTGGGAAAAGATGGTGAACATAAAAGTTGTATCATATCCTCTTAGCTACGCGTGGAGACCAAAATCATCGAATTTTATTAAGGCATGAAAAGGTTATGCCCAAAATGCTACAGCCGCTCATATATTGCTTCAGTCTGCACTTGCTATGACTTCCATGCAATTTTGCTCCATGATGCAATCCGAATTGGACTGAGATGTTTGAATATGAAATCTAGAATTTTGAGTTGGCTTTCCAACCTCTTTAGATTCACGACATTCGGGTCATCGAGCCAAGAGATATAATCAAAATATTGCACTACGCTCCAACTGGTTTTTATACGAATATGCCCACCAACGGACCATTGGTTTATGGGTCTTCATCCCATCATAAAATATTATTCCAACATCATTCCACACATGTTGAACACTTATTTTGTTTGTTCATAGATGTCATTCCTTCTCGTCCAAGCTCAATATTTTCCTTCTTAAAATTCACCGCTTGTCGTATGAACTCGCAAATGTCATTGTATAACTTGGGTCCTTTTCCATTGGTCTTCTCAACCAAATTTTTCATGTAACCCTGTACACTAAGTAGACACATTAGTACAACAAATACAAGTTTTGTTGATCATCAAAACCCATAAATAATTTGGAGATTAATTAAGCATTAAACTCAACAATGCGTTTAAGGCTCAACAAATTCAAAGTCTTTTCTCTTGGTCTGGCATTGTCAAGGTGAACCCACTCAACGGTTGTGCCGGGATTCTATTTTTGCAAAGCTCCCAGTAAGACAATTTCTTCACGGAGCTCTCCCATGTTCCATACACATTTTCAACAGCACGTCACAAACTAAACAATCATTTGTATAGGAGATCTCAAATCCATATTTATCTTTAATTGTTTGAATTACATACTTTATTTTGTAAGCTGGATCACGCCGAACAATTCCCACTAATAAGCTAGCAATCATGTTTTTGTCCAAATTTGCATGATCGATCGACAGTTCACTCAAAAGGCAAGTGTGAAAACCTCCTTACTTGTTTATTTTGAATAATCCAACTTTTTTCTTCAACGAAGCGCGCAATTACCATGTACAAGGTATATCTTTTGTACTGTGTTTGCACATCACTTTACACAATGTTTTTGTACTCTTGACCACGCGATACTCCCGTTTTGCAACACGTACAGAGTAATCCTTTACAGCTGCCTGCATATGAGCTTTATTTTTGAAGACCATATCTAGATGGATATCCCCTTTGGAGTAGTCGTAATAACTCCCACATCTACCTGTTGTAATGTCTACTGAGTCTCCAAATACTCCGGGATGTGTCATTGAGAAGAATGGAATTGTTGGATAAAGGACATGAGTATTTGTCGTGGCTGTCTCCGGTACAGAAACTGACACTTCTTGTGTGATTGGTATCTCCTCATCTTGATCTGCAATTGTTTCAGACATCAGACATGACACAGATGTCAACCTCATCATCACCAGCATCATCCTCAGACGGAATATCATCTTGTTCAGAATGAATATCATTTCCCATTTCAGCAAAACTGTCTGTTAGTGGCTTAGGAGCAATAACATCAGCATCTATGAGACCATCATCTGGATCTCTATCAGAGGTAGTCAGTCCTTCTGCAACTACAGGCAAACAATCTACATTTCTAGAATACAATCATAGTTTGTGGTTATGTTTATATGTAAATTTTCAAGCAACTATGACCCTGTTTTGAATCAAATAGCCATGCTAAATTATAATCATTATCTATTTGCAAAATTGTCTGTCGTAGCCCGGAAAAATCTCTGAACATGTCTCTTGCATATATTTTCAGAAGGAACTGGTTGCGGTCGATGCCAGTGATATTATATATTTCGTTCAACAACTGCATAAAACTAATTGTGCGAGATATTGTGGTACCTCTTAATGGACCACGATCATATCTAATGGTATATGAATCTTGTAATAGATTACCTCTGTAAGGCCTCTCTACCTTAACAGTGAATTCAAGATATAAATAGGGCTAAATGTATTAGAGACATCTTAGGGTTCTGGTTGTTATGTGAGCTCAATTAAATTACAGGCCAAAATAAAACTTCAACAGTTAGTTAATTACATTCCCAATCATAAATGTTAAAGCGATAGCATTATACTACTTTTAGAGTAGAAACTATCCAAAATTTCTTGTATTCTATCTTCTTTTATGCCTCCATCAGCTCACAGTTCAACCCGACCCTTAGCCCCCTTGGTCCAAAAGCGTACCTACAGGAACAACTCACCATGAGCATATATATGTCACCACTTAACACAATTCAACTTAATAAAATAAGTAAGCGCATGAGACGATTAATAGATATGCTCCTCGATTACCACATTAGCACATTTCATTGTCATTCCTGTTTCACAAACTTATGCACAAAATCATTAGTTCACGATATAATGATCGATAACGCGTTTCCAATTATAACCACGATATTTCACATTAACCACTAGAATTGTGACTGTTCCGGTCCCAATACAACAGCGGAATTTTAGGACCCCTCGCTTCGACATATAGCGGCATCATATGATATCCCTCGCTTCGACAATGACAGCGGCATGTTACCTCGCTTAGACATGACAGCGGCAAATATCCTATTACCATCGCTTCATATGACAGCGGCAAGTACCTCCCTCGCTCGGAGATAAAGGCTACCGGAACATTCATCAACTCCATCACATTAATCAAACACAATAGTTGATTCCATTATCACAGTAAATCACAATCATTTCACATACCATCATGTGTAAGGATTCACTATCCACAATATACATAATCAAAGGTATGGCACGTTTTACCATCCAATGCTCGTACGTCTCACTACGTACCTTGGTTTCAAAAGTGGAGAAGTTGTGTAACTTTATCTCCTCGACGTTGTTGGTACCTGGGATGGTTCTACACAACCATACGAATCAATATTAGATGCCAATTATAGTCCAATATCCAAAAATTCCACAAAATAATCAAAAACACACATTTGTGTGTCTCGCGATCGATCGCCAAGATGTCCCGATCGATCGCGAGATCACACTGCCCGATTCTGAGAAATTTGGCTTTCGGCGATCGATCGCCAACCTCACCGATCGATCGCCCAAAGGTGGCGATCGATCGCCAAAGGCTTCTGGAGCCTACTGCAGGCTCGCGATCGATCGCCAAAAACGGGCAATCGATCGCCAGCCCCTGTACCACGAAAATCACCATTTGTTGCCCAAACTCGAACCAACACAAAGCCAACTCAAACTCACAACATCCAACTACCAAAATCTCAACTTTAACACCTCAAAACACCACCTCCAACCACATACAACATTATACAATAAAATCCACCCTTAAACCCCCAAAAATATGACACAAGAATGACCAATAACCAACAAAACTTTACTACATTGATAGCTTACCCCTTGAGCTTCAAGATTTTTGCAAGGAATCACAAAAATGACTATTTCTCAAAGTTTTCTCCTTCTCCTCTTGCCAAGAAACGAAAATGGGGTTTTGGATAGGGTGAGGGATGGTTATGACATAAGGAAGCAAATATGTGGTTGAAATTAAAAGGAGATAAGTGGAGTTCTTTTAAATATATTAAACCAATGCAAGTTGTTAGCATGGTATGTAAAATCTTGGCTAACATAACATTTTAGAACCCCTCTTTAAATATGCAATAAAACTCACATATAAATCATGCTCTACACAATTAATTATAAAAATCCACTCCAACAATTCATACTAGGAATCCAATATTCCAACATGCAACGGATGCATCCCGAAAAGTTCTACCGGGTCAAACCCACGTGACTAAATATTTTCAAATGATAATCAATACCAACACATAATTCAATTATCCACATAATTAAACATATGAACATAATTAATGCCTTAATTGCAATTAATCATTTCGGGGACATCATCACCTCCCCAATACAATAATATTTGAATCAACATCTCTGAAAAAAATTAAATATTACAAGTAATTAATAAACTTAGTTTAACAAATTTATATAATCTGGAAGATGATAAAAATCAATAATACAACAAGAATTTTACCTGAAAATAATTGAAGGGCTGCAAATTAAGATTGGAGATTTGACAATTTCAACGATAAAACCAGAGGAAAAACTATAAATTGATTTTGTTTCGGTGTACAAAATGAAGGGGTTCTGCTGGATTTTTATACTAAATAAGACGACATCTCAGATGACGTCTTCAGCAAAAAAAATATTTTTTTATTGAAGGCTCCTCTAATAATATTTTTTTAAAAATATGTGAATGTGTCATCTCAGATGGCGTCTTCAATCATATCTAAAAAAAATCAAAGACGCCATCGGAGATAGCGACTTAGGTTACTTTAATAAAGTAACCCAAAAATCGATTATTTTGTTAAACAATTTTTAAAAATAATTTATTGAAAAAACCCCTAGCGAGTGGCATATGTCAAAATGAGCCATTTTTTTTTTTTTACAAGAACAATAACTTAAAATATTTTATGCAAAAACTTTACGTACATAATTTTTTAAATACTTTCAATTCCTTTCGTAAATTTTGGACCGTGGTGTGGGAAGGTGACGAGGTTGGATTTGGTTTGAGAAAATAATTAAGTTCCACCATATATATTGATAGAGCACAATCTTAGGAAGAGCACAATCCTAGGAAATCACTCACTCCACCATTCATGAACATAACTTCAGCAATTAGCAAAACCCTAGCCACCATTTATGTACATTCTTAATGTATAATCAGTTTCCTATTTTACCTTTCTATTATAAATGTAATGTAAATCACTCTATGGAATAATGAGATTTTACCATACTCATTCAATTATATTATGGTGTCAGAGTTCCATTGATCCTAAAACCAGCCACCGGAGTTCAACCCACAATCGCCACACCACAAGCCGTACTGCTCACCATCTTCTGTAGCACCGCCCAACTACATCCGACAACCACCCAAGCTTCTCTTAAAAATCTTGACCCTAAAACTATCATCTCCTCACAGATATGGCCACCAAACACCATGAAAATACCATACCCAATACAAATAATCCATCAAAGCCACTTGTCATCCTTCATCTTCACAATTCCATCAAACTCACCCCCACCAACTACATAGCGTGGAAACTTCAAATTGAATCTATTTTGATTGGGCGCGATCTCATTCATTTTATTGATGGATCACACCCAGCCCCATCACACACCATCACCATTGAAGACAAACCCAATATCAACCCCGAATACCAAACGTGGGTTCGCCAAGACAAACTCATATTCGGTGCTCTCGTTGGCTCCCTCACACCAAATACTATCTCACTTGTCACCCAATGTCAGACATCGTATGACATGTGGACGATTTTGGCCAACACCTATGCCCGACCTTCGCGCGGACATATCAAACAAATCAAGGACAAAATCAAACGGGCTTCGAAAGGAACCCAAACTGTTTCTGAATTCATGCAACACATCAAGGCATGTTCGGATGAACTAACGGCTCTCGGCAAACCTATGGACCCTGAAGATCTCACAGAGACAATCCTAGATGGCCTTGATGACAACTTCAAATCAGTAATTGATGCTGTCAATAGTCGTGATACGCCCATCACATTCGATGAACTTCACGAAAAACTCATCAACAAAGAACTTTCTCTACCTCCAATTGGGCCCTCTATGTTTCCAGCCACAGCCAACTACACCCAGTCACGGCCCACCTCGACCTATCGCGGGAACCGACCCAACTACTCATCCATCACACCTTCGGGCGGACGCACACCCACTGCTCCTGCCACTAGCCGCAACAACAGACCCTCGCCCCGCCCGTTTCATGGTCGCTGTCAGTGGTGCCGTGAACAAGGCCACACCGTGTCCCAGTGCCCGGAATTCTGTCAACTTCATCCATTGTCTCAACCACCCCCTCCAGTACGTTCAACCTACAATGGAAAACAGCAAACCGGAACACCGTGGCAGCCCCGAGCTCATGTGGCGACTGCCCCCACACCCTCCATGCCCCAGTGGCTTCTTGATAGTGGAGCATCACACCATGTCACCAGTGATCTCGCCAATCTCTCACTTCACACTCCATATGAGGGACCCGATGACATCATGATCGGCGATGGTTCAGGACTACCCAGCACTCATACTGGTTCCACATCACTTTCCCATAATAAATCAACATTTCAATTGGATAATGTGTTATGTGTTCCTTCAATGCATCGAAATCTAATCTCTATATCAAAATTTTGCCACTCTAACAACACTTCAATTGAATTCTTACCTGATTACTTTGTTGTGAAGGATATTCGCACGGGGATAACGCTACTGCAAGGCCGGAATAAGGACGGTGTCTACGAATGGCCTAACTCACCCCTCGAACCACCCATTAACTCCTTCTCAAGTATCAAGACCGATCCCTCTACCTGGCATCATCGCTTGGGACATCCATCCTCTGCCATCCTTCACCATCTTGCATCTAGTATTTCTTTACATTTTTCTTCCAATTCATCAAAGAATCAGCATTGTAATTCTTGTCATTGCAATAAAAGTCACAAATTACCATTTTCTACCTCGTCGCTAAAGTCTTACTATCCCCTTGATATAATTTTCTCTGATGTTTGGACCTCCCCATTGTTATCCGAAGATCAATATAAATATTATGTCATATTTATAGATCATTATTCCAAATATATATGGTTCTATCCCCTTAAGCGCAAGTCTCATGTTCATGAAACTTTCATCAAATTTCGAAACCTTGTCGAAAATCACTTCTCCCGAAAAATCAAGACCTTATACACCGACAATGGTGGTGAATACCTCGCCCTGTCATCCTACCTCTCCACTCACGGCATAGCTCATCATACCTCACCCCCGCACACTCCCGAGCACAATGGATACTCGGAAAGACGACATCGCCATATTGTTGAAACTGGTCTCTCCCTCTTATCCCATGCATCACTTCCCTTACTCTATTGGCCATATGCCTTCACCACCGCGGTTTACCTCATCAACCGACTACCCACACCAACCCTTAACCTCACCTCCCCATACTTCACTCTCTTCGGCGCAACACCAAACTACTCAAAGCTGCGAAGCTTTGGGTGTCTGTGCTACCCATGGTTACGCCCATACACTCCCCACAAACTTGCTCCTCGTTCCACTCCATGTGTCTTTGTTGGGTACACATTGACTCAACACGCTTACTTATGTCTCGATGTCTCCACATCCCGTCTATACTCCTCTCGCCATGTCAAATTCGTGGAAGACATATTTCCTTTCACATCTCTTCTTCCCTCACTACCTCGCCCCTTCGACAACACAAACACAGATTGGTGCCCTTCAATCACCCTCATACCGGCCATCAACCCGTCCCCAGTTCCGGGCCTTCTAGCATCCTGCGAATCTCCTCCAAGCACTGTCGAAACACTGCATGAGCAAAGCAACAATACTCCTACCACTTCTTGTACATCGGACACGTGCCCCAGCATCAACTTACCAATAACAGACCCATCTGAACCTTTTTGTACAACCGAGGAACCCCCCTCGCACAGGGTGATTGTTACTAGATCCATGAATAACATTTAGAAACCCATCTCCAAACTCAACCTTATGGCCACCGTTAATTCCTCGGCGAGCACTGAACCCACGTGTGTTAGCCAAGCAGTAAAAGATCCATGTTGGCGCAATGCCATGTCCGAGGAATATGATGCTCTTGTTCGCAATGGCACGTGGGAGTTGGTTCTTCGTGATTCATCTCAAAATCTTGTAGGGTGCAAGTGGATTTTTCGAGTCAAATACTCACAAGATGGCTCCATTGACAGGTACAAAGCCCGCCTAGTGGCTAAAGGATTTCATCAAAGGCCAGGCATTGATTATCATGAAACCTTCAGTCCGGTGGCTAAACCAACTACAGTGCGCCTCGTGTTAAGTCTTGTTGTAAGCCGCAATTGGGCACTTCGCCAAATTGATGTTAACAATGCCTTCCTCCAAGGAACTCTCACTGATGAGGTCTTTATGCTTCAACCAGCCGGATTTGTTGATCATGATCATCCTGATCATGTTTGTCGCCTCCGGAAAGCAATATATGGTCTTAAGCAAGCTCCTCGGGCATGGTATCACGAACTCCGTCAGTTTTTACTAACACTGGGTTTTATAAACTCAACGGCAGACTCATCCTTATTCATCCTAAACTCAGGTGATCATCAGGTACTAGTGCTCATATATGTTGATGATATAATTGTAACAGGAGACCACTCACCCACCTTAGAGACATTCATCGCTCTCATCTCCGACCGATTTTCTCTCAAGGACCTTGGCACTCTATCATACTTCCTTGGGGTTGAGGTCATTCCACATTCCCATGGAATACTTCTATCTCAACGACGGTACATCACAGATCTCCTTCAACGAACGAAAATGATATATGCCAAACCTGTAAGCACACCCATGGCCACATCTCCTACACTTACACTTCACTCGGGCGCCTCCTTGACGGACCCGTCAGAATATCGGACTACAGTAGGCAGTCTACAATACCTAGCAATCACTCGGCCCGACATTGCGTATACAGTGAACAAACTCTCCCAATACATGCACCGTCCCACAGAAGATCATTGGTCCGCAGTCAAAAGACTACTACGTTATCTCTGCGGCACCATCGACTATGGGGTCATCTACTACCGTGACTCGATCACATCTCTTCATGCCTTTTCAGACGCCGACTGGGCAGGTAACAGAGATGACTACACATCCACTGGTGCCAACATTGTGTATCTTGGCAGGAATCCCGTCTCCTGGAGCTCAAAGAAACAACGGACGGTTGCTCGATCTTCCACCGAAGCAGAATATCGTTCTGTTGCAACCACATCAGCAGAAATCCGATGGATAATCTCTCTTCTTGGTGAACTTGGGGTGCAACTAAGCCAACAACCAGTAATTTATTGTGACAACGTTGGAGCCACAAGTCTCTGCTCCAATCCGGTATTTCACTCCAAAATGAAACATGTGGCACTTGACTACCATTTTATACGTGAACAAGTACAGGCTGGTTCACTCCGCGTAGCGCATGTTTCATCTCATGATCAACTGGCGGATTGCTTAACGAAACCACTACCTCGGGCTCAATTTCAACGACTAACTAACAAGATCGGAATCTCCTCCCGGAGCTTCGTCTTGCGGGGGCATGATAGAGCACAATCTTAGGAAGAGCACAATCCTAGGAAATCACTCACTCCACCATTCATGAACATAACTTCAGCAATTAGCAAAACCCTAGCCACCATTTATGTACATTCTTAATGTATAATCAGTTTCCTATTTTACCTTTCTATTATAAATGTAATGTAAATCACTCTATGGAATAATGAGATTTTACCATACTCATTCAATTATATTATATATTATACACATAATCCATCTCATCATCAAATCTGATGTTTGTCTATTTATCCTTTGGAATCTGAATCAATACGCATAAAGTGGTTTTGTCATGGGCTCATGGCTTTTTCTTGTACTTCGAATTTTGTCTTCAATGACAAACAAATTGGTTAGTCCCAAAACTATTCAAATTTCATCTATCATTATTTAATAAGATTATATATTTCACGGAAAGACTATAATATTATATTGTTACAATAAATGGCCATTTTTATCAAAAAATATTGTTTTTGATAATAGAAAAATCAGTGTTGTATTTAGAAAATTTTCCCATAAAATTAATTTGTTAGTATAGATTCCTTAAGTAATTCTTTGCTTTAAGACATTGTTTCTTGAAGTAAGTGCATTTTTGATGAGATTGACGATGAAACTACAATATAATTATATCAAATTATGAGCTTTCATTATAATCTTTTTGTTTAATTTTTATGTCAAGGAGTGTCGTTCTGATGGTTTTCTAGTTGAACTAGATAATGAAGTTTCATCATCTCCATAAAAAACGTTTATGAAGATGACAACTTTGATTCATTATTTGTTACTCAAGAACAGCGAGCGAACAATATTGCACGAGGGATAATTATATCTACTCGAATGTGGAGTGTAGTTGACATATTGTTAACGATGACTTTTAGATATATTTTTCATGAAAGAACTGAAAATATATCAATTTTTCTTAGTATTTTGATTTTGATTTATCTAATATAGATATATTGTTATGTATTTTTTAAATGTTTATTTTTTGTATGTTGAACTGACTTGAATAATTGAAATTTTGATTTTTATAAATTAAATTGTGATTTATTCATTATTTTGCATAAAACAAATTGATTTAGTAAGTAAAATTTATTTACATTAATAGATAAAAAAAAAATTATCTAATTGAAAAAATTATTGATGTTCAATTGACAGTTCAAAAAATCAATTATAACTTCTACAAAATTCTATGAAAATTTACAAATATCGAAAATCTTTTAATAGAATATTATACAAGTCAATAAAAATCTATTTTCACAAAAGTCTATCATTTAAAAAAAAATTCATTAGAAATCTATAAAAGTCTAGAGTGAAGTCTATGAAATTCTTTTTATAACTCTGTAGAATTCTATATAAGTCAATAGAAATCTATCAGCTTTACAAAAGTCTATCATTTAAAAAAAAAAAATCATTAAAAATCAATAAAAATCTTAAATGAATTTACCTCTTAGACTTATCGTATTGAATTGTCTAGGTAGAGAACACATCTTATCCATATAATTGTTTTCCCAAGAAAAGTTTACAGGATTAAGAATCTTTGAACTTGGAGACATCAGTATAGTGTACAGACGAGGGAAGATATGTTGCTTTTGGCACCATATTTGTGTAATTCGGTTAGATGTTACTGTTTTCATTGTGGGTCTTCCGGAGGATGAATGCAATATGATAGTTATCAATATTTTGAGGATTTCTTGAACATTAAAATAAGCTTGTATTTATTGAACCATAGAAATGTAAATAGTACATACTCGAGTTAGTAGATAACTCAAATGAATAAAGAATAATTGGTTTGTTTGTTTAGTTTAACGAGTATGATGAGGTTGATTATAATGATGAAATTATATTAAGAATTTGATCGTTATAATTGGCGACATGATGAATCTCTATGATAGATGATTTATTGTTCAATAAGCAAGTGCACAGTTATTGATGAGAAATTATATTAAATTATTATCAATATTATATCATGTCTCACGAGGCCAACTTAGCAGGTGGACTACCTAAATTGATTCTAGGTATATAGTGACGCACGTGCATGTATGGTATGAACTAATTATATATTTATGCATACATGTGTTGTTCAGTATGATATGTAAATGTAAGTCACCAGATATGCGAGTTGAGTTTGATGTATGTAGCATGATGGACATGTAAATGTTAAGTAACTGGACATGTGAATTCAGTTTGATGCCTGTGGCATGGTGGATATGAGAAATCGTTGGGGATTATCATGGTTGATAGACGTACTGGCCTCCGATATGTTGTTAGTCACGCATGAGCGAGAAACGATGTATTGTTGAATTATCAAGTATTCTCGGTGATGAGTATTCAATAATAATATTGAACTTGGTGAGATTGTGATATTATGAAACAGAACAATGCGAGAAAGCTATATTAGTTTAACTTATTCAGGGAGTACATTTTATAAATTTTCTATAGCTTTATTTTGCGGCATTACGATTTTGGAATATTGATATGATTGTGGTTATTATGTTGGTATATGCTCACCTTGTGTGGGTGTTGTTTCTGTTGAAACCGATAATACGTTGTCCGAGGGAAGTAAGCTCAAGTCTCTTTGATTGCATTACTTTCGGAAGCATTGGATACGTAATAGTGATAACAAATGATGTTTATGTATTTAGATTTATAACAATTTTTCAATGGCTTGTCTGTTGATCGCTTTTATTTTAAACAATTAATTCCAGTATAGTGATTTTATATCGTAAGTGCACGGTGTCAAGTTTTAGTATAATGATTTAAAAGTAGGGATGTTGTATCCACATGGACTAACATATAACTACCAAATAAAATTAGAAAAATTATATTTTAAAGTAAAATTCATTATATGTCCAATTATCATTAGTATGGTTGGAAATGATATAACCTTCAATTCTCATATGTGCTCGGATGGATGGATCGACTATGTCATAATAATCCTGACACATCGGCACTCACATGATGTAGTCTCTTATATCCACATGCCGCTTGGTACATAGTTTTGCACTGTCACTATAAGAAATGAAGTTGTGTATATACTATCATCATAGCTTTTAATGGTAAGCTTTTGATCCTAAGAAGTATGATACACGTGTAGAAGAATAACACGTACATCTCAGCTAATTTAATTTTTTAAAATTTTGTCGGATGTACATAAAGACACGAAGAAAATGGTTGTGCGAGAGAAGCGATTTCCAGATTGGCCGAAAACTGAAGAGTGGTTGCAAATTATGCACGTATAACATATTATTACATATGGTTTTTTGTTTCCACAATGAACCTCATGCATATATAATGTTTTTACACATAAGGAAACATTAAAAAATTATAATGGAAAGGGCCAAATCTTTAGGAGTTAGAAAAGTTGCAATGAGTGCAATTATTGAGAGTGGATTGTTGAGGTAATTACCCTTGCTGTGTGATCGATTGAAACGTAGTACTTGTGTTGCTGTACGATTTAAAAAACACAAATTGTGCATTTATCATCAGATATAACTTTTGGTAAAACGTCAAGCATTTGATCTTACATAATGATAACTAAATTCAGTTAAATCTGAGAGTTGTATTGATTAATTATTTTTATTAAATATTAAAAGGTAAACTTTCCTCAAAATCAACATTAATCATAGTAGAAATAGAAGTATTTAGTACGGTTTAGTTTTTTTTTCCAACAGTTGTAAAATTGGATTTGTCAGTTGAAACATTGTTTTGACCAAGTTAAATTTAGTATTATTTGTTGGACAATTTTTGACTGAGATTCTAGATTGATGGTTGACCCTTCTTCAACTATTGGCTATTATTAATGTCTTTCTTCAACCAATTAACACTATAGTATTCGAAATATTAAGTGCTGTTTGTTAGAGAAATGGCAATGAAACAAGGCATTACCTAGCAATATATGTAATAATATCAATGAAAGTATCAACAAATCATCCACGATATATCAATGATATTGTAGAACGAGAATACTTGAGTTGAGTTGATTGATGAATTTATCGTTATTTCTAAAAAGAAATTATTTTACAATCATTTCAAATAAAGGTTTTAACAACTATTGCAACAAAATCCAATTTGGCTTTGATTTTTCTCTTAATTCAGTTTCAACCATCCAAATTCATATGAAATTCAATTCAAGCCTCACAACCCAAAATTGACCATCTTTCATTTGTCATAGACTTTACCTTAAGGTTACATTGATGCTGGCAATCTAATCTAACCTTCCATATGAAATATTTCAATATTGGGCTTATGGATGGTGAGATTGCCCCTATAGCACTATCCATGTGGGGTAGCACAAAAAAAAAAAACCAACGCATGTGTGACCTTTATCTACGTCTAAGAATAATTAACGGATCCAAACTTTTAAGATATAAAACTTGAATTTGAATTCGTAAGAAAATAACGATAAAGTTAAAATTTGAATTTGTAAGGAAAAAAAACCAACGCTTGTATGGCCTTTATCTACATCTAAAATTTGGATCTCTAAACTTTTTTAAGATTTGTTACATCACTATCTTGAGTTGTATAACAGTGCGTAAATTTTACTGTTGGCTTTTATGGTAAGCATGCATTTAAATTTCGAGGTTGAAATTTTACTAGTTGGCGAGAATTGTGATGTCCGGAATAATTAATAATCGTTCATTGGATATTAATTATAATATTTATATGATATGTCGAGATTTAATTATTGGGTATCGGACTATGGATCGAAGTTGGGATAAATGATTGCGGTGAATTTATAAAATTAATTAAATTCAAGGAGATTCTTACATTCCTGAGAATGTCATTTTGGTCCGGGATTGGATTAAATAAACCAGGGTTGAACTTGTTATGTAAATTAAAGTTAAGAGGGGTTTCTTGCAATAATAAATTAGTTGATTTATATTAAAATGATATAAATATATATATAAATAAATAAATATATATATATATATATATATATATATATATATAATCGATAAAGTAAGTGCAGTAGGAAAATAAGTAAGACACCGCAATTTTTTACGTGCAGCATAATGAAGGGAAAAACACAGGACCTAGTCCAGTATAACTTTCCACTATGAACCAAAGTGATTTACAGTGTTTCTGTACAAATATTTGAACAACTGAATAACAATAGATCAATCTATCTGCTTTCTCTCTTGATTGAGGTATGGACAAAACAGAATGAAACTTATGCTCTCTTCGGTGCTTTTTTCACCAGAGATCTCCCCTTTTATATGTGACCCAATACTAGCATTTATAGTGTCATCTTCAGCTGTTAAGACACGACAAATTCGGAACACGGTATAACCCTGATCGTGGCATGATTGGCTCCAGATGTGTCCGAAAAATCTACGCACGTTCATCCGTCTCTGATGACTGTTAGTTATGTCTAGGTAGGGGTGCTTATCGGGCCGGGTCAATCGACCCGAACCGGAACCGAATCAATGCCGAACACAAAATACCATATTAGTGCCGAACACAAAATACCCGAGCAGAGGAGGTACCAGCTCGACTCACTTTGTCAAACAACAACGGAAGAACTGGACATAGGGGTGCTTAACGGATTGGACCGGTCTGGTCTGGAACCGCTCGGTTTCAGATCCGTTAAGCACGGAACCGGTCCGGTCCGTTAAGGAACCGGATCGGATCCGGTTCCGGATCGATCCGGTCCAAACCGTTTTTTTTTGTTTGTTTTTATGTTGTAAATGTTTCCGCAATATCCATCTCAGATTCATTATATTTATTCTTCATTTCATAATATAAATGCATACAAATAATTGCAAAGAGATGTCAATTGAAAATCTAAATAAAAAAATATTACTATATAACACTCTTCATAATTGATAAGTATTGTTTTGGCGTTCTCTTCTTCTTGCTCGTCATAATGCTTTACGAATTTGTCCCGCCCCATCTCTTCTATTCTTACATACTGCTTCAAACCAATCTTTAAGTAACACGAGCATGCATAACGAATTAGCAGATAGACTACTTTTGTATTCTCCAATAATTCGCCACATGTTGAGAATGCCGATTCAGAAGCGACGCTTGAAGCTTGCACCATATACACGTCTCTAGCTATTTTGGCTAAGATAGGGAATTGTGCTGCATTTGTCTTCCATCATTGTAAGACGTCGAAGTTGTCTTCTGTTAGAAATTGATAATTCAGATAAATTTCCAACTCAGTCGACGTGCTAGTAGAATGTCATTTTCCCTTAAGTTTTTCCTGCCCAGTATCCTAAGCAAATTGATGCCCCCACCTTTAGATTGAGATTGTGGCTGTTCTTCAACAGCCCTTTGTTGCGATGATTCACTTGCATGTTGATTATAATACAATTAAAATATATTTTGGAGAGATTGCATTGTACGTCTTTTGATCGTCAATAATCTTCCATAAAAATTTAGCATAATATTAAAAAAATGTCTCAAATGTAGATAAACATTGACTAGGATCTAGCAATGTTGCGATGCAGTGCGCGTGCGAGATTTGTTCCCAATACTTTATAAATTTAGTTTTCATTGCACTAACAAAAGCATGCAAGTCATAGTCATCTCTAAATTCTATAAACTTATCAATTTATTAAATACTAAAGAAAGAAAATAAACAGAAGTTGGATAAGTAACACCGAAGAAGCGTTATGTCACTTCTTTGAAAGTACCTAACAATAATACACAAATTTTCAACAAATTCACAATCCTCATTAGTCAAATAAATATTTTCATCGCTATCAGTCATTTGATATGAATAATAAAATGGAGTTAAAATATCTTTGTAAGGTAACATAGCATTCAACTTATTGGACAACGAATTTCACCTAGTTTCTATCGGTGATGGAAAAAAGAAGATGCTTTAAATCATTAGATAAGCATACTTGTTTCCAATCACGCTTAACACGACTCGTTCGTAACCATTTAGCGTAGTATTTCATTTTCTCAATACATGCTGAGTGATTGTCCTCATAACCAACTTTAACATCCAAATTAATCACATGACATGCACATCTAACATGAAAAAAATACCATCAAGCATTGGTTTCAGATAGATCTTTAAATCACGCATCGCGGCATTATTATTCCCAGCATTGTCTAACGTGATTGAAAATACCTTATCCTGAATTCCATAATGTCTACAAGTGTTGAATACATATTTAACAATTACATAACCAGTATGTGCACAATCTACTCATCTAAAGACAAAATTCTTTTTTGCATACACCAATTATCATCAATCCAATGACAAATGACAACAAGATATGGATCCGAATTTACATTTGTCCAAATATCCGTTGTTAAGCTAATCCTGCAAGACAAACTAGAAATGTTGAAACAATCTATTTCTATATTCAACAAATACGTCCATACAATTTCTTTTTAGTGTGTGCCTAGAAATATGTTTAAACATGGGTTGTATAACGAAGCAAATTCAATAAAATTACCATGTTCAGCTTGTATAAAAGGTAGTTCACATATAATCACATATCTAACAAGTGACCTACGGTTAATTTCAGCAGTTAAAATAAAATTCGTGCCAGTGAGAACATTAATTTTGTGCTTGTGTTGCTTCTCGACCTAATGGTTGTAATGTTGTCTCATCAAAATTATGTTTTTTTACTAAGTATTTTTTAAATGTTCCGGTGCCTCCACTGGAACCACCAGCTTTATATGAATATTGTATCTTACATAATTAACATATTGCAACAGATTCATTGATACCTTCTTTTTGAGTGAGTTCAAAGTGATCACATATCTTACTTCTTTTGACACGAGTCAGTTGTCTACTCGCTGCTGTTGTGACTCCGGATGACTCCACTTGTTGTCTCTCTTGGGCTTGGGCGGCAGGAGGTTCGGCAGGTTGTTCGGGTTGTTGCGGTTCGACGTTCATAGAGGAACCACCAACATTGAGGTCAGCAAAAAAATCATAACTTTCATTTAACTCAGGAATTGGCACAACCAAATTCATTGCCGAAGATGAACACAGTGATAGACGACCAGGGATGAGATCCCGACTGCGACCCCGTCTACGACCGGCGCCGCTGCTAGATGAAGATGCCATTATTATATAAATAAATTGTAGATAGCACAGTCGAGAGGAAAGTATGAGATTGAAGTATATAACTTTGCAAGAATGAATTGTCAGGATTTACAAAACACAATACACATATTTATAATTTTTTAAAAAAATTAAAAAAAATGAAAAATGAACGTTGGCAACGGCTCAGCATGGCAACTGCTACAAAGTCGTTGCCATGCTGACACACAATTTATTTTTTATTTTTTTAAAAAAAAAATTTCGATTTCGGTTCCGAAATCGGAACCAAACCGGTAGCACCGAAACCGATGGTGCTACCGATTTGGCTCCCTGGAATCCCCCCGGACCGGTTTCTTACCGGATTCGGGCGAATCGGAACCGGTTAATTTGGTTCCAATTTCGGACCGGACTAACCGGTTCGATTCCGAGCATGTCCGGATTGACCCCGCCCGATAAGCACCCCTACTCTATGGTGAAGATAGGATTTTGGACTTCGAACCCCACAACCAGAGTTCAAATCTGCGTTGAACCTTTGTCTATTTATCTTGTTACTTTTATCTTTGTAAAGATGGATAAACATCTCCAACAAATTTTTATTGTGTGTAAAACAAATTATTTCTGAGTATGAAATAATGCATATTTATTGTTCATTTCTTTTCAATCCAAAATAACACTTAGCAGAGTAATAGTTTACTTTCATCATTGGATAAATATAAAATACAAAAACATATAACAACAAAATACTATTTTGTCACATCTGCATTCTTATAACTCTATAACAGAAAAGAATGATTATCTTAAACATTTAAAGAATATGCTCTCGTCTTTCATGGAATTGAGTAAGTTTCTTCCTTAATATCATTGAACCGAGTGTTGTAATATTTGTATTATTACAATAAAACTCAGTAAGTGTAGTCGTTCTTAAAATCAAACAAGTCCATTTTTTTTTTGAAATAATCTGTTGTAATTATCTACCTAATAATTTTTACCTGCATTTTTTAAACTCAGATGTTTGTTATGAACTTTTGGTTTAATTTTTATGTACTTTAACTTTTACTCCCGATCATATTTTTAGATTCGTCTAATCGGAGATGATGAATTGTTTTTACGTAGGTTAGAGTCGTATATCTCCCAAATGGGTGAGATATATGCCGCACAGATATGCCACTTACACATGGCAAACAAATCAACACGGTAAAGGGACCATGTAAGCATATGCGAGTCTGCGGTTGTCGTAGAGACGTAGACGCCTCGTCTTCGTCTTCTATCAGTTCAAGTATATATATATTCTGAAAGAAAGAGATTTTGTGGCAAGAAAAATCAAATAAAACTATTTTTAGTTTAAGCACATATATTAAGAAAAAAATAAAGATGGAAGTTAAGGAGGATGTAGTGATTGTTGGTTCTGGAATAGCTGGCCTGGCAACAGCCTTGGGGCTTCACAGGTATCTTTCGAACAACTATATTTTATTTTATCCTCCATTTATTGACTTGACAACATAAAATGAATCATTGATTGTAAGAAAAATCTTTTTTTTTTTTTTTTGTAATCTGTGTATTATGAATTTGATTTAACAGGTTGGGAATCCGGAGTTTGGTATTGGAATCAGCGGACTCCTTGAGAACGACAGGATACTTTCTTGGAATGTGGCCAAATGCTTGGAAGGCAATAGATGCACTTGGTGGCATCGGACAAATCCTTCGTGCAAAACACACACAGCTTTCTGGGTCTAGCCGATTGCTAATTTATTCAAACCAACTCTTTCATATTGTTTGTTTCTGAAGAAGCTTTCCTTTCTTTTTTGTGCAGCATCATGACTACATCTGTAATTTCTGGAAATGTCACTGTAGACATGCCTATTAAACCCGCAGGCTCAGAGTAATTAATAGTACTTTCTAGCCTCAATTGTATTGATGTATTTGAACTTGACAATCAATGGATTTCAAATTATTATCTTTTAATTAAAAAGCCATCAATCCGTTTGTAATTTGGTTGCAAAGAATTGTTATATTTTATTATATGGATGGTTCATAAACATTTACTATGGATTTGAACTTGAGAATCTATATATTATCCACGAGTCTCAAAGCCCATCAATCCGAGTTACTCTTAGATGTAAATAACTGCTCTATTATGTGGTGTAATAGGAAACTTATGTAAATGGTGATATGCAGGGATGATTCGGGCTTGTACGTTGTGAATAGAAAGATGCTGCTAGAAACAATGGAAAATGAACTTCCAAGGGGGACAGTCAAGTATTCCTCCAAAGTGGTTCAAATTCAAGATTCAGATGGCTTCAAGTCTTTACATCTTGCTGATGGAACCATTCTTAAAACCAAGGTAGGTTATTTTTTTTGCATTTTTGAGGTGGCAAAAATGTTATTACAATCTGAGAATGAAGTGAAATGCTAAACTCAGTGCCAAAACATTTAGTTCAGCCCAGTGAGTGTTTTCTATTAATAAATTAGTGATATGCATTGCTCGAAGAGAATTGCAATGTTTGATATTATGATGGAATGAAATAAAGTGGATGTATTAAGGGATAGATTGGTTCATGTTGGTTTTCAAAATTCACATTAACTTATTGTTTTTGTTTATCACCCAAGGAGTTGAATATTTTGAATGTATACCTTAATTCTTGTTTGATTGTTTTTCAATGCTCTATATATTTCTTATCTTTTGATCATTCGTTTGTGTATTATCATCATGGTATATTACATTCATTATGTATCTTGGTGTATTAATTTTTTTATTAACGGAGTTTTTTTTATATATGAAATTTATGATTTTAATTTGGTTTAGCCGCCAAATATGGAATCCTGGTTTCACCCCTTACCACACTATTCATGTGAATTAGGTGTTGATTGGCTGTGATGGGGTGAACTCTGTTGTGGCAAAATATCTAGGCCTAAGTAAGGTTTCTCCAGCAGGCCGATCGGCTGTTAGGAGCTTCGTAGAATTTAAGAGCCCACATGGATTAGAACCTAAGCTTATGCTATTCTTCGGAAAGGGTATCAGATTTGGTGTTGTTCCATGTAATGATCACAGCATTTACTGGTTTTACACCTTTGGTTCCCCGCAAGGTATATATACACACATGTTCCTTCAAATGAAAATTTATGCTTGAAATTAATAAATCTGAATACCATTTCTCCTGTTAGTTTTAATGTCATTGATATCTTGAATGTCTTCTGAAGTTATATTTGAAAAAAAAAAATTGATGCAGACAAAGAAATGGTCGAAGATCGAATGAGGCTGAAACAGCATATCGTCAGTACTCTTGGAAAGGTTCCTGATAAAATCAGAAGTGTAATTGAAGGAACTGATGCAACAAATATCGAATACTCCCCTGTAAGGTTTAGAAATCCTTGGAATCTGCTGTGGGGAAATATAAGCAAAGGTAACGTTTGTGTTGCCGGCGATGCGTTTCATCCTATGACACCTGATTTAGCCCAAGGGGGTTGTTCGGCTCTTGAAGACAGCGTCGTTTTGGCAAGGGTTCTGGCCACGGCCTTGAGAGGAGAATCTAGCGAGAACGAGCAGCAAAGAATCCGAAAAGGGTTGGAAAATTATGCAAAGGAGAGGAGGTGGAGAAGCTTTGATCTTGTTTGGTCAGCATATATGTCGGGTTCGATACAAATGAGCGATGGGGTTGTGTTAAATTTTATGAGAGACCATGTATTGGCTAAGTTCTTGGGTGGCCTTTTCCTTAAAAAGGCTGCTTTTGATTGTGGCAAGCTTAATTAGAAGTTTGTTTCAATTTGTATTTTGTTTCTTTCTATTTAATGAATAATCTCCAGAGATTGGCTTTGACACCAATGTTTCAAAACCTGCCCCAAAAGGTACTATGAAATGTAAAGCTTTTCGCCTATAAATTCAATATAAGTTATTGTTATATTGTAAAACTGTGTAGTATAAATTTATTCAGTCTCCATTTGAATGGAAAGATTTGATAGATTTGGATTTCGAATCATTGATACAAATTTTGACTAATTTTGAAATCCATGTATTTTAAATCTATCATCTTTAATTTCAAGATATTTTTTAACAATAATATTTCTAATTTTCAATTTTTGAAGTCGTTTCAAATCCAAGTTTTCAATTTCATTGTTGAAATAAAATCATTTCATTCAAATACAACCTAAGTGTGTTTTGGATTGAGGATCCATTATTTAAATTTGTATTTTAGTCCCTTTAATGGATTTAATCAAATTTTAATCCACCACGCAAAACACAACCTAAATTAAATTTTTTTATTGGTATTTTTATGCATATACATTAGGGTTTCATTCTTGATTTTCGTGCACTAACCATTCTCACGGCTCAACTCTCAAGTTCCCACAGAGAGTATCAAAATGATACTACTGAAAATTGCTCTTTTCACGTAGGATATTATGAACAAAAAATTTATGTATGGTTATCGGGATATTAGTTTGAAATGTGAATTTTTCGGTAAGTTTGATCATTCGATTTTTCGATTGGACAATTGCTTGAAAACACCAACAAAGATTGCTAAGATGAAGAACACAGCTGGGAAATTTATTGAATCTGTCAATATTTACATTCAAAGTTGATACGACTACGAAGCAAGCAGCAAGAGTCGAGAACAAGGTAAGAAGAGAAGAAGCGGGCAATGTGGAAATGAATGATAGAAAATCTTAGAGACAGAGGAAGAGATTAGTCAGGCAGAAGATGTGGAGAGCAAGAGAGTTCGAAGGCGCCCCAAGAAGTTAGGCAATCTCGAATTTGCTCCTCCACCTGTTTATAGGTTTTTACTTAACTCTAATTGCTACTGGTTAACAAAGCAAAATAGAAGAAAAACGTAATACATCAAAAGTGTGACTTTTTCACACTCCCCCTCAAGCTTGGTATTTCCATTGATCGCTACTCAACCTCTGCTGAGGAACGTGATAGTGTTCTGTTTTGTGTTTTCCAAGATATCAAAGATTCTCAAAACTTTACACAATATCCGGTAAATGATCTACGGCTCATTGGACATGTTACCGAATCTGAATCACAATAACCATTCAAGGATAATGACCCTCGGGAGGACAACAGAATTCTCATCCCTGGTGATCCTTCTAAATATTTCAAGACCCGTACAACAGCTTCCATATGTGATACCTTTGGTTGATGCATGAATTGACTTAGCTTTTGTACAACATTGCATATATCAGGTCTTGTGGTTGTGATATATATGAGTCTACAATCAATCTCTCGTACTCCCCAGCATCAGTAAGTAAAACATCATCTGGTTCAGAGTTCTTTATTGTATCATCATATTCCCTTGTAGTGACCCTCAGATTTTGCTCCATTGGAGTATCATAAGGCCTTGCTCCTGTCAGCCCTACTTCTGATAACAATTCTAAAGCATATTTTCGTTGACTTAAATATATGCCTTCTTTAAAAATGTGCAACTTCAATTCCAAGGAAATATTTCAAAATCCCCAAATCTTTAATGCGTATAGATGAATGTAGATAATCCTTGAGGCTTTTGATGGAATCCAAATCATTTCCTGCGATGACTACGTCGTCCACATACACTAATAAAGCAATAACATGTTCACCATCCCTCTTAATAAACAGGGAGTGATCATTTTTGGATCGCTCAAATCCACCTCGAACCATCACTTGAGAAAACTTCTGATTCCATTGCCTCGAGGATTGCTTTAATCCATACAAGGATTTGAGTAGTCTACATACCTTATGCTACCCCTGAGTACCAAATCCTTTGGGCAAGGTCATGTATAGGGGCGACAATCGGTCGGTTCGATCTATCGAACCGAACTTTCAAATAACCGATTAAACAAATTTTTTTCCAACAATCGAACTGAACTTTTTTACCTAATAACCGATTTAACCGAACCGATAAAAATATCGGTTAATTCGATCGGTAAACGAATTAACATACTTTTATTTGAAAACAAAAAAAAGTTGGCCAATTTTTTTTCAAGCGATTGTGACTGTAACCCTGTAAATCTGTAAGATAAGAGTGGTGAGTGGATTCAAGATCAAGAGTAGGGTTCAAAAATGTCCAGCCCAACAATTATAAGAAGACCAGTAACATGGTGGCCCAAAGTCAAAATTTATTATTTTGTTCAAAACATCGGTCATATCGGTTAACCGAACTTTTAAAAAATAAAACCGTAAGTCGTAACCGAACCGATATAACCGATGTTTTGGAAAAAAATAACCAAAATTCCGAACAAACCGAACTGAACTTCCGAAATAATTCGATTCGGTCGGTTAGTTCGGTTAAATTGAACTTTTGCACACCCCTAGTCATGTAGGCCTCTTCATCGAGGTCCCTTGCAAGAAAGCATTGGTAACTTCCATTTGAAATAATGGCCAATGCATATGAGCAGCCACACTAAGCAGACACCTCATTGTGACTATCTTGGCAAGTGAAAACATGTAATGATAGTCTATGCCTTCCTCTTGGGTATACGCCTTGGTCACCAATCGTCCTTAAACCAAGCAATTGTCCCATCAGCTTGATATTTAATCTTATGAACTACTTTTTACCTATGGCTTTCTTGCCCGGAAGAAGATCCACCAGTTCCCAAGTATTATTTGATTCTAAGGCTGCAAACTCTTGTGCTATGGCTAATCTCCAATGTGAGTCAGTAACAGACTCGTGGTAGGAACGAGGTTCTTTAAGGGCTGAAATAGAGGTTAAGAAAGCTTAGTATGTAGGTGACATTTGTGAGTATGGAAGGTAATCAAAGAGAGGATATGCAGCAGAGGAATTAGAAATGGTAGGACAAACATATTCTTTACTCCAGGCTGGTGGTATAGAAGGCCTGGAAGAGCGTCTGGGAGGCAGATGATGTTGGTATCTTGTATGGGAATGGTTATTGTAAGCAAAGTAACAGAATGTCACAAATGTTGAATGCCGATGCGAGATTTCTGATCTCCGTCCTTAAAATAATGTTGCCCCGCAATGGTGCTTAAAGTTTCAATGGCAATTAGTTTTCCAAGATACAACGACTATGACTTGTGATAGAAGCACTTCAAATCACAAGTCTTTAACCACAAAGGTTAAAACACTCAACTTTTGAAACAATGAAATGATGAAGATACACCGCTTTTTTCTCTCAAAAATTGAATATAATTTTGCAAAAAGTGTTTTAATTCATTATAGGGTTATTCTATTTATATTTGACCAAGAGATATCACCAAAAGACATCAGTTAGAAGCATCAAATTCACAAAAAATGCACCCGAACGCGAAGCGACACACCTTTGCAAAAAAAAAAAATGCATAATCAGCTCTAGGGCGCTATCCGGTGCCATTCTTACTGCCTGAGAAATTCCCAGGTAGTCACGCAAGGCTAGGGCGTTGCAAGGCCAGCGTCCTAGTCCCGCCCACACTGCCCGAGAATTTCGCGGGCAGTGTTTTAGAATCCGATTTGCCCATTTATTCTTCCATTTGCATTTTTCGACTTTTGCATGCTTAATTTTAATTCATTAAGTTTATTTTTCCAACAATGATTGGTTGGAGAAGGAATGGTCTGATCGGCAGAATCGGAAAGTAAGGGTGTATGATTGTGAGTAGGAAGGGTAGGGTCAATACCATAATCCTCATAATGATGATGTGAAAAAGAAACATAGCAAATACATGAGAGTTTGAAATCTGTTGGGAAAAAGGAAAAAGATGTTCAAAAAATTGAACATCCCAGCAGAGAAAAAAATTGAACATCCCAGCAGATAAAAATTTTCTATGTTTTGAGGTTTATAAGCTTGCTGCCCTTTTTAGTTGTAGAATAACCAAGAAGAGCACATAAGTGGCACTAGGAGAAAATTTATTCCTTCTGGGCAGCACATAGGCATAACAAAGACATCTTATAACTCGTATATGATGGTAGGATGGTGGCTTATGAAAAAGAATTTCTAATGGAGTTTTATTGGACAATAGAAGTGTTGCGATTCTATTAATTAAGCAGGTTGTTGTAAGCACACAATCCCCCACAATTGTTGAGGCAAAGAAGCTTGAAACATGAGGGATCTAGCCAAATTAAGAATGTGCATATACGCTCCATAGCTCCATTTTGTTGTGAAGTATATGTACATGAACTCTAGCGTAAAATTCCGAAAGAAGAAAACAATGAAACACATTCAGATTTTAAAAAATCTAGTGCATTGTCTGTTCGGATTATTTTTATATTGGTGGAGAACAGATTCTGCACTAGAAGAATGAAGCTCTTGATATCAAGTTTTGAATGCATAGCATAGTCCAAGATTCGTGTATAGTCATCTACAATGGTAAGAAAATATCTATAATCATTGTATGTGGCTCGATGAAATGGACCCCAAATGTCCATGTGTACTAATTCAAATGGACTATTTGATGCATATGCATATTTGGTAGGAAAAGGTAATCTGGTTTGTTTGGGGATGGGACACATTGCAATGAGACCATTCATAAGACTTGGATAAAAAACGTAATAATTTCATTCATAAAATTGAAATATGACCAAGTCTCTTGTTGTTGGGTTTCCGTACCCCGGCGCCAGATCCAAACGCAGCGGAAATAAACAATAAACAGATCTGACCCGTGGACGGAAGATCGCGCCTGATTCATATATAAACATGCATAAATCGAATATTAATGCACGAAAAGAGATTACCGTTAACAGCGAAATCAATCTGATGGCGGTGATCCTCGAGTCCAATCAACCTGACCAGATCTACAAGCCCGACACCAGTGCTAGTGTGATGACGGCTATTCTCAGAGAGTGAGTGTTGATTGAGAGTGATTAGGTCTTTTTCCTTCTGATACAAATGTCATATTTATAGTTGTATAAGCTAATTGGACCAGGGTTAATATAAAGCCCATTGGGCCAACGATTGGCTTGTAGGGCATTTATGCTAACAATCTCCCACTTGCCCAAAAGCCAAAACAAAACTACAAACTCATAATCCAAGTAACTCAATCCTATTGAATAACTTGATGTACTACTAATGTACATAATTATGAGACATTAATATATCAAACGTTTTAATTTAGAACTTTCTACATATGAAACATTTTCAAATATAGAAACTCCACTAAAGTGAGGAGCTTTCAAAAATTAAATTCATCTCTTCTAAATCACTCAATTTGAGCACTTAACATTTAAGTCTCAATTCTCATCAATAGATCGGCGGCCGGTTGATTGTGACCCAGCGAGGCTCAAGTGTATCATAGCAGTAGGATCACAACCTTTGTGATTTTAGAAGTCAAACAACTTCTTTGGGCTTACCCTGAATGCCTCATTGTCAATTAAACTCCTTTAATAGACAATGGCTGAAATATAATTCCAGCAACAACCTACCGATCGTGGGTAGCGCCTAGCATCTGCGCTTCACGAAGACCTAGATACAAATGACTAGCAACGTACGAGAACCTGTCAGCCATAGTTAGCGTGCAGTACATTCCTTTCACTCAATATGTCCCGATTGAATCAAGGGCATTGGTTGGTCGAGGCCCTTTATGATTTCAATAACTATGCATTTGTTTCACGTTATATGATTCATTGTGTGCGTATATGAAAAACTCTTTTTTTTTTCACAAAGCACTACCCACTCTGGCCAGAGATTCCTTGAATCATATACAGAAAAACACATAGGACATCCTGGTTCATCAAGACCAGTGGTGAATCCCCAACGACAATCATAGGTCTCTGACATCATCACTGCATACCCAAACTAACAACTTTATGACCCACATGTGATCAGTCATTAAATCAAAGTACATAGTTATCTATCAAGACCTCAACGACGCCTCGGGTCATGAGGAGTAATGGTGCACAACTATGACTAGAAATTCTATACTCGACAAGTGGTAACCACTTATAGAATTCCGAGTAGGGTCGTTCAGTGAACTCATTCCTAATGAGCACCTATTCATGTGTGCTGACTTCTCCAAGCCAACGCCGATGAAACGCGGCGCACTACAATAGACACATCATGAATACCAGTCTCTAACGAGCATATATCAATATCCCATTCTCGAAGGCGCATCGACCAGGAACATTTAGAAAACGCAGTCGAGAATGTATTTCATGGTCACCATCATATGCGTAACCACATTCTGTGGACTATAGCAATCTCAAGGACTTCATCAATGCATCATGATACATGGGTAAACAGATGAAGAAGTGCCATATATATTAATATTCAAACAAAGATTTGTCATAATAAGATTACAAGTATAATCAATCAACTATTGATTTACTTAATCATGTATGACAACAGTATCTTTCACTTTCCCAAAGCCAACTACTCATGTGTCTTAAGACCATCTTCCCAAGATGTCAGACACCAATCGTTGTAAAGGCTTGTCAGTGGATTCGCTATATTTTTCTGTTGAAGCGATTTTCTCGATAATAATTTCGCGTCTACCATCTATCTCATTAGATGGTATTTTCTCAATATATGTTTGGATACTGATGAGATCTTGGCTATTCATAATAGCTCAAATGTTGTCACAGTACCAAGGACTGTGTCAATTCACTAGAAAGTACACCCAACTCTTGGATGAAATTTCTTATCCAAACTGCCTCTTTGCTGCATCGTATGCTGCAATGTATTCAGCTTCAGTGGTGGAATCCAATGTGGTGTCTTGCTTGGAACGTTTCCAAGAGACATCACCATTAAAAACCAGCATCAGCTTAGCCTTCAACTTTTATTTCTCCACTTACAGATCCAAAAACCATGAACATATCATAAGTTCTTCATAAGAACTTGAGGATTATTTTCACAGTTTTCCAGTGACCTTCACCGGGATCTGTTTGATGTCTGCACATTACTCTAAGAACATAGATCAGGCCAAGTACATACCATAGCATACAATATGCTATTAAAAGTAGAAATATAAGGTACAAATGTCATCTTTTCACTCTCCTCATCAATCTTAAGACCCATTGACCCGAGAGATGAATACTATGCCATATTATGAAGTAACTCATTTTTCGACTATTCTATGCTAAACCCTTTTAGCACAGTGTTTATTTACGTAGATTGGGAGATCTCAAGCATCCTTTAGATCTATCCCTATAGATCCTTATGCTAAGCACGTATGACGCTTCTTACAATCTTACATGGAGAAATTAGTAGATAATCATGCTTTAATTGATTAATCCAATACCATTCACAATGAGCATGATATAATCGACTTAAAGCATCACAAATGTAACCATGCTCCCACTAACCCTTTTGCACACACATGTCACTTCCTGATTTTTAACAAAACCAAACACTTTGATGATGTTAGCAAAACGGAAGTTCAAACTTCGAGATGCCTTTTTAGGCCCATAAATGGACCTCTGGAGTTTGAAAACATTTTTCTCACTCCAAGAAGTTGTAAACACATTTGGCTGCTACATTTCTACCTCAATGCCACCACTGAGAAATGTTAGTGTTCACATCCATTACTCATATCTCATATTCATAATATAAAGATATAACTAATAAAATCTAAATAGACTATAGCATCATAACAGATTAAAATTTTCTCATAAACAACTATTTGCCTATGAGAATAACTGTTTCTCACCAGTCAAGCTTTGAAGGTCACTACCTTCCCATCCACTCCAAGCTTTCACTTGTAAATCCATGCAGCCAATGGGAACAATTCCCAAAGATGATCTACTAAGACACTTACCTTATTGGAGTACATGGAGTCCATGTCAGATTTCATGGCATCTTGCCAATGTCTCGAATCAATATCTGACATCGCCTCCTTGAAAGTCCAAGGATCATATCCATGGTCTATTTCTTGACTACTTTCAAGGAGTAGATTCATTCTATCAGGAGCTCTTGAAACATTTTCAAATCTCCTTGGTGTGTGTAAATCAAAGGTTGTGATTGACTAAATTAATTTCACTGTTTTCACTTTTCTAGTGGTTTGTGGTTCTTGAACCCTTTCAAGTTATAATATTTTGTCATCCTTTCTAATAGAAACATTTTCTCTAGAAAGATTGCACTTGCGAAACAAACTATTTGCCTGCAATTGATAATATAAATTTCCACAAAATAACATAAGATAGATCAATTATCCAACTCATCTCCCACTGGCTGCTTCACATAAGCAGAACAATCTAAAAATAAAAATTTGGATTATTTTTCAGTCCATATCGTATATGGAGTTTTGGTCACTGCATTATGAATTATATTCAACAAATATGTAACTTTAGAGAGTTACTCAGAGAGAATCACATTTTCTTTAAGATAACTCAACATCATCTTGCACTAACATTTAGTGCTCCACTTACGTCCATATGAATCAAATTCAATGGACATTCAACACATGCTAAATATATGTTGAATTTAAGTTATCATTCTTTTATATTTTTTGAATATAATCATACTAATCATTCATAAGTTCACCAGATTCAATAAAACATGCATTCTTAAAAATACTGCAAATCACATTCACATATTTAAAAGAATATCATTCTCTATCAAAATAGGAACAATGTTCATGATTAAATCTAGAGCAAATAAATAATTGCTCAAACCAGTTCCTAACCAGTTCAAGATTTTATATTAAATAAATGTTTCAAACAGCCTTTGCAACAACTCTTGCTACAATGCTTAGCCTCGGGTATGTTTCACCTTTTTATGGCTCTCTACTTCTTCACACCACATGCAACTCTTTGCAAAAATGCGAGCACAACTGGCATCATATACCAAAGAAGTAGAACAATAGAAACATTTAATTTTAATATATAACATACCATTTCTAGAACGCTTCTAGTATAGGTATTCCTTGCAGTTTTGCAATAGTGACCAATAGTGAAAACATATATGCATCTCCTTTCTTAGTTGCTACTATATCCATTTTCGTCTTTTGAGGTTGGGAACCATTTCCCTTCCTCTTCTTTATCCTTGAACTCTTCCTACCATTGGTAGAAGATTCGACAAGAAGAACACGTTTCTCCCTTTTTGAATCAATGACTCATGAGTTTCCAACATTTTGACTATAAGATCAAATCTACAGTCAGTTAATGAAGTATTGTCACATTCATATTTTCCAATTTCTCAACAAGAGATATTTTTCTTACACCATGCTCATAGACCGAAGCCTCATCTTGCATGTGAAATGAAAATAGCTCTTTTGAAGTCGCGAGTCTCAGTAATCGCGTCCGTTCACCGAACAACATTTGTAGGTGTTGGAAAATATCAGCAATGTGAGCGAGTTTCTCATATCTGTGTTGAAACTCATTGGTGACATTGATGCTATCATATAGCACCTAGCCGAGAGATCATCGTCCCACCACTTCTCAAGTGTGGCGATCTCTTCATGAGACGAACCGGGAGACACTTCAACATGAGGCTCCCACCAAGGGTATATAGCAACTTTTCAGAAGCAATACTATTTTAAGATTATAGTCAATCAGAATAATTTGGTGCGATTACTTTGTTTGTATCGAGAATTGATGCAATCGGATTCACGGCAATCACAATACTGAGAATAAACAGAAAATATAAGCAAACCGTTTGATTATTAATTAATTCAAAAACTATGGACTTTAGTTATTGAATGCTCCCACTAAATTTTTCGAATTCATCACCCTCATGACAAATGAACGGAAAATCATATTTTCTTAGTGGGCTTGGAGTCCAACTAGCTCATGAAAACCCCGGACGTGGGCCCACCGGCTTCATGATACTAAAGGTAGATCACAATTGCATCATATGCAACCCCCAAGATATTTGTCTCGCGATTGGCATAACCCTACGTGGGCAGGACAATTATGCCTTCTCACGTCAAACTAACCCATCCCACGAATGGAAATGTCACGCCTAAAAGACCCCACGTGGGTGAGTAATCTAGAAGGTTAACATAACCACACCCTTAATTAAGTGGCAGTTAAACGCACAGCTTTCCCATGCCAGATGCCCCCCACGTGGGTGAGTAAGGCAATATGACACAAGTAGCGTCTCATGGCTTAACTGTTGATGGAAGACAGGAAGCAACAAACCCTTTTGAGCTCCCCTTATCAGTTTGATATTAAAAGTTTTGAATCATATTCAAAAGAGGGATTTTATAATTTTAAAATCTCATCATGTGCTTGTTTGTTTGTTTGCCGGATTCATGCCACTATGTTTTATTCATGCAATCATATGTACTAATAAAACACACAAACAAACATTTATCATACATCACATGCATAATAAAAATTAAATATGGACGATTACGCCCTTTTCCTAATTGATCCACGTGAGCCATACGTGGATCACAAGTCTGTCTAAGGTGATGCAGGTATGTAATGCAATCCTATTACATTTTTGCTTCCATTATACATGTCTTGATTATTGATGCTCCATCTTCAATCTTCATCTCCCACTAATTCTAATGATTTTACATTTAAATCGTGCAAACAAGAGAATAGGGATACAAATCCGGGGTGGGATACATCAGAAAATAGAGAGAGCAGACTCGCATGCCCGATAACCAAAATCACAATAATAATGAAACAATAAAAACCTAAACATTCACCTAAACACATTGGTCCAGGCCCATAATCATCCATCATGTAATCACAACTTATGTAATTAAACATTAAACTAAACAATTACATAATATGTAATTGTACTAATTACATCACATGTAATTAGAGCACAATAATTAATTTATTCTATCGTTTCTCACTAATCGCATCATTGATTGAAAATAAATTAACAAATTAAATAAAACCATTTTATTTAATTTCTTATTAATTAAATTTCAATTAATTGGTAAAATCTCTATTTTACCTTTAAATCATATTAATCGAAAATAAAATTAACAAACTAAATGAAACACTTTCATTTAATTTTTAATTAATTAAATTATCAATTAATTGGTAAAATCACTATTTTACCTCAAATCATAATATTAGTCGAAAATAAAATTAACAAATTAAATGAAACGTTTTCATTCAATTTTCAATTAATTAAATTTTCAACTAATTGTAAAATCTCCATTTTACACTTAATAAATTAAAAATATGATTTTTAATAAATTAAGTAGTATGATTTATTATTTCAAAAATAATATCCGGATAAAACATCTAAAATGACCCAAAAATTTATGGACTCCAAACAATTTGGATCCAAAAATTAAAAGATGCAATTTCAACCCCAAAAATTAAACTTAATTTTCGGATTTATGAAAAAGATTTTTTTTTTTTTTTAATTTCAAAAAATCAGATTCTCGTACTGTTCATCTTCCCTTTCATCAAGCAGCTAGGGTTCGAAACCCTAGCTGCAGCGCCGCCGCCACTTTTCAGATCTCGCCCTATTTCAGCCATCGGAGACGAGCTCAGACACCGGTGGCAGCCACGCGCAGAAATCTCGTCACAACATCACCGCGCGCAATCCATCGGCAGAGAACATTTATCGCCTGATTCGAGAGTCCCATGGATTATCGCTTCAGATTAGCATGAGCAGTGTGCGCACGCGATGGAGAACGATTTCTCCAAAGCTG
The DNA here is from genome assembly GCA_907163345.1 of Haberlea rhodopensis. NCBI lineage: Eukaryota > Viridiplantae > Streptophyta > Magnoliopsida > Lamiales > Gesneriaceae > Haberlea > Haberlea rhodopensis. Next base: position 3,342,587 of record CAJQUN010000044.1, on the reverse strand, counting down.
CGCCGCCGCTTGCCGCTCATCCGCGCACGGCTGTGCGATGAACAGTTCCGGCAGAAACACTTTCCGATGCCGAAAAAAATTTGGGTTGGACTAAAACTCTTTTTATTCCAATTTTCTATATTTTTCCGGATTCCAAAATTTTGAAAACTCAAACACAATTAGTATCTATTGGAAAACGATCTAATAAAAATTAATTATCACATACATGAATCAAAGCGCAACCTGACTCTGATACCACTGTTGGGTTTCCGTACCCCGGCGCCAGATCCAAACGCAGCGGAAATAAACAATAAACAGATCTGACCCGTGGACGGAAGATCGCGCCTGATTCATATATAAACATGCATAAATCGAATATTAATGCACGAAAAGAGATTACCGTTAACAGCGAAATCAATCTGATGGCGGTGATCCTCGAGTCCAATCAACCTGACCAGATCTACAAGCCCGACACCAATGCTAGTGTGATGACGGCTATTCTCAGAGAGTGAGTGTTGATTGAGAGTGATTAGGTCTTTTTCCTTCTGATACAAATGTCATATTTATAGTTGTATAAGCTAATTGGGCCAGGGTTAATATAAAGCCCATTGGGCCAACGATTGGCTTGTAGGACATTTATGCTAACACTTGTGCCAAACATCGAAACCAGTTTTATTCTTGGAATTCATCAAACTGTTACAAGCAAGAGTATAATATTATCTGTAGAGCTGAAACTGGGAGGATCAAGGAGATATAAGCCACTCCGATTTTTATCAATCCTAATTATCCTCCCACTCCATTGGTCCTGAAATATACAAAAATGAGGGTGATTTTCTTTTGGTGATCTTTGAGACTGAAAGTAAATTGGAACGGAAAGCAGGAATGTGAAGAACCTAAGGTTGTTACTCTTGTTGTGCTACCATTAGGAAGATTTACTCTCGCATTGGAATTAACACACGGACTAAAATTAAGCACCCTAACGTGCTTCCCAACATATAATCTTTAGCACCACTACCAATTATCCGTTGAGAAATTCAAATGCATGTAATTAACATTCTCGTACTTCCACAGAGTGTGTTCGAGTTGCAAATATAGTCCTGTGGCACTCTTCCTGAGAGATTATAGAGAAAGCTTGGCCAACCGATGGCAGAGGGTTCATCACTAGGATTTGGATTCTAACATGAGTAGAACTCTCATTCAATCCAATTAAAAATTGTAGAAGCTTTTGTCGTTGATCACGCTCGACATAGAGACTATGCCCACAAAAATTTCCTTTGATATATTATTCATGATCCACAAAAGCATGATTGCATTGCATCTTTCCACACATGCAATGTATTGGATCCAGAAGCAGGCCCCTGGCAACTTCCATCAATAACATCTGCTTATTCTTCGCGAGTAATGCGATTAACATCGCACGGCTCCATATACTGTAGTTCTCCGTTTGATTTTAGGAGCATCAGAAGGATTCAGATATAGTGGACTATGAATTCCGATTGTTACTTCAGCAGTTGAATTTTCCATAGTCACATCAGTTTCCATGTGACCAGAATCAAAAAAAATATGATCGAAAGTAATATGCGATCAAATTTGAGAATAATGCGAGCAAAAATGGATGAATTGATCAATGATCAGAAAGGATCAAAGAAACATAGGTGAATCATATGAAACATGTAAATCTTGTTTAATAGGCAAGATGACTAAAGCTCCTTTCAAGGGACATGTTGCAAGGACGAATGATTTATTGAGTCTCATACATAGTGATGTATGTGGACCAATAAGCACTCAAGCTAGAGGTGGTTTTCAATACTTCGTTACATTTACTGATGACTTCAGTAGATATGGGTATGTGTACCTAATGAAACATAAACATGAAACCTTTGAAAAGTTCAAGGATTTCAAGAATGAAGTACAAAACCAGCTTGGCAAAAGTATCAAAACCCTCCGATCAGATCGAGGAGGCGAATACCTAAGCCAAGAGTTTCATGACTATCTAAAGGAGTGTGGGATAGTCCCACAACTCACTCCTCCGTATACTCCACAATGGAATGGTGTATCCGAAAGGAGGAGTCAAACTTTGTTGGACATGGTTCGATCAATGATGAGTCATGCAGATCTTCCGACTTCCTTTTGGGGACATGCTTTAGAAACATCAATATTTATACTGAACCGTGTTCCATCTAAATCAGTAGAAAAGACACCATATGAGATATGGACTAAGAAGCATCCTAGTATGTCTTTTATGAAGATTTGGGGTTGTGAGGCTTACGTGAGACGTCACGCCTCCAACAAACTTGGACCCAAATCTGATAAGTGTTTATTTGTGGGGTATCCTAAGGAGACGAAAGGATACTATTTCTATTATCCCACCGAGAACAAAGTAGTTGTTGCTCGGACTGGTGTCTTTCTTGAAAGAGAATTTATTTCAAGAAGAACCAGTGGGAGACAAATAAACTTAGTGAAGTTCAACCACAAGAAAACATTGAACATGATATTGAGATGGAAACAGAGCAGACACCACAAGCTGTTGTGGATGAAATGCCTGCTCAAGAGACACAAGCCCAGCGTATGTCTGTAAGAGAACACCGTGAGCCACAGAGATATGGATTTCTTGTAACTCAACAAGGTGACTTACTACTTATTGATGAGGATGGACCGTCATCTTATCAAGAAGCTATAATGGGCACTGATTCTGAGAAATGGCAAGAAGCCATGAAAACTTAGATGGAATCCATGTATGCAAACCAAGTATGGACTTTGGTTGACCCGCCTGAAGGGGTAAGACCCATAGGGTGCAAATGGATTTTCAAGAAGAAGACCGACATGGATGGTAATGTACAAATCTTTAAAGGTCGACTGGTTGCTAAAGGTTTCAAACAAATTCATGGTATTGACTATGATGAAACTTTTTCACCAGTTGCCATGGTTAAATCCATTAGGATCTTACTTGCAATAGCTGCATTTCATGATTATGAAATCTGGCAGATGGATGTCAAAACAGCTTTCCTTAATGGAAATTTACTTGAGGATGTGTACATGACACAACCTGAGGGTTTTGTCGATCCAAAGGATGCTGGAAAGATATGCAAGCTACAACAATCCATTTATGGATTGAAGCAAGCTTCTCGGAGTTGGAATCTTCGATTTGATGATGCAGTCAAAGAGTTTGGTTTCATCAAAAACGTAGATGAACCTTGTGTCTACAAGAAGGTCTGTGGGAGCATAATTATCTTCCTAATATTGTATGTAGATGACATACTTCTAATTGGGAATGATATCCCTGCCTTACAATCTGTAAAGATTTGGCTAGGGAATTGCTTTTCTATGAAAGATTTAGGTGAAGCCACCTACGTATTAGGTATCAAGATCTATAGAGATAGATCAAGAAGATTGCTTGGCCTAAGTCAAAGTACATACATAGACAAAGTGCTAAAACGGTTTAGCATGCAAGAATCAAAGAAATGATTCGTGCCTATGACACATGGGATACATCTCTCGAAGGATCAGTGTCCTTCAACACCAGATGAGAGACAACGCATGAGTAAGATTTCATATGCGTCAGCTATTTGATCTATCATGTATGCCATGATATGTACTCGTCCCGATGTCTCGTATGCTTTGAGCATGACGAGCAGATATCAGGTTGATCCAGGTGAAAGTCACTGGATTGCAGTCAAGAATATCCTGAAGTACTTGAGAAGAACTAATGATACATTCTTGATTTATGGAAGTGAGGAAGAGCTCAATGTAATAGGTTACACTGATGCAAGCTTCCAAACCGACAAAGATGATTTCCGATCGAATCAGGATATGTGTTTTGCCTAAATGGAGGTGCTGTAAGCTGGAAGAGTTCAAAGCAAGAGACAGTAGCCGATTCTACAACTGAAGCTGAATACATTGCTGCCTCAGATGCAGCAAAGGAAGCTGTTTGGATCAAGAAGTTCATTTCTGAACTTGGGGTGATGCCTAGCATACTAGATCCGATTGAACTCTATTGTGACAACAATGGAGCCATCGCATTGGCTAAGGAACCTAGATCTCACCAAAGATCCAAGCACATACTTCGGCGCTTTCATTTCATTCCAGAAATCATTGAAAGAGGAGATGTAAAAATATGCAAAGTACCAACTGATGATAATGTATCTGACCCACTGACGAAGCCACTATCACAGCAGAAGCATGATCGTCATACTAGATCTCTAGGCATTAAGTATATGTCTGATTGGTCTTAGTGCAAGTGGGAGATTTGTTGGGATATGCCCTAAGACAACTCATTAGATGATTGTTTATGACATACAATGTATTATGATTTTGTTAATGGCAATTCATTATTATATATTATTCGAGTATCTGTGTAATATGAATTAATATATAAGTTAATGTCCTTAGAATAATATTGTATTGTTCTTAAAGATTGTCCCTAGTCAAGTATTATCATGAATAAGGATAATGATAATGCATTGAGACTAGTATGTTTTGATTGATGAATTGTTCATAGATATGAGATATCAAATCAACACATGGGTACATGTTAGAGAACGATGTACTGGACAGACCCACCATGAGAATGCTACATGGATAGTTCTATGAACGTCATAAGCAATTCTCATAGTGATAATAATGTATGTAATCCTTACGACTTGAGCTCACCAGAGATCCCAACATAAGGAGTCATGTATCTTGATATTGTCAAACGTTACCTGTAACAGGGTAAACTATAAAGACAATCATTGGACACACCACGAATTATGTAGAGGGATGTTGAGTGATCAAGAAAGGATTTGTCTCTCCTATATAACAGGAGAAGTGTTTGGGCCCTTGATCAAGTAAGACTAAAATGCATGGCCGTGCTCGAATGAGTCGATATGTGATATCGAGCTTATTCGTTTATTCTAGTTCTACTTGGGGATCAAGAAATAAAAGATTGAATATATGAGTATGACTATTCCATGACTCATGTTCAATCTAAACACATTGGACAAAGGGATTAAGTTACATGGTTAATATTATCACAGTCCGTAGGTTATGTCGAGTCAATGACATTCTTGTAATTTGGGTAGCCTTGATGTGTTGCTAGATACCGCTCATTGCTTGTGACATAAAATTAGATGTTATGTCGCTGCCAACATTGCAAGATCCTATCGGGTCACACAAAAGATTAAATCGATAAAGGGAGATATAATTCATTGGATGAATTAATTAATTAAGAAGAGTCTTAATTATAAGTATTAGATGTATGGATTTAATTAATTGGGTATGGGCCAATGAGGCTTTGAGAAAGCCTTTAATTAAATCTAATATGCATTAAATAAGATGAGATCAAGGTTCATAAAAGGTTAATCAATTTTATCAAACCTAATAGCCTCCACAAGCTCACTCTCGGCCGTCGCCTTCTTGCCCCTACATGCCGCCGCCGCCGCCGTGGTGTAGTGGAGTTTTGAACGGCCGTCGTTGATCGGTTTTGAACCGTGAGTCTTGTTTTGGTTTAAGAACGAGTCTAGCAACTTGTTCTTGAACACCCTTTCGATTTGATCGTGTGGATACCGTAGAGACGAAGGTGCAAATCTTTGTTCGTGACTTGTGGTCTTGCAACGAGGATTCTACTACAAACACGCTACAAGAGTACGATTCTTAATCAATCTCGGTATGATTAACTTTATATAGGTCCAGTGGTAGGAATCAAGTTTTATTTTCCGCTGCGTATTGCTTGATTGATTCCTAACAAGTAGGATAGAAGACAACCAAAATGAAGAAATCATACAAAAAACCACTCAAAAGCACCTGAATGCTCGATAGTTTCCCAAGCCAAGAGCGTTTCATCTTAGAAGAGTCATGGTAGTTGATGGGGTTACAGAGCAACCGTCGCCACTGGACATAGATTAGGCAGATTGAGGGTATGTAACCAAATCAATCCACGATATTTTATCTTTAGAAGGATGAAGATTGTAGAACCTGGTTCTTGGATGATGTGAAGACCATCTTGTCGAAGTGAGATGAAATGATAAATAAAGCCATTGTAATAATTAATAATTAAAAAAAATGTTTAGTTTACACTGCATCTCCAAGGGAATAACATCATTCATTAAGAAAGTTCAATATGAGGAAAATAAAATAAAAAAATTGACCTATATATACAAACAAAAAATACGAAAAGTTTTGGGAAATGATTTTAAAGAATTGACATGTTTTAAACAAATGAGCCACGCTTTAGGGTTTGTTCTTACATAATTCATCGATCCCAGGTTCCGATTCATCTTCCCCTTTTCGTATATGCATGCAACTCAATTTTCTTTTCCCTTCTATCTTTTTTGAATTTTTTTTTAAAAATAATCATTTTTGTCTAGTGACTTGCAACCGAAGAAAGTAATCGAAGGCTCTAGGTTTTCCTTGGTTTCAGATCAATTTTTTCATCAAGAATCACCATTTCTCTTAAGTTCAGGTAAACATTGATCAGTCCTGGCAGAACGAAACAAACGAGGAAGAAATGGAGTTTCAAGCTTTTGTTAATGTAATTTATATGTCATTCATTTTTGCATTTCTTACTCAGATCTTTACAAAAATGACTCAAGATATCGAGATGTACCCCGCCCCTTCCAAACCCCTTTCCAGTGATTCTCCCTCCACCCTCCAGCGTAAGTATTTGTCATTAAAAATATAGTGATTGTTTTTGTGTAGGGATTTTATTGAATTACACTCTGTTTTCATTTATTTACTTAATTCTCGGTTAAAGCAGATCTCTTAGCATTTTGGGGGTTTTAATGTTTTTGTGGGTGGCATTTTTTAGATTTAAAGGACATAGCTGCTTTGATTGAGACTGGAGCATATTCACGTGAGGTTCGAAGAGTTGTTAGGGCAATTCGATGGACAATTCAGCTCAGGAAGAAGCTCAATTCTTCTGTTCTTTCAGCATTTCTTAGTTATGTGCTTGTCCCTGGATCGGAGGTGATTTCACGTCTGTCTTCGTATATCCCTAAGGTGAGAAGCAAGTTGGAGTCTCAAACGAGTATTTAATTTAATTGCTATAAATTTTGTGTTTACTATGATATAAAAGTGAGTGTTTGCTAGATCCTTTGGGGTTTAAAGTAGTCCATTGTTGATTTTGAGTGGAATAAATTATAGCTTCACACTACCTGAGACCCAAATTGTCTTTACTACATATTTTGCCTATTTGCCTCTTATTGTGTTTTACAATTTTTGGGACTTGCCACGGTTATGGTCTTTATAGTTGTTTGGAAACGAAGTTTTAATACACAAATCCATGGATTAGAGGTCGGTCAGTATTTCGTTCTGCGGTCACAGATGTGTAAAAGGGAAATTGAACGGGATAGAATGTGTGCATAATACTATTTTTTGCATGATTTTTTGTGCTTATAGGATGATGATCATGATATGGAAGTTGACTCTTCAATATCTGTTACCCATGCCCCTGCAAAACACTCCTTACCAGAGATTGAGATCTATTGCTATTTGCTTGTTCTAATTTTTCTGATGGATAAGAAGAGATACGGTGAGGTATGGCTCTGCATAATTAAATTATTTCAATGATTAACTTACTTTAAAGGCTTGTATTCTTAAATTATGTCTTGAAAGTGATGATTGGATGTCTCTTTAGGCTAAGGCTTGTTCTTCTGCAAGCATTGCTCGTCTGAAGAACCTCAACAGGCGAACCGTAGATGTCTTAGCTTCCAGGCTGTACTTTTACTATTCTTTAAGCTATGAACTTACTGGTGATCTTGCTGAAATACGTGGGTATGTCATGTATCTGCTAGTTTTTAAATTTTGGAAACACGTGCAATGCCTCAAATTGGGCAATGCATGGACATGAAAGTTCTGAATCAACTTATGTAAAAATGAATTAATGAGTTGAGATGATGTATATGTCATTTTATGTTAGTTATAGTGTGTTTTGTTATTAAGTTATGGTATCAAGTCTGATAGACTTTTTTTCTTTTCACAGTAATCTACTTGCTTTGCACCGAACTGCAACTTTGCGCCATGATGAGTTGGGGCAGGTTTGTTCGATATTGGAAGAGCAATTAGCTTGTTATTTTGCTTGTCGCTTGATTTATGGAATAATAATGGCATAATACAGGAAACACTTCTGAATCTGTTACTGAGGAATTACCTCCATTACAACTTATATGATCAAGCGGAAAAACTGAGATCAAAGGCTCCTCGTTTTGAAGCTCATTCAAATCAGCAGGCAACTCTCTAAACACTACTCTGATAAACTCTTAAGACTAAGAATTTCCTGTTTCAGTGTTTTGATTGAGATGATTTATTTTATGAAATACTTAATATTGATATTTAGTACACAAGAATACCATGAATTGTAAAAATTATATGTAGATTAAATTGTATTAATCTAAATGACTTAAAGCTCCTACAATGTTGTAGATCTGAACAACAATAGGCAGCTGGGTGAACTATTAGTATAAAAACAGTATGAGAAATCATGAACCATATTACTAGGTATGGAAGTCTCAAACTTCTCAAATAATTAATGTATTCTCCTGGAGATATTATTTTCGGAGGTTTTAACTGTAAAATTAGCTCAGTTTATGTGATACAAGCTGTTCTAAGACCCATAGCATAATTTGACACCGAAAATAAGTTGATATTTTATTGCTGATACATTTTGCGAATGTAAATAATGTTCAATGAATCATTTCTCTCAGCGTTTCGGTTATTTTTTATGTTCCAGACATTGTTAATGTCTTCTGTTTTCTGTTTTCTGTTTTCTGTTCTCACCGTGCCTGTATCTTCAGTTCTGTCGATATCTCTTTTACTTGGGAAAGATCAGAACAATTCAGTTAGAGTACACTGATGCTAAAGAGTCACTCCTCCAGGCTGCTAGGAAAGCTCCTAGTTCTTCCCTTGGTTTCCGAATTCAATGCAACAAGTGGGCTGTTATTGTCCGCTTACTGCTTGGAGAGATCCCGGAAAGGACGGTTTTTATGCAGAAAGGAATGGAGAAGGCTTTGAGGCCATACTTTGAGCTTACAAATGTAAGTGTGAGGATATTGGTGCTAATGTTATAGGCCTGACTGACTGGCAATCATCTCACGCTTATCTACATATTTCATACCCCATGGGCATCCGGTGGTAGAAAAGTAGTTATAAAAAATGCGCTGACCTGGTTACATGTTATTATGCAAGCATCGGTTGATATTGACCTATTTATCCATGGGTTTCAGGCTGTTCGAATTGGAGATTTAGAGCTGTTCAAAACAGTGGCCGAGAAATTTGCCAGCACCTTCAGTTCTGATCGAACAAACAATTTAATTGTTCGCCTACGCCACAATGTTATAAGGACTGGTTTACGCAACATTAGCATCTCTTACTCAAAGATCTCACTTGCTGATGTAGCTAAGAAGCTGAGATTGGATTCTCCAAATCCTGTTGCTGATGCGGAAAGAATTGTATCTAAAGCAATTCGAGATGGTGCAATTGATGCTACATTGGATCATGCTAATGGATGGATGGTATCAAAGGAGAATGGGGATATTTACTCTACAAACGAGCCTCAAATCGCATTTAACTCTAGGATTGCTTTTTGCCTGAATATGCACAATGAAGCAGTCCGTGCCCTTCGATTTCCACCTAATTCTCACAAGGAAAAGGGAAGTGCTGAGGAGAGAAGAGAGAGGCATCAGCAAGAGCAAGAACTTGCTAAACACATAGCTGAGGAGGATGAGGATGAATTCTGAAGATGATAAAGTTGGTTTTAAGGTTCTCGTTTTAACATCGAATTGCCCACCAAATATAAAATTGTTGCAAGGATGTGCCGTTTTCTCAGGAAATGGGGTTACGTATGTCTCTCTAGCTTTTTACATTAGCTATTTATTGTTGCCTGGGTTTCCTGTTTAGGCTTAGATTTTTGTTACTTCTATCATAATTATATCCTTTATTCTTCCACAACTCCAAAAAACGTCTCTTTTATGACCTGAACGGCAAGATTTATTTCTCTTAGGATACAATGGGCTTTTTTTTTCCCGAAAGCATCACCATGGGGTTGTGCAAGTTTGGTGTGGATTATTTATGCACATTGGATTTAGCATTCGACCAAAGTTAAATACATGAATTCCATAAAAGCCTGAACTTACTGGTATAAATAATATTAACTCGATACTTGAACAACAAACAACTTTAGTCAGTTCGCATACCAAGTCCTCAAATACAACAATACACGTTTGATACGATGGTAACCTAGTTGAACAAAAGAGTTGTGTGTGTGCAAATGCTTTTTCTTTTTCCTACTAAAAGGTGTAGTATAAAATTTCTCTCAAAGTGTATCTTAGGAAAAAATAACAATGGCTTTAAAAACAATTTTTATGTCAGAGGCGAGATTTGTAATCTCCGTCCTTAAGACAATATTCTCTCGCTATGGTGCTAACGGTTTGCTATGGCAATTTGTCTCCCAAGATACAACGACTATGACTTGTTATAGGAGCACTCCAAATCACAAGTCCTCAAACCACAAAGGTTCAAATCACTCAATTTGATGAACAACAAATGCTCTCAAATTTCACTAAAATTATGGATGAATTTCAAAATTCTCTATTAAAACAAGTGGGGTTATGTTGTTTATATAGTAGTCCAAAAGTCAAGTCCAAAGGACACCATTTGGAGGCAATATTTGGCCAAAAATCGCACCCCAAACATCAATGGACAAACCATTTCACATATCTGAAACAGGGCTCGATCGATCGAGCACCCCGCTCGATCGATCGAGCTCCTGTAGCAAACTAACATGAAAAGTTCTGGTCCGCTCGATCGATCGAGCATGTTAAAAACTTTTTTAACTTTAATTCATACTTTACGCTTTTCCCAACAATCCCCCACATGAATTAAATTAAATCATGTATGCAGTTGCTTGCGTTGACGAACTATTATGGCATCTGGATAGATAGCTTGCGGCTTTGAATCTTTCGTAGTAGTATTCAATCGGATTTACTTGACTTAATAGTGAACTTATAATCTTGAACTATTTAGTCGTTGGTGTAAACCAAGACAATTGAACCCACACCATGACAATTCTAACATCCGTATTGGTTTCTTACGGTTGTGTCCGTTTCGGCCATGGACCATGCTTGGTTTCATAAGTGCTTTCCATTCTTTGAAGTGCCACACTTCGCACTTACGTAGGTGATCTCCTAGAAGAGTATCCCGCTATACTCCAACATATTTTAATATGTTTTAGGAATCATTAAAGGCATTTTGCATATCCTCGTACCCTTTTTGCAGGCTACACCCCTTATCATAGGAATGGGTCGGAGATTAATTTTCCAAGGTGTTTATACAATCTTGTAGTTTGGTTGTCCCTTTTGAACCTAGATCTTGGGATCTCCAGTCACATAGGTTGGGTATCCACCACAAGATTTTGATTATAGGGTTTTAATCACATTCCCCTCGATAAACTATATACTTGATCTCTAGGCAAGCCTTTCGTGAGCGGATCCGCAATATTTTTCTTTGACTTCACGTAGGCAATGGACATAATGCCATTTGAGATCAACTGTTTAATAGTATTGTGTCAACGACGTATATGTCTAGACTTACCATTATACATGCTACTCTATGCCCTTCATATAGTAGATTGGCTATCACAATGTATTTTAATTGCAGGCACAAGTTTTTCCCAACAAGGAATTTCTTCCAAGAAACTTCTAAGACCGCTTTATCCAAAGCTATGAATTCAAATTTCATAGTAGATCTAGCAATACAAGTTTGCTTGGTAGATTTCCACGACACTGCAGCCCCTACAATGGTAAACACATAACCGCTTGTTGACTTAGAGTCTTGAGTGTCCGATATCCAATTTGCATCACTGTATCCTTCCAATACAGCAGGGTATCTGGTATAGTACAATCTATAGTTCAGGGTGTATCTTAAATATTTAACTACGCTAATCAATGCCTTCCAATGGTCATTGTTTGGATTGCTCATGAATCTACTTAGTTTGCCAATCGCATATGCAATATCACGACGTGTACAGTTCATGAGATACATGAGACTGTCAATTATCCTTGAGTATTCTAATTGCATGATAGGGTCCCTTTGTTTTTAACCAAATGTAGATTCGGGTCATAGGGTGTTTTTACAGACGACGTATCATTTGCGAGAAATTTCTCGAGTATTTTCTCAACATAATGAGACTGCGACAATACTCGTCCTTCGGATATCTTGGAGATTTTAATTCCAAGTATCACATCAGCTTCACCCATATCTTTCATTTCAAAATGTTTTATTAACATTTTCTTTGTCCCGTTGATGATTTCTAACTTGCTTCCCTCTATGAGCATATCATCAACGTACAAGCATACTATTACATATGCTTTAGGCGTGTTTTTCATGTATACGCATTTGTCGCACTCATTAATTTTGAAACCATTTGACAACATAGTTTTGTCAAATTTTTCATGCCATTGTTTTGGCGCTTGCTTAAGCCCATACAATGACTTAACGAGTCTACACACATTTTTCTCTTGTCCGGGAACAACAAACCCCTCGGGGTGTTTCATATAAATTTCCTCCTCAAGTTCTCCATTGAGGAATGCCGTTTTTACATCCATTTGATGTATCTCTAAATTGTTTAGAGCGGCGATAGCAATGATCACTCTGATGGACGTAATTCTCGTGACTGGTGAATATGTATCAAAGTAAACAAAGCCTTCTTTTTGTCTATATCCCTTTGCTACAAGTCTCGCATTGTACTTGTCAATTGAACCATCGGACTTGTATTTCTTTTTAAGAATCCATTTGCATTCTAATGGTTTACTTCCAGTTGGAAGGTCTACCAATTCCCACGTATGGTTTTGCATTATGGATTCTATCTCGCCATTAATAACATATTTCCACATAGGAGCATCAGGGCTAGATAAGGCGTCACTAACCGATCTTGGTTCATTGTCCAACATATATGTCATAAAGTCAGGACCATAAGTCTTAGCCACTTTGGTTCTCTTGCTACGTCGTGGTTCTACTTCCTCAATAGAGTCACGGTTAACGTCTTCATATACCCTTTTCTTAGGGCTCATTTCCTTGTTAGTTTTGTAAGGAAATACTTCTTCAAAAAATACCACATTTCTTGATTCCATTATTGTACATTTATGCACATCACTTACTAAGAATCGATATGCACTACTATTGTTAGCATAACCAATAAATACGCAATCTATTGTTTTAGGCCCGATTTTCTCTTGCTTTGGTTTTGGTACTTCTACCTTAGCCAAGCACCCCCACACTTTCAAGTATTTGTAGGAAGGCTTGTGACCTTTCCATAACTCATAAAGAGTTTCATCCTTATTTTTGTGTGGTATTTTGTTTAGAATGTAGTTGGCCGACAGGATTGCTTCCCCCACAACTTCGGGTAGTAACGAAGTGCACTGGCGTTCAAACTTTCGTGTTTCAAGTTCTAAGTGTTATCGTCTTACAAATCCAAATTCAAGTTTTTATTTCTTGAAAATTTCGGATTTAAGCGTACTTGCTTACAAAAGTTGAAACTTGGATAATATTCTCAAACTTGGTTCACAATTTACAATTTAAGCGTACTAACTTAGAAAACTTGAATTCAAGATTTTAAATCTTGCAAATTCATATTATAAGCATACTAGCTTAGAAATTCAAAATGAACCAATTTGAGATATTACAACGCCTAATCAAAATTTGTGGCTTCTATTTATCACTTGTGCTTTAAGCGTACAAAGCTTAGAAACTCGAATTCAAGATTTTATAGTCTTGCTGATTCAAGCTTAAGCGTCAAAATCTTAGACAACACAAGTATAATATACTCACAATTTCTCATAGCAAAACTCATTTGCTAAATTTTATTCCAATCTAATTCTTGAAGTGTTTAAACACCTCACTGGCCTTGTTTTGCTTCATAGCAATAAAGTCACAATAATATCATGTGCAAATATTGATAAAGTAACAAATTACTTTTCTCACATCTCTAGTTTGCACAATCTTTCCATCACAAACATCATTGTGAGTAATCTCTAGAGACGTTACGATTCTTCTAACAAATGAATGACGATTTTGTTAACTTAGTGCCCATATAAGCAATAAATTTAACATTACAATTTGTGCTGCGAACTATGGTTTAAATGGTTCTAACAATCATGCCACAGACCATAAGATTCACTACAAGAAGTAATACATAAATTTTATTGCTTTCAACAAATATCGTCATTACATTTATTTAGAATCACCCCATTCTTGGAGTTTACAACTTTCAAAGATACACAATCTAATTTAAGCGGTAAGCACTAGATCATCCAAATCAATTGAGAGAAGATCTTCTTCGGTCACATCGACTTGATCTTTTGCTTTCCCACGTGTGTCTTTGTTACGACAATCATTTGCCATGTGATTGGCCTTTCCACACTTATAGCATTTTCCTTTGAACTTTTTCGCCTTGCCACTGTTGGAGGCTGTACCGTCAAACCTACGCTTTGATCCGGTTTTTTTTTGTTCAACTAGGTTAGCCCGTGGTTCCATTTAAAACCTACCCGCCTTCCTCTCGGAAACTTTGTTGTCCTCCTCGATTCGTAGTCGAACCACAAGATCTTCAAGACTCATCTCCTTTCATTTGTGTTTCAGATAATTCTTGAAGTTTTTTCATATAGGAGGCAATTTCTCAATCATAGCGATGACTTGGAATGAATCACTTAGACTCATTCCCTCCGCATGAATGTCACGCAAGATCACTTGTAGATCTTGCACTTGCGCCATTAAAGGCTTGGTATCAACCATCTTGAAATCCAGGAACTGTCCAACTATGAATTTCTTCTTGCCGGCATCCTCGGATTTATACTTCTTTTCCAGCGATGCCCAGAGTTCCTTTGCTGTTTTCGCAAGACAATAAACATTATATAATTTATTGTCTAACCTGTTTAGGATGTAGTTCTTGCATAGGAAGTCGCTTTGATTCCATGCATCCAGTGCTGCCCTCTTTTGGGTGTCAGTCTCTCATTCTTCAACCGTAGGAGACTCCTCGGTTAAGAACCTTGCCAAACTTAGTGTGGTCAAGTAAAATAGCATCTTTGTTGCCACAGCTTGAAATCGTTCCCATTGAACTTTTCAGGCCTTTCACCATGGTGAACAGGAGTCGTTGTTGCACTCGAAGAAGCCATTGAGTTGCTCGAATATTGTCTTAAGATTGTAGTATAAAATTTCTCTCAAGGTGTATCTCAGAAAAAAATAACAATGGCTTCAAAAATAATTTTTATGTCGAGGCGAGATTTGTAATCTCCGTCCTTAAAACAATATTGCTCCGATATGGTGCTAACGGTTTGCTATGACAATTTATCTCCCAAGATACAACGACTATGACTTGTGATAGGAGCACTCCAAATCACAAGTCCTCGAACCACAAAGATTCAAAGCATTCAATTTGATGAACAACAAATGCTCTCAAATTTCACTAAAAATTATGAATGAATTTCGAAATTCTCTATTAAAACAAGTGGGGTTATGTTGTTTATATAGTAGGCCAAAAGTCAAGTCCAAATGACACTATTTGGAGGCAATATTTGGCCAAAATCGCACCTCAAACATCAATGGACAAACCATTTCCCAAATATGAAACAGGGCTCGCTCGATCGATCGAGCTCCTGTAGCAAACTAACATGAAAAGTTCTGGTCCGCTCGATCGATCGAGCTACTGTGCTCGATCGATCGAGCATGTTAAAAACTTTTTTAACTTTAATTCATACTTTACACTTTTTCCAACAAAAGGGTGGTTTTTAACTTTATATTGTTTCAAGTTTGTGTATACATGAAGTGTTTGTTGCCAATGAATAGGAAATTTTGTATTAAAATATTTGATGGATTTGGATTCCAAATATTTAATACAAATACATTCAAATTATCTAGCTAATTTTGAAATCCATAGATTTCAAATTCAACATCTTCAATTTTGAGACATTTTTTTAACAGCACCAAGATATTTCAAGTTCATAATTATTGAAGTTAGTTCAATTCGAACTTTCACATCCATTGTTAAAAATGAAATCTTTCAATCGAAAGATCTTGCTTTCTAAAATTACCTCGATACATAACTGTCGTATATGATGGGAAACCCATTCCATATTTTGAGGATCCAACAATGGCCATATTAATTCATCTTATGCATAGTTAGAAAAGCCTTTTAGAGAAACAAATAAACTGAATTGCAATTCTCGAAATGCATCACAAAAAAATCTAATCCACTGGATAATAATAGTATTAATTAAATTCCATTAATTAAGAACATCGAGACTAAACTTGTGCAGTAACAAAAAACTCAAGATCAAATATTTCCAAAGCTTAGTGTGGTCTTACCTATTTGTCCAAAAGGGGTACATATACGACTATGATTCCAGAGATTGAAGTAGGGGTGGTTACCGGTTCGAACCGGTCCGATCCGGTAAGGAACCGGATCGGATCCGGTTCCGGTTCCACCGGTTCCGGGTTGGACCGGTTCCGGTTCAATCCGGAACCGGATCCGTTTGGTCCGGAATGGTAGAACCGATCCGATATCAAATCGGTTCCGGACCGGTTCGGAACCGGTTAGTCCGGTTCCAGTTTCGGACCGGGTCCGGATCGAGCTCATTTTTTCATTTTTAATTCATTCACTTTTTCCAACAAGACTTTGTAACTCGATGTGTTAGTTAGATGTGGAAGAATCAGTTGTTGTAAGATTGAATGTTAGTTACTAGTGTGAAGTATGAAAGGATGTACATGACATGTAATCAGTTAAGCTTGTGATCGATAAAGTTTTCTCTCTGAATTTTCGACTGTTATTCACCACTTTTTTATAAGATCGGCGATCTCAAACTCGTTCCTCCTACCAGATATCGATACATTGCTAAAAACTAGAATGCCCATTCTCCAAAACAATAATTTCAGAAGATTCCCAAAATCAAACACAAAACAAGCAGACAACATGAAGAAATCGAGGTTATTCGTAAGGCAACACAATTATCATGCCTTTTTGTTCTTTCAAGACAATATGTCAGTTTTGGGCTTTTACAGCTGTAATTAAAGTAGCAGTAATTCATGGATCGGGCCCAAATTAAAGTACTACATTTAGTGGCCCAAGACCATTTATGCTGAATCTCCTAAGCGCGTCGTTTTTGCTTCTTTTCATCTCAAAACAACTCATACATGCCCTAGATTTCTTGTTCTCAATTTGCTCACTGATTTACGGGTAACGTTTTTACTTCCGTTTTTTTTTTAAAATTTTTCAAAGACCTGAAATTTCTTATACACAGGTTAATTATTTGTTTTCCTTGTTGTATCGTACTTTTGCTCGTTTGTGGTTTCGGTAGGGTTGTTTTGTGTATTATTATACTTCTTTTTCTTATGTATATATGTTTGTGATTCAGGGATTATTGTATTATTTCCCGGGAATAGTAAACGATGGCAGAAGAAGGGAGGGTGCATCCAGATTGCAGAAATGCACCAAACCCGTATCATGAATGTAGTGATTATTGCTTCAAGATTATTGCTGAAGCAAAGAAAAAGATGATTAGCTGTGATGCAGGTTGGTTTCTGGATACCTTAGTTACTGTTCCTTCAAGATTATGTCTGGTGAGGCTAATAGAAGGAATATTGTCATTCTTTGAGTTGAATTACTTGGGGAATATTTACGTGAATTATGCTTCTGATAGTTAAAACTTGAACATGTAGTATTTATGTTATTGTGGTATATTACACAATATGGCTGTCAAGATATGGTATATCATGGTGTATTGCAAGGTGATTTATCGTTGTTCATGTACCTTGCTAGGGCTACAAGCTGTTGATGACCACGTACTGCCACACATGGACGCTAAGCATAGTGAGGCAGTAGTCTCGAATGATGAGATAGATGTCGGTGAGGATCATTCTGATGGGGAGGCTGGTGGTGATGATGAAGACGATGCTGCAAATGGGTTGGCTGCTAATCTTACAGGGAGACAGAAGAAATTGTTTGAGTTGAGGTTGAAAATGGTGAGGATTAAATGTAAACAATCTAATTTCTTTATATAGACATTTTGGGATTGATCCAGATAAATACTGTTCTTACATCAGTTTCTTGCCCTATTAGTCTATAACTTATTTTTTGTAATATACTTTCCTTTGTTCTTATAGAATGAGGCGAGAAAAGCTAATCAGACTTCCATGGTGGCAGAGAAGAAAAAATCGGAAGCTCCAACAGAGTCTAGAGGGATTTCCAAGCAAAAATGGTTGGAGGAGAGGAAGAAGAAAATTGGAAAACTTCTAGACTCTAATGGCTTAGATATGAGCAAAGCATATATGCTGGATACACAAGTAATGGCAGAGGCAAAGTATAAGAAATGGGAGAAAGACCCTGCTCCTGCTGGATGGGATGGTAAGTGGCCAGTCTTTTCTTTCTTTGTTTTTCTTTTTAAATGTTACCTCTATTTGCTGCAGCAAGTTGACTTGATTCTTACTTACTTAGGCTGTCTCTTATATTTGTTTCCAATATGTTATGAGTTAATTGAAATCTTTTAATAGTTATATGACATGTGCCAATTGTTTGAAATGCCTAAAAGCTCATGATATCTTCAGTTGGACAACAAACATAATTTGTGTTGTCAATCAACGCAATATTTGCGAGCATGATATATCCTGCTCGACAGTGTTTGGATAACATTTGGAAATGTTACGAGTTGCAAGCTACAAAGCGTAGTGCTCGATAAACTTTCTGTTCTCCATTTTTCCTTTTTCAGAGCTTTAGCGTTTTTTTTCCTCTGATTTGCTGTGATTTGGCATCTTGGTGATAATTTTAACGAATATGAAAGAACTATGTCCAAAACATCCTCAATAAATTTTGTCAACTTTCCGTGGAAAACTAAGAAACAAAGACCGTCGCGCCAAATTTTAGAATAAATGTTGAACAGTAGTACTGTTCTACATCTTCATTTAATTTATATGTTCCCTTTTTTCCCTCTTGTTCGCCGAACTGTGTTTTACTGGTGTTTCTAAGTACCACCAGGTTTGTGGCCTTGCCTGTTTTTCTTCAGACAATTGACTTCATGATTTTTTTACAGTTTTTAATCAAAAAACTTTGTACAATGCATACAAGAAAAGGACAAATAATATTGAGTTAGGCCTTGACGAGTACAACAGAATGAAAGAAGCTGATCCAGAGTTCTACCGAGAGGCTTCAAGTCTACAATATGGAAAAGTAATCATCACCATATGTTTTGACCTGAGTCCTATTTACTTCTTTGACCTGTCTGAAGAGATTCTCATTTTTTATTTATTTATCAGGCACCAAAGGTCTCAGAGGAAAAGATTGACAGAATGGTCAAGGAGCTCAAGGACAGGGAAGAGAAGTCACGGTCCTTCAGCAGGAGGAGAAAGTTCAGGGAAGAAAAGGATATTGACTCAATTAATGACAGAAATGAGCATTTCAATAAAAAGATTGAACGAGCCTTCGGAAAATACACATTGGAGATCAAGAACAACCTTGAAAGAGGAACAGCTTTGCCAGATTAAGGTACTGCTATATCTCTGAACCACTGAACTATACCTTGTATCTTCGAAGCCTACTTGTCCTTTTAAAGTCAGAGCATGCCCTTTTTGTGCTCTTCATGTATAAGTAAACCTGGATTGAGATGTACAATGTCTTTGGTCACTTTGGTGCATGATATCAGCAAGCGTGATTACTTTATTTATGCCCCTGAGCAAAAAAAACTAGTGGTTGATTTATGTTCATAGTCATTATAAGCGCGAGACAAGGCACATATGACTGCTTTTAGAAAACCATGCTCTATATTGATAGCGATCAATCATTTTTTTTAAAGCATGGTCAAAATTGGTTCTTCACTTAATTTAATGTAAGTGCTGATTTCCCCCTTGTTCTTATATTGAATCATTGAATGCCAACTGTTCAACCAATGTCGTAGCGTTGTCTTAATGGATGCTGGTTGGTGAACATGTGAAAAATATTTTGTATGTATGGGAAACCCCGATTTGTTATCCAATTTGAGTAGACTTAGAATTTTGGAAAATTAAGGCAAAAATGGATGGCCAGGCTTATCTCCCTTTAAAACTGGATCAGTGTCTTGACGACAGATTTTACCATTTGTAATCAAATCCCCATATCAAACCCACAACGTATCACGTCTCTCGTCGTGACAATATGCAATGAGTCGACATTCCAGGCTGGCAATTTAATCCAATTTCTTCGCATTATCTAATGTTTGGTGAAATTTCATTTCTAATCCTTATATATGATGATGATTAAAATTTTAATCATATAGTTAACTATCTTGGATCGATCGGTTTTAGTTATTATGGTTAAAAAAAGAGTGAGTGTAGTAGGAAGTAATATTCCAATCAAGATTAAAATTCTATGTTGTATAAGATACCTACAACCAAGTGATGGTTCATACCTTAAATATGTTTTTATGTTTAGTTTAACCAAACACACCACCTTTAATAGAAGATGAACAAGTCAATCACACCAATAATTATCTACACAAACCAAACAGAAAATAAATATAAAAAGAAATTGCTTTCCTCCTTAAGGTGAAAATGACTCCGTGGCTTCAATGCCATTGATTGAATCATGTAAATCTCGACTATTTCATGATAAGCTTACTCCACGATCAAATATGATCTTGGTGTTATACAGTTCTAGAACCCCAAACGGTGAATAAAATCGAACTTCGACTTGAAGAATGTCTTCAAGTTGCTACTTCTGTGTGGTTGTCAAGCAATTTTACCTAGTGACAAAAAATTACCACGTGTCAGATGATGTACTGATAAAAAATGTCTTCAAGTTGCTACTTCTGTGGTGGTATATAGTGTGTTGCTCCGTGATGTGTCGTGCTTCGTACCGTCCACTCATCTCTAATCACAGCCCACGGATTTCACGCAAAACAACAGTGACAAGGTGAGGAGAGAGCATAATTCATAATAAACATCCAAATATATTAAATACAGAACAACAAATTATGTTTCAGATCCATGGATCAACTGTTAAAAGGACAATCTCCAGCAGAAAAACATGCAACACATTCACTTACGGCGCTTTGCCCACATAAGCTGATTACAGTCGTAGAAAACAAAATGATTAGAATATAGACATCATGCAGCATTCACTCAAACGCCCATGCATTCTCCCTGCGAACTTCTTCCTCCTCCTCAGGAGTAAAGTCATTTTTTATGTTGAACGTCTTGCGAATTTCCTCAGGTGTCTTTCCCTTGATCATGTCAGCCACAGTTTGACAAGTGAGGTCGAGTAAGCTCTTGATGTTTAAGTAGTTCGCAGCCTGGAAAGAAATAACAGGCCTACTCAGAGAACAAAAGAAAGAAACAGCTTTACCAAAACTTAACCAAAAAATAATGAAGGTGGGTGGTCATTCATGCAAAAGAAGGAAAATTGATGTCATGAGGAGGCTGAAAAAACATGAGAATTTTTCAACTACAAACATTGTGTATAAGACTTCTAAGATCGACAAGTTTGGGACTGAGTCACTGATTAGAAATATAAACACCACACCAAACAAAGTGCAGGGAGGGGCAAGTTCACAATCAGCGAAACCCAACACACAAATGCCCTCATGCCACATGCAATTCTAAAAACAAAAAGAAATTTTTTGCCAAGTACCATGGTAAAGATGTCAAAAAACATTTAGCGACATATATGCTCTTGAGTGAAAAACAGCACATGCATCCTAAATAATTAAAAATAAACAAGGAAATAAAAGATGCTTAAAACCCGACGATAAAACCAGATAACTCACCTATCCGATCAGAAAAAATTGCCCAACACGTCTTCCTCCCCAGCATACATCACAAGCAAACAAAATTTTTAAAGTGCTAGTTATAGCAAACGGGGAATCCTACCGATAGACAAAGCACTAACCCGCATAAAATCCCACAAAATTCACAGTTCAAAAGTTAAACCAACAACAGTCGCGTTAAATTGAGTAGTCACGGAAATAAACTATGTTGGGGGTTTTTTTTTGAGTGAGTATTTGGGAAAGGCAATCATAAAGAGCCACTCCACGTAGTGTACATTTCAGTAACCCATAATATTATCGAATTAACCAGTGGGAGTGCAGTTAGTCTTTGTATAATTGTTCAAGAGAGTTTTACAATTTTGATCCATCAAATCACATAGCACGATATTTTGGTGACAGAGATGGAGTAGACTTGTTGACGCTGAAATCCAAAGGAAGTCATAAAAACATGTCAAAGGCTAGCATGCAGAAACAAGAAACATGAATAGGTCAAAACCGAAAATCAATATGATAAACCAAACAACCTAGCACGACATACAATTGCAGAACAATGCATCAATGACAGCCACAGGTAAAATCCCAAACCGAAAAAATCCAGGGGCAAATATGTCAATCTACAAAGCGCCACGATTGCAAAAAGAACCAAACCTAGGGGCAAAACCGTCAAATAGAAACTAGAGAGAGGATATACCAAAATCAGGTCAAAGAGCGTTCCCTGATCGACCTTGACGAATTCCGTATCGAAATTCTTCAACTCGTCGTCAACGACCTTGTCCGTCGAAACACCATCGGAGGAAGACTTCGCGGCGGCGTCGACGTGGCGTTTGCAGTACTCAATAACCTTGGCGAGGATCTTCGATGTGACGTTAGGCAGCGGGATGGTGGTGTCGGCACAGTTATCCTCGATCATGTGCTTTATAGTCTGAGATTCCAACGCAACAACCTCATCCACTTCGAATGTTTCTCCATCGGAGCTCTTCAACACGATCATCTTCTGCGAAGTACCATCTATTGACGACATCCTTTACGAACGATTGATTAATTGGAGAAATAGCAAGAGAAGAGAATTGAGGAAAGATAATGGGAAAAATACATTTGTAGTCCTCTGTATTTTTGTTTTTGCGATTTTGATATTTGAATTTTAAATCCATAATTTTGGTATTTTATGTTTCTTATATCAACGATTTCGATCCCGTATTTTTATCAAATACAATTTTAATCATTTATATTTAATAACCTACAATTTAATCATTCATATTTTATAATCAATAATTTTAATCCTTTTATAATCTACAATTTTAATCTTCATTATTATGTTATTAATAATTATTAATATTTTAAATTAAAATTAACAATATTGAAATTATTAATATTATTAATATTGTAATATTTAACATTAATTATAACAATTACAAAAAATATTATAAAAAACTATTTTTTAAATAAAATTCAAATTTATCATATTCAATAATTATTCTAGTTAAGTATTAAAAAAATTCTCTTATTTATTTTATATTATCAAGAATGATAATTGATTTAAAATTATTTCAATATTATCAAAAATTTAAATTTGTTCAAATATTATCTATGATTTAACATATTAATGATAATTATAAATACTGATAGAAATTAAAGACACCAAATCTTTTTTTTAATTTATTAAATACATAAATTTGAAAAATAATCCCGATTAATTTTTTTGATTTATAACATTCATCGAATAAACACAAATAATACAACTCATTAAACAATGTTATTTTTGGTAGTCGGAGATAACTTTCAAAACATAAGGCTGAGAGAGATCGTTGTTTCCTTATATCTTAATTTTTGTAATAAATTTATATGGTTTTATGTATTTAATAAAATTTTTTTAAAAATATTTTATGTCCTTGAATTTCTACGAGTATTTATAATTATCATTAATATGTTAAAACATAGATAATATTTGAACAAATTTTGTAAGTAAATTTTTGATAATATTGAATTTTTTAAATCAAGTACCCATTCTTCAGAATATAAAATAAATAAGAGAATTTTTTTCAATAATTAACTAGAATAATTATTAAATATGATAAATTTGAATTTTTTAAAATTTATAGTTTTTTGTAACATTTTTTGTATTGGTTAAAATTAAGGTTCAAAATAATTATTGTCCAATTGTCTTTATCTTAAAAAAATTAAATTAACTTGCCGAAAGTTTAACTTGGCGATTTAATCTTCCATTTACGCCAATGAGTCAGGAGAATGAGGGTATATGAATCTGTAATGGCAGCCGACAATAATGAGAAATGAAAAATGTGGAATAAGTTAGGTTATGCTTATCAACCTGCGGGTCAAACCCCAACCCGTTAAAACCCTTGGCCCAAAAGGGTTTGTCCGTATAGGCCAACTTTCAGGCAAACTCAAAAAATTGTGGCCCAACCTGCTTATTAACGGCCCATCCCATTTCAACACTTCTAGTAGCCACCACAACAGATGACCTCTCAGACATGGGTTCACCGCTGGCTATCCCTTTATTAAAATTTTAGATAAGTTGTGTGATATCCGAAAATTAATAGTAGTAATCCCAGATTTTAATCGAATCATTAATTGATTTTATTTGTGGAAATTATGACATAATTACCGACTTGAGTTTTTAGGGGATTATTATCCGGTGTTGGAATTGTTGGATTCAAGGTTCGAGTTTTATTCTCATTGATGTGTTGAACCTTGGAATTGTGTTGGTAGTAGGATTTGGAGTCTGGAGAGCTTTGGATTGAGGTTTGAGATGTAATTGTAGGAGTGTGAGATTTTATTGAACACTATTTGTTGGGATGTGCCCTAAGACATGTTGGGATATGCCCTAAGACAAGTCATTAGATGATTGTTTATGGCATACAATGTATTATGATTTTATGAATGGCAAATCATTATTATATATTATTCGAATATCTGTGCAATATGAATTGATATATAAGTTAATGTCCTTAGAATAATATTGTATTATTCTTAAAGATTGTCCCTAGTCAAGTATTATCATAAATAAGGATAATGATAATACATTGAGACTAGTATGTTTTGATTGATGAATTGTTCATATATATGAGATATCAAATCAACACATGGGTACATGTTAGAGAACGATGTACTGGACAGATCCACCATGAGAATGCTACATGGATAGTTATATGAGTGTCATAAGCAATTCTCATAGTGATAATAATGTATGTAATCCTTACGGCTTGAGATCATCAGAGATCCCAACATAAGGAGTTATGTATCTTGATATTGTCAAACGTTACCTGTAACAAGGTAAACTATAAAGGCAGCTATTGGATACACTACGAACTATGTAGAGGGATGTTGATTGATCGAGATAGGATTTGTCCCTCCTATATAACATGAGAAGTGTTTGGGCCCTTGATCAAGTAAGACTAAAATGCATGGCCATGCTCGAATAAGTCGATATGAGATATCGAACTTATTCGTTTATTCTAGTTCTACTTGGAGATCAAGAAATAAAGATTGAATATACGAGTATGATTATTCCATGACTCCTGTTCAATCTAAACACAAAGGACAAAGAGATTAAGTTACATGGTTAATATTATCACAAGTTCTAAGGTTATGTCGAGTCAAAGACATTCTTGTAATTTGGGTAGCATTGATGTGTTGCTAGATACCGCTCATTGCTTGCGACATAAAATGAGATTTTATGTCACTGCCAACATTACAAGATCCTATTGGGTCGCACAAAAGATTAAATCGATAAAGGGAATTAAATTCATTGGATGAATTAATTAATTAAGAAGAGTCTTAATTAAATGATTATAAGGATTTAATTAAATCATGGGTTTGGGCCCATGAAGCTTTGTGAAAGCCTTTAATTAAATCATATATAATTAGATAGCAAGGTTAATGATTTAATAAAAAAAAAATTCATAATATAACCTAGCCTCAAAAGAGCTTGCTCTCGGCCTCCTCTCACTCGACCGAAGGTTCACGGCCGCCACCCACATCTCGGCCGCCGTTGTTCCCCTTTGGTGTTTGATTGGTAGTCGTTGATCGGTTTAGAACCGGGAGTTCAGTTTTGGTTCAAGAATAAGTCTAGCAACTTGTTCTTGAACGTCCCTTGTTCGATTTGATCGTGTGGATACCGTAGAGGCAATACCTTGGAGGTGTTGCTCGTGATTCGAAATTCGTTGGACGTGGTGCTTCGTGGATTCTGCTCAAACACGCTACAAGGGTGAGACTCTTATGATCATTTATCCGATATGACAACTTTGTATAGATCCGCGGTTCTAGTAATCCAAAATTTTAAATTTCGCTGCGTTGTATGTTTGTTGGATTACTTACAGTGGTATCAGAGCCAGGTTTAAAGCTCATATCGGATTTGTATGGTTAATTGTTTAATCATATTTATATTTGTATTGCATGCTATTAAAACTGTATAATTCATATATGATATGAAATAAATCGAGTTTGTGAAATTATCGTAAAATTATATTTGATATAATTGAAGTTTATTGTATACGATACATGAAGGCGCATAATCGAACCCATAACAAGAAGTTTTGGCCACCACCATTGCACTTGACCCACGGCTACACCACATGAGGGCTAGGGTTTTCGGACCCTTGGCTCGAGATGGTCTAGCCGTTGCGGCTCATGTTTGTGCATGGAGGTGTCGAGACGTGGCTAGAGTTTTGAACTTTTTGGCTCGATAAAATTGATGGCTTGATCATGGTTCACGCATGCATGGAGATAGCGGCTACACCACGTGAGAGCTAGGGTATTTCGAACCCTTGGCTCGAGATGGTTGAGCCACCACCGCGCATGGCCTGACCGTGACTCGTGGCTAATTAATTTCCGGCGTTTCGAACCATGTGGCTCGAATGAAAATAAAATGGTGCAAGGCGGCTAGGGTTTGGAACACTAGCGGCGCCGCACGGACACGCGTGGCTCGGACCACGTCTTGGGCTAGGGTTTCGAACCCTAGGCCCATGATTGGTCCAACCGTGTGTGGTTAGGTTGATCGAACCATGGTGGTTCGTTGTTTAGTCGCATAAGTTCGTGGCATATGATGTCCCGAGCGTACGATAATTTCCAAAATTTTATTTTACAGTTTTAATTAGAATTAAATTTTAAAATGTTTAGAATTTAATTAATTAAATAATTATAGCATGTTTTATGTGTTGTTTGAGCATGGTGCATGGTTATAGCCATTTGACCTATTAGATAGGATTTGTGAATGTTTGTAATTTATAATACGACCTGCGAGTCGTGCCTTCTCTATTTTTTTTCTGAATGTTATTCCTCCCCTACGTTCCCCTCGAATGTGACTCGAGGAATTCTCTATATTTGTAAATGATATATAGTATAGTTTATTTATTGATGGTGATCAATGAAGATGGAGCATGGTGCCGGGATGAGGAGGCCATTCACAATTTGGAGCCAAAGGAAGGTGCTTGTGAAGTTACCTTAGGTTGACTCTTAGGATTTTCTCATTGGCTTGAGAAAATCGTTAGTAGGGGCTATAACCATGTCACGTTTAATTTATGTATGTGATGCATGATTTATCTTATGTTTTAGATTGATAATTTTATTATACATATATGTAGATATGTATATGCGTATATGTAGTGGACATATTTTAAATTATCAATAATAAAACCATGAGATCAATAAATCCCTCTAAAATATTAAGTTTTAGATGTCTTCCAAAATTAAAAGTACTCGTCAAGACTTCGATTGAAGTGTGGGATTTGCCAAAGCAAAGCACCGTGGCAATCTTGGTAAGGCGCGAAAGGATAATAGTGATATCCGTTTTACTTTAAATTGGGTACGACTTAACTAGGTTATCTCAATAGGATTGGGAACCTAGAGGCATGGGGTTCGATAATAATTCATTTAATGAATTTGAACAAAGCGTTGTTCGTCCAACTATCCAAGAATTACATGTGATGTAATTGACAAAGTGTTGTCTACCTAAATAACCGAGTCTTGGGCGATTAGCCAAAGCTAACTCAAGATTAGGTGAAATATGGATCTTGGCCCACTAAAGGTTTCGAGGGTTGATAATTTTAAACAAAATAGTGGGAGTGTCACTTAATATAAGACCATATTAAATGATTAAATCATAAACTTATTTTGCATATTTATATTGTAGATATCCATGGCAACTAACAACGTAACAAGCACATTATCACTGCGATCGGTCCTTGAGAAGGACAAATTAAATGGGACAAATTTCCTAGACTGGTATAGGAACTTGAGGATAGTCATCAAACAAGAAAAGAAACAATATGTCCTAGAGGAACCCTTACCTGCTGAGGAACCTCCCCTGACGGCTGCTAAGGTCGATAAAGATGCTTACAAGAAGCATCAAAATGACGCACTTGATGTTGGGTGCCTTATGCTTGCCACCATGAACTCTGAGCTTCAGAAGCAACATGAGGAAATGGAGGCGTTCGATATGATCGAGCATCTTAAGCAACTGTACCAACAACAAGCAATACAAGAGAGGTATGACGTCTCTAAAGCGTTGTTCCAGTGTAGAATGGTAGAAGGAAGTCTGGTTGGAACTCATGTACTCAAGATGATTGGGTATATTGAGAATCTGGAGAATCTGGGTTTTCCTTTGGACCAAGAGTTGGCCACTGACGTGATCTTGCAATCGTTGCCTGAAAGCTTCAGTCAATTTGTCTTGAATTACAATATGATTGAAATTGAAAAGACTCTACCACAGTTACTTGGCATGCATAGAACTTTTGAAGCAAATAGCAAGAAGTCTAAGCCTACAAATGTTCTTATTGTGAATAAGAGCAAAGGTAAGACTAAAGCTAAGAGCTTCAAGAAGAACAAGAAGGTCTTTGTTAAATCTAAGCCAAAAGCTTATGCACTTAAGCCAAAGGGAGGGATAGCAAAAGAAGGGAACTGTTTCCATTGCTGTGAGACCGGTCATTGGAAAAGAAATTGCAAAGTTTATCTGGAGGATCTCAAGAAAGGAAGTGTGACTTCCACTTCAGGTATTTTTGTTATAGAAGTCAATTTATCTACTTCTTCATCATGGGTATTAGATACTGGATGTGGATCTCACATTTGTGTAAATGTGCAGGATCTCAAAAGGAGTAGGACGTTGGCAAAATGTGAAGTTGATCTCCGAGTTGGAAATGGAGCAAGAGTTGCTGCATTAGCTATAGGAGATTATTGTTTAGCTTTACCTTCTGGTTTATCGTTGATTTTAAAAGATTGTTATTTTGTGCCATCTATTACTAAAACAATATTTCTATTTCTTGTTTGGACAAGTGTGGATTTTCATTTATGATAAAGGACAACTGTTGTTCTATTTACTTAAATGATATGTTTTATGCTAGTGCACAAATGATTAATGGTCTTTATGTATTAAATCTTGATATGCTTATCTATAACATAAATACTAAAAGGATTAAGAATAATGATTCTAATCCAACTTATCTCTGGCATTGTCGCTTGGGCCACATAAACGAGAAACGCATATCAAAACTTCATAAGGATGGAGTTTTGGATTCATTTGATTTCGAATCATATGAAACATGTGAATCTTGTTTAATGGGCAAGATGACTAAAGCCCCTTTCAAGAGACATGTTGAAAGGGCAAATATTTTATTGGGACTAATACATAGTGATGTATGTGGGCCAATAAGTAAACAAGCTAGAGGTGGTTTTCGATACATCGTTACATTTACTGATGACCTCAGTAGATATGGGTATGTGTACCTAATGAAGCATAAGCATGAAACCTTTGAAAAGTTCAAAGATTTCAAAAATGAAGCACAAAACCAACTTGGCAAAAGTATCAAAATCCTTCGATCAGATCGAGGAGGTGGATACTTAAGCCAAGAGTTTCATGACTATCTAAAGGAGTGTGGGATAGTCCCACAACTCACTCATCCGTATACTCCACAATGGAATGGTGTATCTGAGAGGAGAAATGGAACCTTGTTGGACATGGTTAGATCAATGATGAGTCATGCAGATCTTCCGATATCCTTTTGGGGACATGCTTTAGAAACAACAATATTCATACTGAACCGTGTTCCATCTAAATCAGTGGAAAAGACACCATATGAGATATGGACTGGGAAGCGTCCTAGTATGTCTTTCATGAAGATTTGGGGTTGTGAGGCTTTCGTTAGACGTCACGCCACTAACAAACTTGGACCCAAATCAGATAAATGTTTATTTGTGGGGTATCCTAAGGAAACAAAAGGATACTATTTCAATTATCCCACCGATAACAAAGTAGTTGTTGCTCGGACTGGTGTCTTTCTTGAAAGAGAATTTATTTCTAGAAAAACCAGTGGGAGACAAATAGAACTTAGTGAAGTTCAACCACAAGAAAATATTGAACATGATATTGAGATGGAAACAGAGCAGACACCACAAGATGTTGTGGATAAAATGCCTGCTCAAGAGACACAAGCCCAGCGTAGGTCTGTAAGTGAACACCGGGAGCCACAGAGATATGGATTTCTTGTGACTCAACAAGGTGACTTACTACTTATTGATGAGGATGAACCGTCATCTTATCAACAAGCTATAATGGGCACTGATTCTGAGAAATGGCAAGAGGCCATGAAATCTAAGATGGAATCCATGTATGCAAACCAAGTATGGACTTTGGTTGACCCACCTGAAGGGGTACGACCCATAGGGTGCAAATGGATTTTCAAGAAAAAGACCGACATGGATGGTAATGTACAAACCTATAAAGGTCGACTGGTTGCAAAAGGTTTCAAACAAATTCATGGTATTGACTATGATGAAACTTTGTCACCAGTTGCCATGGTTAAATCCATTAGGATCTTACTTGCAATAGCTGCATTTCATGATTATGAAATCTGGCAGATGGATGTCAAAACAGCTTTCCTTAATGGAAATCTGCTTGAGGATGTGTACATGACACAGCCCGAGGGTTTTGTCGATTCAAAGGATGCTGGAAAGATATACAAGCTACAACGATCCATTTATGGATTGAAGCAAGCTTCTCGCAGTTGGAATCTTCGTTTTGATGATGCAGTCAAAGAGTTTGGTTTCATCAAAAACGTAGATGAACCTTGTGTCTACAAGAAGGTCAGTGGGAGCATAATTATCTTCCTAATATTGTATGTAGATGACATACTTCTCATTGGGAATGATATCCCTGCCTTACAATCTGTAAAGATTTGGCTAGGGAATTGTTTTTCTATGAAAGACTTGGGTGAAGCCACATATGTATTAGGAATCAAGATCTATAGAGATAGATCAAGAAGATTACTTGGCCTAAGTCAAAGTACATACATAGACAAAGTGCTAAAACGGTTTAGCATGCAAGAATCAAAGAAAGGATTCGTGCCTATGACACATGGAATTTATCTCTCGAAGGAACAGTGTCCTTCAACACCAGATGAGAGATAACGCATGAGTAAGATTCCATATGCGTCAGCTATTGGATCTATCATGTATGCCATGATATGTACTCGTCCCGATGTATCGTATGCTTTGAGCATGACGAGCAGATATCAAGTTGATCCAGGTGAATGTCACTGGATTGCAGTCAGGAACATCCTGAAGTACTTAAGAAGAACTAAAGATACATTCTTGATTTATGGAGGTAAGAAAGAGCTCAATGTAATGGGTTACACTGATGCAAGCTTCCAAACCGACAAAGATGATTTTCGATCGTAATCTGGATATGTGTATTGCCTAAATGGAGGTGCTGTGAGCTGGAAGAGTTCAAAGCAAGAGACAGTAGTCGATTCTACAACGGAAGCTGAGTACATTGCTGCCTCTGATGCAGCAAATGAAGATGTTTGGATTAGGAAGTTCATTTCTGAACTTGGAGTGGTGCCTAGCATTAAGGATCCGATAGAACTCTATTGTGACAACAATGGAGCGATCGCATTGGCTAAGGAACCTAGATCTCACCAAAGATCCAAGCACATACTTTGGCGCTTTCATTTCATTCGAGAAATCATTGAAAGGGGAGATGTTAAAATATGCAAAGTACCAACAGATGATAATGTATCTGACCCATTGACGAAGCCACTGTCACAGCAGAAGCATGATCGTCATACTAGATCTCTAGGTATTAGGTATATGTCTTATTGGTCTTAGTGCAAGTGGGAGATTTGTTGTGATATGCCCTAAGACAAGTCATTAGATAATTGTTTATGACATACAATGTATTATGATTTTATGAATGACAAATCATTATTATATATTATTCGAATATCTGTGCAATATGAATTGATATATAAGTTAATGTCCTTAGAATAATATTGTATTATTCTTAAAGATTGTCCATAGTCAAGCATTATCATAAATAAGGATAATGATAATACATTGAGACTAGTATGTTTTGATTGATGAATTGTTCATAGATATGAGATATCAAATCAACACATGGGTACACGTTAGAGAACGATGTACTGGACAGACCCACCATGAGAATGCTACATGGATAGTTATATGAGTGTCATAAGCAATTCTCATAGTGATAATAATGTATGTAATCATTACGACTTGAGATCATCAGAGATCCCAACATAAGGAGTTATGTATCTTGATATTGTCAAACGTTACCTGTAACAAGGTAAACTATAAAGGCAACTATTGGATACACTACGAACTATGTAGAGGGATGTTGATTGATCGAGATAGGATTTGTCCCTCCTATATAACATGAGAAGTGTTTGGGCCCTTGATCAAGTAAGACTAAAATGCATGGCCATGCTCGAATAAGTCGATATGAGATATCGAGCTTATTCGTTTATTCTAGTTCTACTTGGAGATCAAGAAATAAAGATTGAATATACGAGTATGACTATTCCATGACTCGTATTCAATCTAAACACAAAGGACAAAGGGATTAAGTTACATGGTTAATATTATCACAAGTTCTAAGGTTATGCCGAGTCAAAGACATTCTTGTAATTTGGATAGCATTGATGTGTTGCTAGATACCGCTCATTGCTTGCGACATAAAATGAGATTTTATGTCACTGCCAACATTACAAGATCCTAATGGGTCGCACAAAAGATTAAATCGATAAAGGGAATTAAATTCATTGGATGAATTAATTAATTAAGAAGAGTCTTAATTAAATGATTATAAGGATTTAATTAAATCATGGGTTTGGGCCCATGAAGCTTTGTGAAAGCCTTTAATTAAATCATATATAATTAGATAGCAAGGTTAATGATTTAATAAAATAAAAAAATTTCATAATATAACCTAGCCTCAAAAGAGCTTGCTCTTGGCCTCCTCTCACTCGACCGAAGGTTCACGGCCACCACCCACCTCTCGACCGTCGTTGATCCCCTTTGGTGTTTGATTGGTAGTCGTTGATCGGTTTAGAACCGGGAGTTCAGTTTTGCTTCAAGAATAAGTCTAGCAACTTGTTCTTGAACGTCCCTTGTTCGATTTGATCGTGTGGATACCGTAGAGGCAATACCTTGGAGGTGTTGCTCGTGATTCGGAATTCGTTGGACGTGGTGCTTCGTGGATTCTGCTCAAACACGCTACAAGGGTGAGACTTTTATGATCATTTATCTGATATGACAACTTTGTATAGATCCGCGGTTCTAGTAATCCAAAATTTTAAATTCCGCTGCGTTGTATGCTTGTTGGATTACTTACAAGACAATACATTAGATGATTGATTTTGGCATACAATGTAATATGATTTTATTAATGGTAATTTATTATTATATATTATTCTAGTATATGTGTAATATGCATATATATCTATATACATATTTTAATGTCCTTAGAATAATATTTTATTATTCTTAAAGATTGTCCCTAGTTAAATATTCTCATGAATTATGATAATGATAATGCATTAAGACTAGTATGTATTAGTTGATGAATTTGTTCATGGATATGAGATATCGAATCAACACATTGGTACATGTTAGAGAACTATGTACTGGACAGACACACCATAAGAATGCTACATGGATAGTTATATGAATGTCGTAAGCAATTCTCATAGTGATAATAGTGTATGTAATTCTTACGACTTGAGATCACTAGAGATCCCAACATGATGAGTTGTGTATCTTGATATTGTCAAATGGTATCTGTAACAGGGTAAACTATAAAGACAATCATTGGATATACTATGAATTATGTAGAGGGGTGTTGAGTGATCAAGATAGGATTTGTCCCTCCTATATAACAGGAGAAGTGTTTGCGCCCTTGATCAAATGATACTAAAATGCATGGTCATGCTCGAATGAGTCGATATATGATATCGAGCTTATTCGTTATTCTAGTCCACTCGGGGATCTATGACTTATTCCATGACTCGTGTTTAATCTAAACTCATAGGACAAAGGGATTAAGCTACATGGTGAATATTATCACAAGACATAGGTAATGTCGAGTCAATGACATTATTGTAAAAGGTGTAGCCTTAATGTATTGCTAGATACCGATCATTACTTGTGACATGAAATTAGATTTTTATGTAACTGCCAACGTTGCAGGATCCTAACGAGTCGCACAAAAGATTAAATCGATAAAGGGAGTTAAGTTTATTAGGAAGAATCCTAAGCATGATTTAATGGGCAATATATATATATATATATATATATATATATATATATATATATATATATATTGAGCCTTAAACGCATGGTTGCGTTTAATGCTTTAATTTATCTCCGGATTATTTTTGAGTTTTGATGATCAACAAAACTTGTGTTTGTTATACTAATGTGTGTACTTAGTGTGCAGATTTATTGATTAAAAAGAGGATTGATTGAAGAAAATCGAGTGTGCTAAATGTGGGCTGGATCGCCTGAGGCGATGTGTGCATCGTTTGAGGCGATGAAGATTTTGGACCAGCTGAGGCTACGGCATTTATTTTCAGCAGTGATCGCCTGAGGCGATCGGGACATCGCCTGAGGCGATGCGTGATTTATGCTGACCGTTGGGGCACGGCGATGGTGATCGCCCGAGGCGATGTCTGAGGCGATCGATGAGTGATTCAAGCCTTATGTGTAGCAACGGCTAGTAGGAGCCTAGGGGGCCTCCTACACTATAAATATTGATGGTTTGGAGCATTTTGAAGACAAGAAACAAGCCTACAAACTTCTACAAAGCTTTGCTAATTCAAATTTCATATAGCATTGTAATCTCCATACATTTGTGTTGTATTGGAGCTTGTAATTCTTTTCTTTTGATAGAGTCTTATTTTCTTCCTGTTGGTACACCGTGAAGGTGTTTGTTGAGTTATTGTATGGTCCTCCAACATCGACGCAAGTTGGAAATTGTAAAGTCATCAACAAGTAAAGTTGGTGCATGTGTTGTGGCTATCCTTGGAGCCCTTAAGGCCAAGAAGACTTGTGAAGAGTGTTGTGCTCGGGAAGAGCTTTGTGTACTCGGGAAGAGTTGTATTGTGGCTAACTTGGAGCCCTCAAGGCCAAGACCATTCGTTTTAGTGGAACCTCGGTTGGAAGTTATCTAGCCGGGAAGAGGAGACGTAGGCGATTCATCGCCGAACTTATATAACAAATCCTTGTGTCATTTATCGCTTTATTTCATTACGCATTTATTTACTTCTTTATTTTATTTATTTATCGATTGACTTAAGCCTTCCACAAGCGCAAACTCTTTTATTTTGCAAACTCATTTTAAAAAGCTAAAGTAGCCAAGGAATCTCATTCACCCCCCTCTTCGATTCCAACAAGTGGTATCAGAGCCATTTGATTTTTGTTTTTAAATCAAAATTTTTATATGGCTAATCTAGCAAATGAGTTTGCTCAAGGTCAATCGACAAATAGACCTCCGCTCTTTACGGGTGATAACTATGGGTATTGAAAAAATAAAATTTCTCTATACATCCAATCCGTAGATTATGATCTATGGAAGAACATTGTGAAAGGTCCACATATTCCTTTAAATGAAGTTGGGGGAATAAGTATTCCCAAAGAAATGGACGATTTCACTAGAGCGGATATGATTTTAATATCTCAAAATGCTAAAGCTATTAACATTTTACATTGTGCTTTAGATATGAAGGAGTACAACCGGATCTCGATGTGCTCAACCGCAAAGGAGATATGGGACAAATTACAAATTTGTCATGAAGGCCCTAATCAAGTGAAGGAGACCAAGATTGATCTATTGCAACTCAAATATGCGACATTTGAGATGGAGTCCGGAGAAGTTCGATGTTTAGAATGCTCACCCAAATAATAAAAGAGCTTGCCCAACTTGGAGAGAAGTATCCTCCAAAGCAAATATGGAGAAGAGCTTTAAGAGCCTTGCCAAAAGAATGTGATGCAAAGAGGACGGCCATCATTGAGTCCAACAAAGGAGAAAGCGCATCGTATGACCTTGATGAACTTCATGGCACATTGGTGACCCATGAGCTTGAAGTGTCAACAAGGAAAGGAATAAAGGAGGAAGATAGATCCAAAAGAAATGGGATAGCCTTGGTTGGAAGGAAAGATCAATCCGATAATGAAGAAGATGATGATGATGATGAAGAGATGATCTTGTTCACTAGAAAGTTCAAGAAGTTCTTCAACAAACATAATAAGCCAAAGACCTCTAGTGCTACCAAAAATGATTCCAAACACGAGGTAACTTGTTATAATCGTCAGATAAAGGTCATTATGCTAACAAATGTCCTAGGAAGAAGAATGAAGACAAAGGCAAGAAGAAAGCCCTAATAGCCACATGGAGTGATAGTGACTCA
This sequence comes from Haberlea rhodopensis, assembly GCA_907163345.1. Classification (NCBI taxonomy): domain Eukaryota; kingdom Viridiplantae; phylum Streptophyta; class Magnoliopsida; order Lamiales; family Gesneriaceae; genus Haberlea; species Haberlea rhodopensis. The sequence continues at coordinate 3,306,145 of CAJQUN010000044.1, read as the reverse complement.
GATGAATAAGAAGCCACAAATCTTTGTCTAATGGCTCTTGGAGATGAAGATGAAGAGGATGATGATGAGGTACCATCATATGATGAATTACTAGACGCTTATAATGAACTCATTGATTGTCTTGGTAAAACCAAGAAGAGCAACAAATTCTTCAAGCTAGACTTGGCTAAGAAGGAAGAAGAATATATTATTTTGAAAAATCAAGTGCTTGATTTAAAGACATCTTTTGCCAAGTTTAGTGATTATATTCTAAAAATGAATGAATTACTTGGCTTGCAACGTTGTAGCTTTGATAAAGCCGGACTTGGCTTCTCAAGCAAATCTAAAACATTTTCAAGCTTGTTAGCTAAAGCCAAGAATAATTCTCTTACTTGTAATTATTGTTGCAAAGATGGTCATTCTAAAAACAAATGTAGGTTTGCCAAAATCCAATACCAACCTAACAAGATGTGGAAATGGATTCCAAAGGCGCCAATGAAAGCTAACCCTCAAGGACCCAAAAATCAAATGAGTATCAAAGACCCTCCAATTGTAAATTTGTTTTGTAGGGACAACAATGGGATGAAAGATGAAGGCACAAGCACCTCAAGGGAGGAAACCATCTTATTCACCTCAATAGAGGAAGCACGAGGCATATGACCAATGACAAGAACACACTCTTGTCATTGAAGGTAAAATTATCTTGTGCATTTAAAGAGCAATTCAAAATTTAATTGGCACAAATTAATTGTGACCAATAAATAATGAAGCTCAATATTTATTGGTAGTAAAATGCATATCCCCTTATCATGTGCACATATAAATTATTTTGATGCATGATTTTTGCTTATCTCTTTATGGTATATATCTTGAAGTGCCTAAAATTCTAATTTGAATATGCAATGTGGAAATGTGCAATTATGTGATTAATAATTTTATTAATCTTATCTAATGATGTATTGAGAATTATAATGTTTATTGGGCATAAGTGCATGAACTCTTGGTAGAACATATGCACACTTTGCAATGTTTAGAATTCATTGTTGATTGCCTTAAACGCATGTTTGTTTATTCATCTCAATGATTTAATCTTATGCTTTTTATGGCTATTACATGCTTGATGAGGAACATGTGTAAATTGTTAAAATATGGTTATTTGTCAACATATACTTATGCTATGTTTATTTAATTTTATACTTTTTGATTATCACAAAAAGGGGGAGAATTTTGTGATAAACTTGAAGCCTAATACATGCATAGTTTAAGGGGGAGAGCTTTTGTATGCATGGTTTGACGGGGAGCGTTATTTGTTTAATGCTTTACTTGATAATCTTGTATGTGCTATGCAATTGTTAAGGGGGAGTCATGTTTACTCACATTTCATGCATATTACATATTCAAGTTTATCAAGTTTTGTGATCATAAAAAAGGGGGAGATTGTTGAGCCTTAAACGCATGGTTGTGTTTAATGCTTTAATTTATCTCCGGATTATTTTTGAGTTTTGATGATCAACAAAACTCGTGTTTGTTATACTAATGTGTGTACTTAGTGCGCATATTTATTGATTAAAAAGAGGATTGATTGAAGAACATCGAGTGTGCAAAATGTGGGCTGGATCGCCCCAGACGATGGTGACCATCGCCCGAGACGATGGCAGCCAGGCGGGGCATCGCCATGCACATCGACTGGAGCGACGTCGAGGCTCGCGCGCAGGGGGAGTTCTCCCGAGGCGATGGGCTGATCACCTGAGGCGATGCGTTGAACATCCGAGGCGATGTGTGCATCGTTTGAGGCGATGAAGATTTTGGACCAGCTGAGGCTACGGCATTTATTTTCAGCAGTGATCGCCTGAGGCGATTCGGACATCGCCTGAGGCGATGCGTGATTTATACTGACCGTTGGGGCACGGCGATGGTGATCGCCCGAGGCGATGTCTGAGGCGATCGATGAGTGATTCAAGCCTTATGTGTAGCAACGGCTAGTAGGAGCCTAGGGGGCCTCCTACACTATAAATATTGATGGTTTGGAGCATTTTGAAGACAAGAAACAAGCCTACAAACTTCTACAAAGCTTTGCTAATTCAAATTTCATATAGCATTGCAATCTCCATACATTTGTGTTGTATTGGAGCTTGTAATTCTTTTCTTTTGATAGAGTCTTGTTTTCTTCGTGTTGATACACTGTGAAGGTGTTTGTTGAGTTATTGTAAGGTCTTCCAACACCGACACAAGTTGGAAATTGTAAAGTCATCAACAAGTAAAGTTGGTGCATGTGTTGTGGCTATCCTTGGAGCCCTTAAGGCCAATAAGACTCGTGAAGAGTGTTGGTAACTCGGGAAGAGTTGTGTGTGGCTATCCTTGGAGCCCTTAAGGCCAAGAAGACTCGTGAAGAGTGTTGTGCTTGAGAAGAGCTTTGTGTACTCGGGAAGAGTTGTATTGTGGCTAACTTGGAGCCCTCAAAGGCCAAGACCATTCGTTCTAGTGGAACCACGGTTGGAAGTTATCTAGCCGGGAAGAGGAGACGTAGGCGATTCATCGCCGAACTTCTATAACAAATCCTTGTGTCATTTATCGCTTTATTTCATTACGCATTTATTTAATTCTTTATTTTATTTATTTATCGATTGACTTAAGCCTTCCGCAAGCGCAAACTCTTTTATTTTGCCAACTCATTTTAAAAAGCTAAAGTAGCTAAAGAATCTCATTAACCCCCCCTCTTCGATTCCAATATATATATATATATATATATATATATATATATATATATATATATATATATATATATCAAATATGCTCTTTATACACAGACAAATATAATCTTGATATGGGCCATAGGGTTTTTCGAAAACCCATTATGTAGCTGCCTCATGTTATATCTATATATACGTGCATATTAGGTTAAGAGAATAGCAGACGTTAATCAGATTAACAAAAATTTCTAAACATAAGAAGGAGCCGTCACTTTCGTTCCTTTCTTTCAGTTTGAATTATCATGTCTAACAACTTGATAATTTCAACATCCCTTATCGATTCGTGTTGATACCATAGAGGCAAAGCTGTGAAGTTTTACTCGACTCGTGGACGTTCATCTTTGAGGATTCTGCATCAAACACGTTACAAGTATAACTCTGAACACCCGATATGATTACTTCGTATAGGTCCTCAGTGGGAATCCGATATTTTTATTATTCCGCTGCGTTCTTATTCGAAACTGTAAGAACATATATGCTATGTTATAATCAACATATGAGATATGTATGTGGAAACCATTGTAAAATATATATGACATATTAATGTGTATTTATGTATAAGATACATATGTGTGCGCGCGATTGAGCCTAGCAAGGCTCGCGACCGTAGCTCGATAGTCGGGTGAACTTAGCAAGCAAGGTATGCGACCGTGGGTCGAAAGTAGGGCAGATGGAGATCGCAAGGCGGGCGACCGCGCCCACGCATGGGCGTGTGACCGCCCACAAATGGTGTGTGTTTGCGCCCCTCGCATGGGCGGGCATCTGAGGTCATGTGATGGGCTACCCCGAGCGTGCAATATTTTTCCCATGTTTTTTACAGTTTATGAACCTATAATTAAAGTTTAAAGGGTTTGGAATTTAATTCATTAATTGTTATGTGATAGCTTGTTTGACATGGTGTATGATTATAGCCCTATGACCTATTAGATTATAATTTTGTGAATGATTGTAATTTATATGACCTGCGAGTCGTGCCTTCTCTATTTTTCTGAATGTATTCCCTCCCATATGCTCCCCTCGAATGTAACTCGAGGTATTCTCTATATCCTTTAATTGTTATATAGTATAGTTTTAGCTTTTGTTGATGAAGATCGATGAAGTTGGACCATGGTGCCGAGACGATGAGGCCATTCACAAATAGATCGAAGAGATGCTTGGAGAAGTTACCCTTAGGTTGACCCTCTATATTTTCTCATTTGCTTGAGAAAATCAGTAGTTCGGAGTATAACCATGTCACGTTAATTTTATGTTGATGTGTGTGATGCATGTTTATCATTTGATTTTAATATTGATGGATGATATATATATATATATATATATATATATATGTGTGTGTGTGTGTGTATGTACATGACATATTTTCATTATCAATATTAATAAAATCGTGAGATCTTTAAATCCCTCTAATAATATTAAGTCAAGTTAGATGCCTTCCAATTAATAGTACTCGTCAAGACTTCTATTGAACATGTGTAGGTTTGCCAAAGCAAAGTACCGTGACAATCTTAGTAAGGTGTGATATAATAAAAGTGATATCCGTGTGACTATAAATGTGATTTGGCATAAAAATAAATAGCTGATGAGATATACATTATTATTTAAATTAGATAAGTGAAATTCGTTATTGTTAGAATCTAAGCCACATAATCCTTAAACCCCCTTCGCGCTGGTGCTCTGGTCGCGAACTGGCGAATTGAGTGCATGTGCGACGTTTTAAGTCACATTAAGTTTTACTAAATCACGCACTAAATTTTACTAAGTCGTTCACTGACGCTCCGGTCGTGATCTGGCGCCTTGAGTGCGCGTGCGTCACTTTAGGACTAAGTTTTATTAAGTTTACTACCTGAACTTAAATGTTAGACATTCTTAATTTTTAAAAAATTAAATAAGTCATTTTTTAATAAATTTATACTAGTACAAAACATGTTGAAACACAAAGGTAATATATGATTTCATTTTTCAGATTTATTATCTTATGACCAAATATTAATAATTTATTTTCATTTTTTATTCTATAAAATATATTTTTCGGAGAACAATAATTATCCACAATAGAGCGATCAACTAAAAGATTTGGTTTACACTGTAAATAATATAAAAATGATGTAAGTAACTTATTTCATCGGGTTGTGTATAATTTGGTTAATTTTTTATGATCTTAATTATTAATTTTTACAAGATTCAACAAAATAATGAGGTTTATCTAAAAAAAATAAAAAAAAATTGTCCCAAAATCCCCTAACCCAAGTTTGTGTTCAGTCCCAACATCGGTCGATCCCCACTAGAGGACTTAACACAAAATTGAAAAAACTAGTCTTGAGTGTTATTCTCGCTCTAAAAATTGTTTCTCATACTCAGTTTTTATTATTAATTGTCTTGACTCCCAATTATGGCCTCAATTAATCTTTTTTTTAATTACTAGACAAATATGCACTGATAATCCTACTAGCCATTCCTACTAATTTCCTATTCTATTTCTAAGACTTCAAAATTTCAATCATACAATTTCCAATTTTCTTAGTTTTGCTTTACTATACAATTGGAAAAAGAAAAGCATACCATAAAAGATTTAAAGTTTCTTATTTAATAAAAGGGTAAAAAGCGGACAACCCATAACGTTTACTCCATTTAGCATTTCACCATCTGACTTTTCAAAACGTGCATTTAACCCCCTGGACAATTTTAACTAGTGCACTTAACCCCCTAAACAATATTCGAGAATAATTTTTCCGAATATTTTGGCTGTAAATTCCCTCTTGTGTGCTCATATGCCATGAGTATGTAAGTTTTTTCATGTATTTTATACAGGAATGTTACGAGTAAAATTCATCGGCCGTTGTTATACTCGTTTCATTTCATGTATTTTCTGATGGGTATACTCATAAATTTCTATAGAAAAGACGTACATAACATCGACTGTGGCATGTGTGACATATGTGAGAGAATTTGCAGCCAGAATATTCGGAAAAATTGTTCCCGGATATTGTTTAGGTGGTTAAGTGCAGTACATAAAACTGTTCAAGGGATTAAGTACACGTTTTAAAAGGTTATGGTGTAAAGTGTTAAAGTGAATAAACGTTAGGGGTGTCCGCTATTTATCCTCAATAAAATATCTATGATAAAAGTACATGATTCTCATATAACTACCAAAGCATAAAATTTAGGGTAAATAGCATAAAATCTTCCATTGTTATAGTAAATATGCACGAAATTTCATGTGTTAATAAAATAGGTAAAAAAACCCTTCTGTGTTCTTAAACTCGGCTTGAAACCCCCATGTGTTATAAAAAAGGCAAAAAGAAAATCCAATTTTATTTGAAACCTTGCACGAAAAAACATGTGTTAAGAAAATAGGCGAAAAACCCTATATTTTCGTAAATCTTGCACAAAACACTCTCGATTGTCCAATATGCTCTCCAATTTTCTGCATCTACTTTATTTTCTTCTTTTCTGTAAAGATTTCTTCTTTATTTTTAAACGAACAATATTCAAAATTTTAAAGTAAATCATTTTTATGTTGTAATTTTAAAACTAATTATGAATAATATTCTGAATTTTTTTTATGTATGAATGGTTATTGACCAATTCAAAATTTGTTTTTTCAAGTTTTGGATATATTGTGTAAGGAACAATTGCATATATAAAAATATGTATATTTCCAAAAAAAATCATAAAATATATTTTCACAATAATAAACATATATACAGTCAAAAAATAAGTTAAAAATAATCATATATAATATATATGAATGTTTATGAACTTGTTTTCATAAAACTTGCATATAGTTTTTGCGAGATTAAATAAAATCTATTTATTTGTAAATATCGAGGGTATTATTGCAGGATTTAAGAAAATAGAGAAGTTTTTTGCCTATTTTGTTTAACACGAGGGTTTCGTGCAAGGTTTCAAAAAAATAAATGAGTTTTTTGCTTTTTATAACATATAAGTTTCATGTCGAGTTTAAAAAACAGATGTGTTTTTTGCCTATTTGTTAACACATGAAGTTTCGTGCATATTTAATATAACAAAGGGGTTTTATGATTTTATCCTAAAATTTAATTAGAAATAACTTTAGATGAGAAATGTTTGTCCCACGCAAGCATCTTTGCACAAACACAAATTTGAAGGGGAAAAAAAAAAGAGCTCAAAATTTCAGTAACACTAATTTACTCGAATTGCATAATTTATTGATAATATAATTCACTTCATATCCATTGATCCAATACGATGCATATTTGTGAATGCTAAAATTTTGGAGGTAAAGCAATTTGAGATGAATGGTCGTTATATTGATGTTTTTTTTTTTTGTGTGGTTATCAACCGACAAAAAAATTGCAATCTTTATATGAGGAATTGAGTTTTTATCAACTCAATTAAAAAAATATGCAATTATGAAGACATCAAAGCCATTGAAAGAAAATCATTGCAACAAAATCTCCATTAACAAAACAAAAAAATGATATGGAAAATTATGCTTCTATCTCTAAAAATAAAGCCCAGATGATTCCTACATCTTCTTGCTCATAGACTAGACTAATTCATCCACGTTATAAGTAACACTGTGATACCCAGAAAATGTGATAACGTTAAATAAGCATAATTTGTGAATTAGCTAATCATTAATGAGAAGTTAAATTGATAATATAAATATCAATTGAGAGTCGGATCATAACATAGTAAATACACAAATATTTGGAAATATTTGAATTAACACCGAAGTTATTTTAAAATAATTTCATTAATATAAAAATTGTATTAAATTGGTAGATTTAATTTTAGTGATTGAAATAGGGACATGAAGCTATGTGTGAACTGATGTGTAATGTGTCAGTACACCGGTGACACCCCGATGTTCATAATTGGTCGGGAATTAATATATATCAGTGTATGATATAAACACACAATAAAAGGTGACAAACATGCACAAACCTACCACAGTGTTTCTAACTCACAGGCGGACAAATCCGCTCCGTTCACCGGTGTACGACCACCACACGTCGAGCCCGACCTACCACAGTGTTTCTAACTCACAGGCGCACATTTCCATGCCACATAATCATAGTTTTAGCGACGGAAATGTTGTTTGATTTTACCCTGGAAAGAGAAACATCGCGTGACCTAGGGTTTGTGCAACTTTGGTTCGATTTCATTGATTCAACCAGAAATTGGACGAAGCCCGGACATCAATTCTCTACCCCTCACTTGACCAAACTTTCTGCACCGATTGCCGCCCCTATTGCAGTTGGCAGTCGTCGGAAATTGGGTAAACCGCACGTGTTACTGTGCACGAGTTAGGTAAACTTCGATGTTCGATTTTCTGACTTTGCTTTGTTATTTACCAGTTATATTGGACTATACTTGTTGTATAATAATTTGAACGGAAAATGAGTTAGCAAATTAAATTATGGTATAATCACATCAATTTAATTATCCTAAATTGGTTAAAAAGTGACTAAAATTGATAACCAATTTATAATGACTAGTTTATTGAATTGTGAATTTGTATTGGTGTACAGTGAATACATCGACCCTACAAGCTCAAGTCGCCCCTCATATGTCGAGAAGCGAATTTATGTTGCGATCGGGTCACATATGTCGTATATATCTGCATGAGTTGATATATGATTTGATGAATTATGTGAGTTCTATGGAATTATGTGGCTTCATGATTTTATCGAAATTATGTTGAATTTATAGCATGCATGCTTGGCATATCGGTGTATGAAAATAAATATTTTGTTAACACACATCATTTTTATACATACATCGATGCATGACATACACGTTGAGCTACGATTCTTTGATTTCCTGTTATTTTGGATTCGATCAATCTTAAGGGTTGTTATATAGTAATATGCTGACATAAGTGGCCTGAAAGGCATAGAGATTAATGGCACTTACGATTGCTATGATTTGTTTATATGGGGATTGGTGGCGTTGCCAACACCATCCTATGGATTATCCCTATTCGTTGAGGCTGTTGTGGGTGGCGTCTTGTTGACGTCATCTGTATGATATGATGTCAAGAGCTGGGATACAGTTACTCTTTGACGACGCACCATATAGACATCACTTTGCTTGAAAGGCTCGAGCTCTTCTGATCTGTTTGGACTTTTGCTTATTGACTTAGATATACCTAGTGGATGGGTGTACTGTATGATACTGACACGACATGACATGCATTGCATTGCATTTCATTTCATATATCATGTTATATATACGTGTTGTATTTCATTTGATCGTTCCATATTGCGATTTTGCTCAACCCCAAGGGGGCTGTTGTTGTCTTTGTGTGTGGACAATGACAGGTAGTACATGTGGTGATGACCCCAGAAAGGGCACGTCGGGCAGAACCACACTTGAGATGTTTATTTTCCTGCTTATCGCAGTAGTATATGTATATGTATATGTCTACCAGCGGTGTGTCCCTGGGGGAGTGATGTGTTTATGTATATTTATTTGATTTCAATCCAGTGTGGTTATGTGTTTACTAGTTTTCCTTTGTGCATGTTGGTATGTTGATTGATATGAACTGATGGTATCTATATATGTTCAGTATATGCCTATTGGTATTTGTGGTTTGTTTCTCATGCGATGATGTAATGCTGGAAATTTTTGGGGTCACGTGTTAATAAATGATAAACTAACTTTCCGCTGTTTACGTTATAATTATCACTGTGTGATCATTAATCACATAATTACGATTTAACGCTCATCATATCAGAGCATAACTGAGAATGCTTTCGAGTCTTGTGTACACTTAAATAGGCACAAATAAATATGTGCGTATGTGATTGAATTATCTGAAATTCTTTGCCCTTGTTTGATTTAATTTGAGTTAAAATAACATATGATACTTTATCGATAGCCACGCCAGCACGGAGAATTATATTGTCTGAACATGTTGCGCATAATTATGAGTTAATTTATGAGGAGAACGTTCTATTTCTAAATTTGATTGACCTTCGTATGCACGACTTTGATCGAATTGTTGGCATGGATGTTATCTCTACCAATCGAGCTACTATTGATTGTTGTCAAGGGCTAGTTCGATTTCGACCAGTTTATGGACCCAAGTGGAATTTTTATGGCAAGGGTTCTCGAGCCAAAATTCCATTGATTTCTTCTCTTGAAATGTTCCGACTTTTATTTAGCGACAATGTGGGTTTTCTTATCTATGTTGTTGATGTGTCCAACATCTCCGCTTATAACTTGTGTGACACGTGCCTTCTTATACATCTAAGTTTTGAAATTAATGGTAAAATATCAATTATACAATTGAGAGGGTAAAACGCACATAAATAATAACATATGGGGTAATCTATACCTAAAATTAGAAAGTCACTTTTTGACAGAGTTTTACCCTATGACAATTTGCATATTCTGGTTTCAGTAAGACCTTACCATCATGTTTTTTCGATCGGTGCAACTTACCTCATTATGATTTGGAATAGTTAGCACACCCCTTTGGTTTATGAGTAGGTGCACAATATTCCCTCTTAAACGAGGGTATTTAAATCACGACAATCAAAATTTTCTGAAAATTGTGGAGGGTTTTTGAGCTATATTTTATAAATCAAATGAGATAAAGTGCTTATTATGTGTGCCCAAAAAGTTGAGCTATTGCAATCCAAAATTATGTTTTGCTTTAAAAAAAAAACCAATATAGCTTACTAATCTTTTGATATATTATCTGTTTAATTTTTAATTACTGTATTTTGAATTAGAATTGTGTTCGTAATCGAATTAGTTTTTAAGCACCATCCCTAGAAAAAGAACAGCGAGCCCCGTGGTTCAGGGTTTTAAATTCATTTTCCCTCCCTGCTCGAGTGATTTCAGGCCTACCTCCAATGGAGATGACGGCGATTCCAAACGCCGGCGGCCAGTCAATCAACTCTGTAACAACTGTCGACGCTTCTCTATGGTGGGATCCATTCAGTTCCTTTCTCACTGAGCTCGAAAGCTCCACCTTCTCCTCCATTTCCTCCCAGTCTCTGGTACGCATTTTAAAGGATAAATAACTACCTATATGTAAATTGTGTGGCATAATATAAAATTTTCATGTTTTAGGGTAATTGAAGGAGTTTCTTTTCAAATAATAAAAAAAACTATTCACGGCACTGTCTCTTGGAGTGGACATAGAGTATGAATGTTGAAATTTTGTGAACTTGTGTGACTGTGAATGTAAATCAGGAGAATAATTTGAAGGATAATCACGCATGGTTTCTGGGTACCGTTTCTCGATTCAAGCCACCGAATCAGAAATCTAGGGAAGCGCTTGATTCACTCATTGTCAAGATTGGCTCGCATGAGTTGAAAATTCATCCGAAATTGAAAGATATTGCGTGCGATATTAGTTCCATCATGGTACTGTTTTCGTTCTTTTTTTACTGGTTTTTCGGTTAACTATTTCTGTATGAGTTTATACCACATGAAACTGCTTATGAAAATTTTGTCTTTCACTGCTTGCACTAATAGATTTTATGTAACTATATAATGAAATGCTTGTATTCTTGTCAGTGTTTAGATGAGGTGCAATCGTATATTATTGTTACAAGATCAGCAGAGCACAACAATCTTGTCTTCAGTGATACGGATTATGACATTTTAAATCCAGTGAGTGCATTTCTTTCTCTTGTCTATTATTCATCCTAGCGGTAAAGATTTTTACTCTTGGCCTTTTCAGGTCTTGAATCACATCGTATCTTAATAATTATTGTTTAATATTTGTGAATAATTTTGCACATTGTCTGATTATTGGTATTGGTCATTTATAGAATGCTTTATATGGTGGATTAATCAATTTCTATGCACTAAATTTGCTCTTCTAAGCTAATCAAGGACAATGAATGTGAAGGAGCAACACATTGTTTGAGAAACCTTACTGGTTTTTTCTTATCGGTTTGTCATGGTGGCTTCAATGGGTACCTGACATGCAACAAAGTTTGAAAGAATGTTTCCATTGACTTCCTTCTTTTGTGCTACTTCATATATCCTCTCATCTCCCAATCCCTATCCTACACTAATAGATTCGACCATCTTTCATCTGTAATTGTTTACTAGTCACTGTCTGTCTTTTTAACTGACATTATGACTTGCAATGCTTTTGCTTGTGTTAAGTTCTAATTTTTCGTTGAAGGTTATACTTGAGTACTACACTGAGCGGCAATGCTTGCTGAAGTGCAGCAGGCAGATCTTCATGCATGCCTGTAAGTACGTTTCTTCGTTTGATGTGTTGTTTTTGGTCATGACATAAAGATGCTAGAAATGTTTCATATACATTATACTTTCCACAATCTTTTCTAGATTTGAATAAATTTCATTTAAACAATATATAAGAAGAATGATGAACATGAGGTATAGACTTTAAAAATCATAGATTGTATGTGGAATTTGGTGGAAGCGTCCATGAGCTTTGTTTGTCTTGTTAATAGCTTGCTTCTTTTCCATCTAATAATTCTAGATTTTGGTGTAGTATATATCGGATCTCAATCTAGAGAGTCTGCTGTCATGGAGGAGGCACAAAAGTTGATTTCTGACAAATTTGAAAGTAATCTACTTTCTAACTTATTGGAACTTGTTTCTTCCAATTGTTCCGAACAGATGGTAAGTTCATCGGTAACATATAAATAATGGTACTAAAATTTTATGCATCCAGCTACCAATTTTATATTATCAATATTTGAAATTTGAAAATACAATTGAGTGCATCTTTTTCAGGATGTTGACCTCTACACCTTGTGGGCTGAGGAGACACTTATCGAGGGCAACTTGATACTTGACATTCTTTTCCTCGCTTATAATGGGTCCTTTTGTACTTGTGATGCCAAATCATGGAGAAAGTTGTGTGTGCTATATCAGGTGAATTTTTATCACCCTTTTTATTCTTGGGATCTTAGTGCGCCATTATGGGGCCTTGAATTCAACATGTATTTAATATGGAGTTTGGGAAATTTTTGAACTTTTTAATAAAATAATGCATTCATTTTCAAACTAGGTAAGCTCCATAATTCCTCTAAAAATGTTTTACCCAAAGGAAAATAAAATGAGTGTCAATCATATACAATGCCAACAAAAGTCAATAATTGTTCGGGACAGTCACTGATGATACAAAAGATCTATGTTGCACCGATACTCCAGAAAATCACCCCATGCAATGTCGGACACGGACATTGACATGGCAGGACACGAGTGCGACACGATGTCGGATACACAAAGAAAATTCCGACACGTGTCTACAACTTTACATCATTTTTAATTTTATTATTCAAATATTTGATAATTAATTTTTTTCTTGAATTTTAATATATTAAAACATAATTTATATGTAGAATATGTATAAAAAAATAAAAAAATATTGCCGTATCTTGTGATTTTTGAAAATCTGTGACCCCGTGTTTGTGTCGCGTCGTACTCGTGTCCCCAAATCAGTGTTCATGCAGCATAGCAAAATATCAATATTTCTTCAAAAGGCATAATCTATGATAATGTGACTCTGACCAAAAGCAGGAAGACCTGAGATCCCAAGACTCTATGATCTTGACCTCCCGTGGAACTGCTACCTAGCTTTTTTGGTCTCACTTTTCACCTATTATACGTGTTAGAAATAATAATTTGAAAGTTGAATTACTCTTCAGATATTCCAATAAATAAAAACTATACTAATGTCACCTATTTGTAGGTGAATACAGAGTTTTAATATAGGAAACTGCTTATTTATTTCCTAAGATTAGAGTCAAATCTATACAAATCTATATATATATGGATTCCTAATACAATAATCTAATCCCTAAAATAATGCCTTCAATCACCAATACAATCTTGATTGTCGACACCCCCCAAGCTAGTTTGGAAAAGATCTTCCATACTTAGCTTGCTGATTAAATAGTTGAATTGACACTTGTACAACATTTGTGAGAACATCTGCAATTTGTTCACTTGAAGGTAAGTAAACCATATTAATCACTCATCTTTCAATCTTCTCTTTAGTGTTTGTCGACTTCCACGTGTTTAGTTCTGTCATGGAGAATTGGATTATGGGCAATTTCAATAAGCCTTGTTGTCACAATACACATTTATCGGTGATGTGCTTTGAACTCTTAGGTCTTCTAGTAATCTCTTGATCCACATGACCTCGCAAATCCCATGAGCTACTGATCTATATTCTGCTTCAGCGCTACTCGTTGCCACTATGCTTTGTTTTTTGCTTCTCCAAGTAACCAAGTTTCCTCCTAAAAAAATGCAATAGCCATAGGTAGATTTTCGATCAATCGAGCCCCGACCTAATCTGCATCAGTGTAGACTTCAATCCTTAGATGTTCTTGTTTTTAAATACTAACCCTCTCCCAGGTGTACCTTTTAAGTACCTCAGGATTCTGTATGCTACTTCAAAATGTTCTTGGCCTGGGGAGATGCATGAATTTGCTTGCCCTACTAACTGCAAAAGCTAAATCAGGATGTGTGTGAGATAAGTAGATAAATCTTCTAACCAGCCTATGAAACTGCTCAACATTCGTTTTATTCTCGGGCTTCGTATGTTCGAGCTTTTGGTTGGGTTCCACTGGGGTTTCAGCAATTCTACATCCGAGCTGTCCAGCATCAGTGAGTAAGTCAAGTGTATGCGTTGAGTAACAGATATACCATCCTTTGATATAGCAAATTCCATATCCAGGAAGTATTTAAGTGTGCCTAGATTCTTGATTTCGAAATCTTTGGCCATCTCTTTCTTTAACTCATGCAATTCTCCAATGTCATCTCCTGTCAAGACAATGTCATCCACATGAACAATAAGAATTTCAATTTTACTTTCACTTGTGTGTTTAAAAAACATAGTGTGGACTGCTTGACTTTGATTGTAACCAAGCCCTTTAACACCTCTTCCAAAACGTTCAAATCATGCTCTTGGAGGTTGTTTAAGCCCATATAAGGATTTTCTCAGCTTGCACACTTTGTTTTCACCCAATTTCCTCTCAAATCCTGGAGGTAGGATCATGTAGACTTCTTCCTCAAGGTTCCCATTCAAGAAAGCATTCTTCCGGTTGATGCAAAGGCCAGCTGTGTGGTTGACATCAAGAGACAAAAGGATTCGGATTGAGTTCATCTTTACCATTGGAGTAAATGTTTCTTGATAATCAATTCCAAGAGTCTAAGTGAACCCTTTTGCCACAAGTCTTGCCTTGTTCCTTTCTACAATTCCATATGCTTTACATTTGATACTGAAAACCCATTTGCAACCTACTCTTTCTTAACTTCAGGCAATATTACCAATTCCCAAGTATCATTCTTTTCCAGAGCAGACATTTCTTCCATAACTGTTATCTTCCAATTCGGGTCATCTAGTGCGTCCTTAATAGTGCTTGAAACAATTAGACACATTTGAAACAAATGTTCAATAGTTACTGGACAATTTATCATAGGATATGTAATCTGCAATGGAATGTTGGGTACTCTTGGGTTCGAAGAGCTATGGGAAGAGGGTCAATGTGAATATTATTGAAGGAACTAATGAGAGATTAGATTCAGGAGTACCTGTGTTTTCTTCGGGTATAAACCAAGCGTTCAGGTTCATGAATATTGGTTCGTTCGGTCTCTCCCCCTGTCTGTGAGTCATCGAATGTAGTTAGAAGAAGACCTCTCCATTTTTCGTTATTTTGTCTTGTTGGTCGATAGGTGGAGCGATGATACTGGGCAAAGGAGTCAGACTTGTGTCCCAAAAATTCACTTCACCATCATGCTCTCCCTTAAGGGAATTTTTCGAAAAATAAGGCTTGGTTTCCACAAAGGAGACATCCATGATAATGAAAAGTTTTTTGGTTAGAGGATTAAAACATTTGTAGCCCTTCTTATTCGAGGGATAGACAACGAAGATGCATTTTTCAGACCGAGGATCCAACTTTGTGCGATAGATAATGATATGATGGAAATAGGCGGCACATGCAAAAAATTTTAATGGTAAATCTGAGTTTAGGCAACAATCTGGAAAAAAAATTATGAAATGTTGAAGAAGAGCAACATAATTCAAAACATGAGTAGGCACACAATTAATAAGATAAGAGGCTGTTTAGAGTGCATCTCCCCATAAATACTTCAGAACATGCATCGAGAGCAAGAGCTCGGGCCACCTCAAGTAATTGCTTGTTTTTCCTTTCGGCAATACCATTTTGCTGAGGCGTGTCCCGACAAGTGGAACGATGTAGAATGCCATGTTCTTGAAAATATTCGCCTAGATAATCATTAAAATATTCTGTGCCATTATCTGAATAGAGTAAACAAATTTTAGATCCAAATTGTGTGTCAACCATTTTGTGAAAAATTTCGAAAACATTTTTGATTTTAGATTTATTATTTAGCAAATAGACTCGTCAGAGGCATGTATGATTGTCGATAAACATAACAAACCATTTTTTACCAGTTAGAGAGGGAACCCTCGAAGGGCCCCAGACATCGCTGTGTATTAAACAAAATAGTTTTGACGCATGATAAGGTTTTGTTAAATACTTTTAGATAACAAACAACTATCACAATGAAAAGACGAGCACTCCAAAGTTTAAACAACTTAGGAAATAAGTTGTTTAAACTTATTTTAATATATTAAAACATAATTTATATGTAGAATATGTATAAAAAAATAAAAAAATATTGCCGTATCTTGTGATTTTTGAAAATCTGTGACCCCGTGTTTGTGTCGCGTCGTACTCGTGTCCCCAAATCAGTGTTCATGCAGCATAGCAAAATATCAATATTTCTTCAAAAGGCATAATCTATGATAATGTGACTCTGACCAAAAGCAGGAAGACCTGAGATCCCAAGACTCTATGATCTTGACCTCCCGTGGAACTGCTACCTAGCTTTTTTGGTCTCACTTTTCACCTATTATACGTGTTAGAAATAATAATTTGAAAGTTGAATTACTCTTCAGATATTCCAATAAATAAAAACTATACTAATGTCACCTATTTGTAGGTGAATACAGAGTTTTAATATAGGAAACTGCTTATTTATTTCCTAAGAATAGAGTCAAATCTATACAAATCTATATATATATGGATTCCTAATACAATAATCTAATCCCTAAAATAATGCCTTCAATCACCAATACAATCTTGATTGTCGACACCCCCCCAAGCTAGTTTGGAAAAGATCTTCCATACTTAGCTTGCTGATTAAATAGTTGAATTGACACTTGTACAACATTTGTGAGAACATCTGCAATTTGTTCACTTGAAGGTAAGTAAACCATATTAATCACTCATCTTTCAATCTTCTCTTTAGTGTTTGTCGACTTCCACGTGTTTAGTTCTGTCATGGAGAATTGGATTATGGGCAATTTCAATAAGCCTTGTTGTCACATTACACATTTATCGGTGATGTGCTTTGAACTCTTAGGTCTTCTAGTAATCTCTTGATCCACATGACCTCGCAAATCCCATGAGCTACTGATCTATATTCTGCTTCAGCGCTACTCGTTGCCACTATGCTTTGTTTTTTGCTTCTCCAAGTAACCAAGTTTCCTCCTAAAAAAATGCAATAGCCATAGGTAGATTTTCGATCAATCGAGCCCCGACCTAATCTGCATCAGTGTAGACTTCAATCCTTAGATGTCCCTTGTTTTTAAATACTAACCCTCTCCCAGGTGTACCTTTTAAGTACCTCAGGATTCTGTATGCTACTTCAAAATGTTCTTGGCCTGGGGAGATGCATGAATTTGCTTGCCCTACTAACTGCAAAAGCTAAATCAGGATGTGTGTGAGATAAGTAGATAAATCTTCTAACCAGCCTATGAAACTGCTCAACATTCGTTTTATTCTCGGGCTTCGTATGTTCGAGCTTTTGGTTGGGTTCCACTGGGGTTTCAGCAATTCTACATCCGAGCTGTCCAGCATCAGTGAGTAAGTCAAGTGTATGCGTTGAGTAACAGATATACCATCCTTTGATATAGCAAATTCCATATCCAGGAAGTATTTAAGTGTGCCTAGATTCTTGATTTCGAAATCTTTGGCCATCTCTTTCTTTAACTCATGCAATTCTCCAATGTCATCTCCTGTCAAGACAATGTCATCCACATGAACAATAAGAATTTCAATTTTACTTTCACTTGTGTGTTTAAAAAACATAGTGTGGACTGCTTGACTTTGATTGTAACCAAGCCCTTTAACACCTCTTCCAAAACGTTCAAATCATGCTCTTGGAGGTTGTTTAAGCCCATATAAGGATTTTCTCAGCTTGCACACTTTGTTTTCACCCAATTTCCTCTCAAATCCTGGAGGTAGGATCATGTAGACTTCTTCCTCAAGGTTCCCATTCAAGAAAGCATTCTTCCGGTTGATGCAAAGGCCAGCTGTGTGGTTGACATCAAGAGACAAAAGGATTCGGATTGAGTTCATCTTTACCATTGGAGTAAATGTTTCTTGATAATCAATTCCAAGAGTCTAAGTGAACCCCTTTGCCACAAGTCTTGCCTTGTTCCTTTCTACAATTCCATATGCTTTACATTTGATACTGAAAACCCATTTGCAACCTACTCTTTCTTAACTTCAGGCAATATTACCAATTCCCAAGTATCATTCTTTTCCAGAGCAGACATTTCTTCCATAACTGTTATCTTCCAATTCGGGTCATCTAGTGCGTCCTTAATAGTGCTTGAAACAATTAGACACATTTGAAACAAATGTTCAATAGTTACTGGACAATTTATCATAGGATATGTAATCTGCAATGGAATGTTGGGTACTCTTGGGTTCGAAGAGCTATGGGAAGAGGGTCAATGTGAATATTATTGAAGGAACTAATGAGAGATTAGATTCAGGAGTACCTGTGTTTTCTTCGGGTATAAACCAAGCGTTCAGGTTCATGAATATTGGTTCGTTCGGTCTCTCCCCCTGTCTGTGAGTCATCGAATGTAGTTAGAAGAAGACCTCTCCATTTTTCGTTATTTTGTCTTGTTGGTCGATAGGTGGAGCGATGATACTGGGCAAAGGAGTCAGACTTGTGTCCCAAAAATTCACTTCACCATCATGCTCTCCCTTAAGGGAATTTTTCGAAAAATAAGGCTTGGTTTCCACAAAGGAGACATCCATGATAATGAAAAGTTTTTTGGTTAGAGGATTAAAACATTTGTAGCCCTTCTTATTCGAGGGATAGACAACGAAGATGCATTTTTCAGACCGAGGATCCAACTTTGTGCGATAGATAATGATATGATGGAAATAGGCGGCACATGCAAAAAATTTTAATGGTAAATCTGAGTTTAGGCAACAATCTGGAAAAAAAATTATGAAATGTTGAAGAAGAGCAACATAATTCAAAACATGAGTAGGCACACAATTAATAAGATAAGAGGCTGTTTAGAGTGCATCTCCCCATAAATACTTCAGAACATGCATCGAGAGCAAGAGCTCGAGCCACCTCAAGTAATTGCTTGTTTTTCCTTTCGGCAATACCATTTTGCTGAGGCGTGTCCCGACAAGTGGAACGATGTAGAATGCCATGTTCTTGAAAATATTCGCCTAGATAATCATTAAAATATTCTGTGCCATTATCTGAATAGAGTAAACAAATTTTAGATCCAAATTGTGTGTCAACCATTTTGTGAAAAATTTCGAAAACATTTTTGATTTTAGATTCAGAGGCATGTATGATTGTCGATAAACATAACAAACCATTTTTTACCAGTTAGAGAGGGAACCCTCGAAGGGCCCCAGACATCGCTGTGTATTAAACAAAATAGTTTTGACGCATGATAAGGTTTTGTTAAATACTTTTAGATAACAAACAACTATCACAATGAAAAGACGAGCACTCCAAAGTTTAAACAACTTAGGAAATAAATGCTTCAAATATTGAAAACTAGGGTGCCGTAATAGAAAATGCCAAAGCATAATTTCATTACGGGCATCAGAGGTACGAACACTACTAAAAAATCCTTGTGTTGCAACTTAGGCATGGGTTATATATTGATTGAACAAGTTTGGAAGAAAGGTCATGTGATCAGGTGCTCCGGAATTAGTGTTCCACGGGGTAGACTTGTGATTGCAAGAGAAGGTAATAGGGAAGCTAAGAGAATTTTCAGCGGGCCTCAGGATTTGAAAGATGATTTGTTGTATCTAGTTCAATATAGATCTTGGTTTTGGATTAAGAATAGATGTAAAGTGAAATTTCATTATGTATTTTCGGACTGGGTCAGGGAACCTAAAGTATGTTTATTAGCATCTTAATTTAGGGCCTGGTATGTTTAGACGTTTATTGTAATTTTTTGGAGTACCTCTGGTACTCTTCTATTTAGATATATATAATTTTTTTTTTCCTGATAAAAGAAAAGGTAATAGGGAAGCTACCTGATTGTGCAAGAGCACTATTAGGAGTACCAGATAAGGAATTGGACTTAAGCAGTTTCAAGAGGTGATCCATTCCTTAGAGAAGGGATGGGTCTCGGTGTCACTTGCCTGGGATGGCCGTTGCCCAGACTTCTTGTTTTCCAGTTTACATGCTTGCCATGAATCTGCTAGCATGTAGCCTGAATATGATTAGGTTTGTTGCAGAACTCACATTGATCTGTGGCTGGTTTGTTGCTCTGCAAAGGTTGAGGGCCTTGTCGTCAGTCGAATCAATGACAGTAATGGCTGAATTCTCAATCAGGGTATACGTTCCTTCGATCCTCACCTTGACCAATGGCCTAAATCAAATATCAAGAAATGGTGGCTTAATATGAATCCTGAATCCATGACGTGTTGTGTGCGAGTATATCAAAATTAAAGTTTTCAATGTGTCCATAATCTTAGATAATCCATATTGCACCAAATACTCGTTACCCTTCACATATTACTCGCTCTTAGCATACTCAATATGGCAAAAGTAATCGGTTGAGCTAATACATCAGGACTACTACATTAAGTTAGCAATATTACGACCATCTATTTGCAATAAGATATGAGCAACTTCAATCATATATATTTTAATCAAGTCCAAACATGAGTTTTCTTTAGAGCTCTCTAACTTTAGTGACTCTTGACTCACGTCACAACAAACTGTAAATACTCCTTACAAGCTAGGTTTAAGCTCTAACACCAGTAGGAATTGAAACAATACTAACACTATTCATGACATGACAAACATGCTAAGAGTCGCTAAAATCCTCTTCTTCTTTACTAAAAATGCATAAAATAGCTTTATGAACATTATATCACCGAGAAGCATAACCATAACCAAACTACCTTAGAAATGAAACTTAAGGAAAATAAAGAAGTCTACAAGGTGATCGCTATTCAGTGGTCGAATTGTCTTGAAAATAATTATTGAAGCCAATATTGTAGAGATGAGGAGGATAAACTTTGAGTTTTCTCTTATGTGTTGGGTCTGTGTGGCTTCATGTCTATGGCACAAGAGTGGCGTGCTGTGTGCATAGGTCCGTGCACTCACTAATATTCATTCACCATTTCGACCACCATGGTCGTGGCAAGTCTGTCGGTCTATGGCTACTCCATTATAGTGGGTGTGAACAAAGTTAATCGAACCGAATATCAATAAAAATTTAAGGCTCAAATTCGAGCTCGAATAATATAATATTAAAGATTGTGAGTGGCTTGCGAACTATCCAACAAAATAATTTGGGCTCGAAAAATGGTTCAAACATGTCCGAGTTTAGCTCAAAATCGATAATTTCGGATACAAATTGAATAATTTTCAAGCCAACTTGAAAAAATTCATGAGGCGACTTGAAAAGTTCGGGACTCGGCTCGATTCATTTACAACCCATACTATAGTAGCCTTAACATTTACAACATGCTCCTCCCACACATTTGTTAACCCTTAACACTAAAATACAACACACCCACAGACCTATGCCATCTCCATGGTAAGTCCGTCCGTGGCTTCTCCAAAATGTTAAAATTGCAATGCTTGAAATTCTAGGTATTTTCTAAATAGGTAAAATCGGGATGTTATAGTATCTCTTCTTTCCTATTTTCTTTCATGTTGTAGGACATTGTGACTGGGTTATGCAACTTTAAGAAGCTAGCAATATCACCTGAAGCGATATGTGCTATTTATCATACCAAAGTGCAGCTGCTTCTTATTCTCATCGAGGCTTTAAACCTAGACAGTCTTCTTCAAATGATCCATGATAATGTCCCATTCAGGTGTGTCCAAAGTTTTACTTTTTGCTTGTGCTCTTTAACTGAACTCAATAGTGGAAACTTATTCTCGTTATCCCGCTACACTGATTCAACATCATTTCCCTTGCCCGTTGCAAAATAATTAACTGATATTGAAAGGGTGGAAAAGTTCAACCACTGCATGATCTTTATGTTGGCTTGTTATGAATAAAATTACCCGAATTGCCATGAAAATCTTAAGGTCAGATGACAAGACCATGCATAAGTTAATTTTGGAACTTGTCATACTATGTAAGGTCTTATATTTTTGAAAATTTCACTTGTCATCAAGTGAGTTCTTGAACTTGTGTGGAGCTAATCAGTCTGCTTGGTTTTGTCCATGAGTTTCATTTTCATATGCTTATTTTGGTCCATTTAACATTTTCAACTTGTTTGCTTTGACGTTTGCACTTTGTGGATGCATTTTGATTGACGTTGTGTCATGCAATTTTTACAGTGATATTTTTTTAAATTTCACTAATCACCAAGACAATGCATGGAGACATGTGGATCTAATTGTTCTTCTGTTATGATCTAAATTTGTTACTGAAATTAGAATTGAAGAACAAATGCAAGAACAGTAATATGAAATATATTGATATTTGATTGAATTTGTAAACTGAAAAAATACCCAGTGTTCCCCTCTGTACAAGTTTCACACCCTAGCTCAAGCTATTAAACTCACAAAAAACATGTAAACTGAGTAACTAACAATCTCCTAACTCATCACACTTTATTCATTCTCACAAGGGCTTTAAGGCCTCTCTTATTCCTCCTAACAGTAACATGCTTGATATTGGGCCTATATTCTTTGTAAGGACCCAAAACACTTGGGCCCGAACACTTTCCCCCTCCTCAAGCTGAGTCTTGTCCTGAAGACAAAATTCTGGAAATTGAGAGATGAAATCAACAGCTTCTTCCCAAGTTGATTATTCTTGCGGCTTGACCTTCCATTGCATCAACACTTGTGTTGTCAATTTGCCTTGCTTCTTCTTGGATCTTGTTGCTAAAATATGCAATGGCTCAAAACTGAGTGAAAGATCAGATTCAAATTCAGTAGGAATTCGAGCATCAGGCACTTAGTTTCCTATAGCTTTCTTTAGGCACGAGACATGAATATAGAGTGAACTTTCAAATTTTCATGCAACAACTTGTAAGCAGCTTTCCCGATCCACTTAATGATTTTGAAAGGACCATAATACCTAGTAGAAAGTTTTTGATAGATTCTCGGAAGTTTGTTGTCTATGACACTGTAACTTCAGAAAAACCCAATCATCAACTTGATAGGATGCATCTCGCCTGTGCTTATTAGATGAGCATTTTGATTAATTTTGTATCATGTTTTGTGCAAGGCTCATTTTGTATAAATGGTATGTTTACTTTTTATAGTTCTGGACAGACAGCTTTATGTTTTTTTTTGATCGGACAAATAATATTATTTATAAATAAAAAGTACCAGAGGTACTTGAAAATACAAAATAGTACTGATGCAAAATATAAATCCTAGTTAGCTATAAAGCTAATAAACAAATCCTCGGCTCTTTCCTCCAATCTAAGAAAGAGTACCCCCATTTCGTTTTCTACCTATTGGTAATCCAAAACCAAGATCTAAAGATGATTAATTCCAATAAATCTTCCTCCGTTGCATGAGTTCCCTGAAAGATCAATTGATTCCGACTAATCCATAACGTCCAAATGACCGTGCTCCAAATAGTACTCCATCCTTTCCGGACTTTTTTGGAAGCCCATAATCCCTTATGTTGTAGTAGATGTGTTGACGAAACCGATGGAAGCACTGTACAAAATCCCAACCATTCGTAACATTTCATCCAAATAGCATAAGATGAGTGATGTTAAAAGAAAAAGAGTTGTTCCCATCAGCAGCAAGCTGTCAAGGTTATATGTGTTTCTATTTGTGGGTGTGGGTGCTTTTACATACCATTTTCTCATAAAAGGTGACTGAATGCTTGCATCTTTCGCTCAGGCAGGGCCACTTTGCCTTTTCAGAGATAGATATTCAAGAGATGGATACCATTATTTCTAGTTTCAATGCTACTGAGGTCAAAGAAGTGGGCCCTCTAATCCTTGCATGGGCAGTGTTTATCTGTCTCATCTGTTCTCTCCCGAAAAAAGAGGAAACTAATATGCTGATGGTAAACACATCTATCAGAACTGTTACACCTCTAATATACTTTTATCTTTGTTTTACATGCAATTTTATGTTGTTTGTCTCGTATTAATTCATATCAGGAGATCAATCACATTGGTTATGTCCGTCAAGCTTTTGAGGCTTCATCTTTAGGTTATGTTCTTGAAATTCTTCAAAATGACACATTGAAAAATCCTGATGTGAGTACTTTTTCCTTTCTATGATTGCTTGTGGGTTTGCCATTAGTTCAGTCTGACATAGTTACATGTATTGGGCCTTGTTCCTTCTATTATTCTGACGTGCTTCTAGTTGAATTTGATACACGTCTGATTGTGGGATTTGCAACATACATGCTACTTTACCATTTCTAATGTTCTCAGGGTCCTTCAGCTGGCTATCGGAGTGTTATGAGAACGTTTATATCAGCATTTATTGCATCTTATGAAATTAGTCTTCAGGTATCTCTTGCGCATATGAAATATATAGCTGGTACATTTATTATTTGCTTGCATAATACGACATTTTTTGATCTTGCAGTTTGAGGATAATAATTTCAAATCCATTTTGGACATCTTATGCAACATCTACCGAGGCGAGGTATTTATTTTTTTCAACATGAAAAAACATTATATTCCGTTATTATATATTTTATAGAAGTTAATTTATTTCATGTAGGAATTGCTTTGTATTCAATTTTGGGACAGGGACAGTTTCATCGATGGTCCTATCAGATGTCTTCTTTGCAATTTAGAGGGTGAATTTCCTTACAGAACTGTAGAACTTGTGCGGCTATTGTCGGCCCTTTGTGAAGATGCTTGGCCATCTGAATGCGTGTAAGTGGAACTTGAGGCTATGTCATTGTATGGTGTATGATAAGGGATGCATTAACTTGGTTCTTATCACAAACGACCTTGGGTGTAATACTTCATTCTACTTTCATTTCAAATATGAGCGCATTACAATTTGACCCTGAAACCGAGTTTTAGTATGTGAAAACACAAAAAGATTTACCAAGACATTGTTTGAGTAATATGATTTTTTTTCTTTCAATTGAAGTGTTGAACTATAAAGTCTATTTGTTTATGTGGTTTTTTTGCAGTAGATGAACATAAGATGATGAAAGCTTTGCTGAGTGTTTTATATTTATAGTGAAGTTCAAATTGGATTTGGCATTAACCGAAAATGTACTGATAATAGAGAAATTATTTGCATCAGCTTCCATCATGTACATGCCCACGTAACATCTGTTGAAGGCATTCGATAGCAAATACTCATATTTTAACACAGTTGAAACTTTTGAGCAGATACAATTTTCTCAGCAAATCTTTTGGTCTATCAACTCCAATAAAGATAAGCATTGACTTAGAGGTGGATGACTTTTCAAAGGTGGTCGAAACTCGTTTTCCCTTGCATGTTAATGGTGTTGAAGGCTTAGTAATTCCCAGCAAGACTCGGGGCCAAGTGTTGAGGATGATTGACAAAAATGTTGCACTTGTGCAGTGGGAGGTAACTACATACAGCTTGTGTATAAGATTTTCTTGTCACTGTTAAGGTTATGCCCAGATCTACATGCTCTACTGACTAAATTCCCGTTTTATGTTTTCTTTGATATGTACGATATTCTTCCGCACAGTACACTGAGTCGGGAGTGCTTGTGCTGCTTTTGCGGGTGGCCCAAGAGCTGTATACAAAGAACTTTGAGGAGGTCCATGCCATTCTTGATTTGCTTAGTCGATTGGTGACGTTTAATACGGTAATCTACCAGTTGAGTTCACAGTTTAAGACCTTTTCAAATTTACATCCCGTCTCAGCATGTCACTGTCAACTGTAGAAATGTTGAATTGAGTTTGTCTCTATTTGTGTCTTTTAGATTACTGGTTTCGGTTAGATAGGGTTCCTATACTCATCAATGTGTATCTTGCGGAAAACCGCAGTTTGTCAACATTTTCTTCTTATTGGGAGGTGTAGAGTATTAGATGCTTTGATTGTCTAACTCTCATGGCTAGTTCGAAATTGACTTGGAATAATGGTGTTATCATTGATGGTTACCTAAAAGGTTGCAGAATAAACTGGGTGGATTAATTTACCAAAAGAGTTTATAAGTACAAGTTGCTAAGCTTTTCTCATAACAAATATCTATCATACCAGATTGATTTTTTTGAGGGTTGATACTACTATGACTGATAGTTTACTGGGAATGGTGCGTAAAGCAGTTGAATGCCAAGACATGTTTCATGTTGTTTCCTGCAATTTTAGAGCATGTCCTATCATGTTAGGAAGTAACCATGCATATTCGGGAGATTTTGATTAAGTACAACGATATATTGTTGTAGTTATATGAATAAACTTTTATGTTTGTGATGGTAGGCTGCGTGTTATTCTCTTGTGGATGCTGGGAATTCTTTTCTTGATGATGCAACTATGCTAAGGAACCAGGAGAAATATCTGCGGTAATTCTTAATTTTGTCAGTGGATTATTATTTGCTTTTCATGCCTTTAGGTTTGCAATTGCTATTTACACTTCCTGTTCTGAAGAAAATAGTGGAGCTCTTACAACATGAATTAAGGTGCAAATAACATATGCTTTATAGTATTCTTCGTTGGGTAACATGGTTCTTGTTCTTGTTTCAGAATTGATGTGGTCGAGATTGTTTGTTTTTTGGTCAAAAGCCTCTCACCTTGTGTGAACAGTGCAATGATGATGGCCTTGGGAGTTAATATCTTGGCAAAAATGTTGAAATGGTAATTATTATTTTTATAATAATGTTAAAATCATAATAATTTTCATTTGTTTAGGTCTTGTTTCACTTTCATACCTTACTCTCCTTCAATTGGTCAATGATCTGGGATTGAAAATATTTGAAAGAGTTGTTTGCCTTCATGATTATAAAATCTTAATGTTTTAATCTCTTTAATAGTATTTCTGTTAAAGATTTGATGACCAGATTTATCTTTTGCACTTTGATAGACTGTAATGACCCGGTAAACTTCAAGAACAATATGATACAGAGCTTATGCATTTATTCATTATGTTCTTGACTTAGTGTATTTCACTTAATTTACATGATCTTACTCCATTATCAATTTTTATTTGTCAAACTGTTCTAAAATTTCACTTTCGCTTTTGCAACAATTGTTTTCTGCAGCTTGCCATCTCGTGTTGCTACTATGGTCTTGAAGGTCAACATATTTGATGTTGATGTTGTCCCCAACAGTTCATCAAGGTTCACTTTTAGAGATGTCCTAAATAAAAGAGCAAATTTGGGGATTCAAACTGAATTCTAGTTTAACACATTTGATTTACTGCACTTGGTAGTGTTCATGCAATCCAAACTGAATATATGCTAATCACGACCTATTTTGGATGTGTAGTTACCATTTTTTTTTTCTTTTCTTGTGGATCCTGTTGTAGTGGTTTTGTATGTCATATTCATTTCGTTTCAGTGAGCCAATGATTCTGTTAGTGAAGTTGATTTAAGTTTACCAGTACTAACATTATTTTCAACAAGTTGTTTCAGCGGATCCTGGCTGCTTTCTGGAAGACTTGCCAGAATGCTTTTGATTGATTGCGAGCAGATTGATTGCTCATTGACTCTTTCAGGCATGTTATTTGATCCCTCTAATATTGTTTATCTGGACTTATATTTTAGTCACTCTGTTGCTTTTTTTTCTATGGACTCTTGGAATGGTTCTGCTAATATTTATGATTAATTTTTCGATTCTTTCTACTTGTTATTAAATTTCACCGTGCCTGTTCCAGTCGATGCATTTCGTATCCTCCTTTTGTTTGCCCTCCCTCCTCTGTGGTGCTTGTTTATGAGTTTCTGCGAGATTTATGTCTACTTATTTTGGTGTGATCAACTTATCGTGGTTGAATGCCCTTTCAAAACAACTAATCCTTGCAACTGATTGGCAGTTCTGGACTTTACAATGAAGCTCTTGGACACTGGATTAGAGAATGACACTGTCCTTGCACTTACTGTTTTCTGCATTCAATATGTTTTTGTTAACCATGAGTCCTGGTCTTATAAGGTGAAACATACTCGCTGGAATGTGACAGTGAAGGTACAAATTTCTTTTTTTTTTTTTTTTTTTGGTACAAAAGATATGAAGTTTCTATGTTCAAATGGACCCTTGATCTGTTTTTATCATGCAACTGTTTGAAGTATAGAGTTATAAAAGGGCTGTGTAGAGTCGAGATAAGAAGCATTGCCAACCTATGAAACATTCCTTTAGCAGGAACAAGGCAGCGGAAGTGTAATTTTTTTATTTTATTTTATGAATAACTTGACAAATATTTGTCAACCTCCTTGATTTCTCATCTCTTTTGCTTTTATCAATGTCTAGTCCCATAGTACCGTACTTATCTTATTCTGCTTTCTTGATTTTCATTTATGTTTATTTGGTCTGTCATTTATAGAAGCTTTACTATTGGTATTGCCATAGAGATCTAGAGCTAGAAATTTCTTATTTCAAGTTTGAAATCAGTTTGTATCATTTGATGCGTATTGGGAGGGTGATGCTGCACTTCCTAATTTCTATTCAGACTTCCTAATTTCTGAATGCCTAATGACCCCTATTTTGATGTGTTTACTTCTAGGTGCTTGAAGTCATGAAGAAATGCATTCAAACCTTTTCTTGTTATAAGAAACTGGGTGAAATTATTGGTGATATTTTGCTCAGTGATTCTTCTGTGCACACTGTACTCTTTCGAATTGTGTGTAGAACTACAGAGAGCTTAGAGGTTCATCATGCTACATTTACTCCTTATGATTCTTTTAGACATCTTTTTCAGATTATTTGTAATTCGTTGATGCATGTTTGACCTGTCCTATGGCTTTACCAACAGAAACTTTACGTGTCCCGACTCTTTGAGATCACGGAGATTGAGGGGCTACAACTTTCCATATCTGCTGGATTAGATGTCCTTATCAGTTTGGTGTTTGCTTTTGCAAAGGTGTGCCTTTAGCATTGGCTGCTTCATTAGAAATTTCTAAGTTGAATGCATCCTTTCACGTTCACAGAATTGTTGAAGAAATCTAAACTCTTTAGTTTTAGGGGAATCTAGTTTGCATTTGAAGATATAGATGATGCATTACAGTCCTTTTGGTGTCTGAGTGCCAAATGTGGATTCTATCGATCATTTTGATAGTTATGAAATTGTTTTTTTAATCAACAAATTCTTTGTTTCCTGTCCTTAATGTAATGATATAAAACTATAAATGCAATATCATCAAAGTCCTAAATAAAAAGAATGCTAGAATACGACAGTTCTTTATCTCCTGCACGCTAGAACATTTCAGGTGATGGATCTTCTTGTAATCGTGCTTGCTTGTTTTCTTTTTTCTTCTTTCCATATCTTTTCTGCAGTTTTGGGTCTTAACTATTTTATCATTGATAACGTGAATTCTCATATAGTTAATTATTGATTTTGACAAGTCCTTTCATTTAGTAATTCTGCTTATGAATAATCTTTTGTTGATTTTTCAGGATCCACATAATTTTCCTGTTTTTCATCATGCAATACTATCACCAGCGACAAAGCCAATGCTAGTGATAACTGCTGCCATATCGTTGATATCATACTTCCGTAATCCTGTATGTTTTCTCATATATATATTTTTTTGATCAGGCAAGTAATAATAATATAATAAATAAGTACCAGTGGTACTTCAAAGTTACTACAAGCAGTAGAATATGTTTTCTCATATGTGACGTTGATAAGTAGGATTTAAGGCTCCTATGCGCTCCTCTCTCTTCAAGAAGTTTTGGTAATACCTTATTAAAGTTTAGTTTAGTTTTATATTGGGTATTTATTCTCATCTTTGTTAATATAATGGCATTTGGATATGATTAAGTAATATAGAGTCGTGCAGTTTTTGAGTTGAGTAGACTAAATATTCGCCATTTTCTTTGCCACTGATAACTGCGCACCATTTTTTGGCTATAAAATTTTTTTTAGCATCTCTTGTGGATTTTGGGTTTTTAACTTACCGCTGATGATTTATATTTTGTTGAAGATTGTCAAAGATTTTAAAAATATTATAGTAGATAATGTGTGCTATTCAAGCTAACAAGGGAACTTTTGTGTGATGGTGAGAAATTTTTAAAGGACACATGCTTTGCTAATGGATATAAAGGATATTTAGTGCATTCCCGTGTACCTTTTCGGGTGCCAACGAGAGCATCTTTAGTCGGAGGATCAGGGGTTGAGTCTTGGACTTGCACTGGATTAGGATGTTGTCTGGAGTACACCTGTGAAAACAACATAGAGTCACGGGGTGCATGCGTTTCTAGTGGCAACTGTGGTTCGGCTGGTGGCAGTGGTTCAGCTGACGGCTGGGCTGGCGTTGATGTATTGTTTTCAGAATCTGGACATTCATTTGGAGAGACTGGTTGGGCTGGCACTGGTGTATTGTTTTCAGAATCTGGACATGCATTTGGAGAGAGTGGTAAGTCACATATAGGTTCCACCAAGGTTTCCTTATCTTCTCCTAGAGACTCCCCCTGAAGATAAGGTCGGGTGACGTAGGGCCGGTCTTCCTGAGAGGTGGCATCGATGGAGATTAAGAATTTCTTTGTGGGA
Organism: Haberlea rhodopensis; assembly: GCA_907163345.1. NCBI lineage: Eukaryota > Viridiplantae > Streptophyta > Magnoliopsida > Lamiales > Gesneriaceae > Haberlea > Haberlea rhodopensis. The sequence continues at coordinate 3,275,533 of CAJQUN010000044.1, read as the reverse complement.
GGATGAAAGCACTTGTAGCCTTTTTGGGTAGGGGAGTAACCATGAAGATGCTTTTAATAGCTCGGGGATCCAACTTTCCTCTATGATGATTGTGAATATGTACGAAGGCGATGCAACCAAAGACTCGAGGGGTGAGTTTAACAGTGGTTTTGAGCTCTGGGTAGTAACTAGAAAGTGTCTGTATTGGTGGGTGGAAACCCAACACCCGAGAAGGCAGTCGTTTTATGATGTGGGTGGCTGTGAGAAGGGCCTCACCCCAATAGTGTTTGGGAACATAGTGATGAAAGAATAAGGCCCGAGTAGTGGCCAGTAAATGCCCATTTTTCCTCTCGGCCACCCCATTTTGTTGCGGTGTGTGAACATAGGATGATTCATGGATAATCCCTTATCGTTGAAAAAATTGTGATAGTTTGATTAAAATAATCTTTTGCATTGTCAGTGCGACATCTTTTAATTTTAACTCCAAATTGGTTGTGGATCATATTATGAAAAGATTGTAGCACACTTCCCACATATGATTTTGTTTAAGGAGAAAAATCCAAGACATTCAAGTGCAATCATCAGTAAATGCAATCATCAATAAACGAGACAAACCATCGTGAGCCAGATAAATTTGGGACCGTGGATGGACCCCAAACATCACTATGTATCAAGTAGAATGGAATTGAACTACGTTTATTAATGAGAGGAAAATACACGTTTATGCTTTGCCAATTCACAAACATCACAGAGAAAATCAGCTGTATTAATTCCAGAAAACATAGTCTCAAAATGCCAAATGATGGATGCCTAAACAAAAATGAAAAAGCCAAATAGTATCTTTATTCGAAGATGAAAGGAGAGATAAAGCTGATTTATTGATGGTGGAGGCTGCCGGAACATCAAAATAATTGAGAGCACCCTTTTCCTTAGCAAGTCCAATCTTCTTCCCCGAAACCTGGTCTGCAAAACACATTGAGATGGAAGGAAAACAACATTACAGTGCAGGTCATGAGTTAGTTTTTGTGTGAAATAAGGTTTGTGGATAATTTAGGGACATGTAAGACGTTATGCAGGACAAAGTAAGACGTTATGCAGGACAATGGTAGGACTAATTTTGATGTTGCCAAGGCCAACGACGGTGAGAAGTGTACCATCAACCAGTGTGATTTTCCTGTTACTTGGGCAAGAGGTGTAGGTGAAAAAGTGTGAAGGTGTAGGTGAAAAAATGTGAAGGGGAATTGGTTATATGGTCAGTAACATCAGAATCAATCACCCATAAATCCCTAAAATTATTCTCATGAGACATGTAATCCATAAGAGGAAGGAGACTTACCTGAAAGAGCAAGAGAGCAAGTGACAGTGGGTTTTTCCAACGATTTTAACAAGGTCCGCAACTTCTCGATTTCATCCTTGTTGAAATCAATCTGATTGGGGATTTTCTGTTGCTGTGAGGTTTCAATGGATGTATTACATGGATAAGCTTGACCCTTAGGCTTGGATTGGTCGCATCTACGCCCCCACTCTTGGCTAGGTGGTTTTCCATGTAGTTTCTAGGATTTTTCCCTTGTATGTCTAGTCTTTTTACAATATGTGCAATAAAGAGTATCCTTGTTGTCTCGTCCACGACCATCAGATCGCGATGGGTCAGGGGGACCATTTGCTGGCAGTAGTGGGGTAGGGGAATCCCGTTTGTCATCGTAGCAGACCCTTCAACATGTTGTGGGTCAAGCATAACTCCTCTACAGCTTTTTTCTGCTCGTATTAAGGATATAGTTTCATTCAAAGATGGTATCTCATCCTTTCCAAGAATCTGGACTCGTACTTGGTCAAACTCAGCATTGATGCTTGCAAGGAAGTCGTAGACCCGATCCCTTGCAATGAAGTCCTTCAGAAGAGCGGCGTCAGAGTCACACTTCATCTCAATGCAACGGTAATGGTCTAATTCTTGCTACAGATTCTCCAGAGTGTTTGTATATTCAGTGACAGATTTGATGCTCTGTTTTGTTGCGCCTGTTTTGGTCTTGATCTCATAAATCTATGCCGTATCACGAGCTTTAGAGTATGCCTGTCGAATAGAATCCCAGGTTTCTTTGGATGTGGACAAGAACATGCATGTGTGGCTTATCTCAGGGCTCATCGCATTCCATAACCAGGACATGATCATAGAGTCCGCTTCATCCCACGCACTGAACTTAGCATCAGTTTCCGGTGGTTCTGTGACAAGGAGATGACTCAGTTTTCCCTTGCCCTTCAAATATGTGCAGACAACTTGGGACCATTTAAGATAGTTTGGCTGCAAAGCGTCATATGACTTATGGATGAAGTGCTACAGATGGCTAGGATTCACTACGGTATTAACAACGGAGTCCGTTTCTCATTATTTGCATCATCAAGGATTATGGACAAGAAAAAGGGGAAGGAAAGCTTGGAGGACGATCTGGAGCACAGTATTATGGACGATTTGGCTTCATCGAAACAATTTATGCTTCCAAGGTCGAGAGAACAAGGAAGAAGATTTATTGGAACTACTCATTTATCGATCGTGGTTTTGGATAACAAATAGAGGAAAGGATAAATTTTTGTACTCATTTGTTGATTGGAGACGGGAACCGTTAGTATGTTTGTCAGCAGTTTAGTATCCTAGAATCACTAGGCTTTTCGGTATTTTATTTTATGTAATAACTTTGTTGTGCTTCTCGCACAAACTATTATATAATATTATATTTGTCTGATCAAAAAAAAAAAAAAAAAAATTAAGATAGTTTGGCCCTGTTAGTCGATGAAGTGGCTGGATATTTTGGAGATCATCGATCAATGGTGTAGGTGCAATAGTCTCCGAAGTGGAATCAGAAGAAACCGTGGATGACATATTGAATTGTGTGGTTTGTGTGAAAGACAATCGAAAAGGGAAAAATATGCAGCGATGAAGGCCGAAGAAAAAAAATTCCACGATGAAGGCAGGAAATCGACGATGAAGGCTGAAGGGATTAGGAACGATATTTAGGCTCTGATATCATGTGGAGAATAAAAAACTCTTCTTAATTTACGCATGAATATACATGATTATATATGCAAGATTCCTAACCAACTTTCCTTATCAAGATTTGGAACAATATCACTAGGGATTTAAACTTGAATAACTTGGGATTGCTACAATATCACAATATTATCCCAAGATTCTTTCCTATCGTATAAAATCAAATATTTCAATAATTATCTAGTTTCCAACAATCTACAACCCAGCTTGAGGGGAGTGTTGAAATCATGCTTGAAGTTAGCTAGTAATTGTAGGATTGAAAGAGATGTATTTGGAATGATGAGGAGAATCTGGCTCCCCAAATTATTCCCATAATTTACTCCTTCCTAGTTTAGTGTAGGATTTTTCCTTTTTTAGTTTGATTGTTTGCTGATTTTATGCTAAGTAGATTGTAACATTGCCTATTTATTTTGAGCTGTACACAGTAATCAAATCAGAGAAATGAAAAGATGATTCAATTTTCTCTCAGAAATTCTCAAAATGCCTAGTACATAAAGCATGTGAAGTGTATAAAGTGTACTTGTTTTCTATCGCGAAATGCTTAGCAAGTTTCATCAAATTAATCTTGTTTCTTACATCCTGTTTTTCTTGTATCATTCAGAAGATACAGATACGGGCAGCAAGGTTGCTATCAGTTTTATTTACTCCAGAATTTTTGCAATCTTTAACGTACAGCAATGCAAGTCTTGGTTTGGATGATAAGCTGGTCTGCTCTGTTCTAAGGAATTGGTTTTTCCTTTTGATTTTGGAGTTCTCTGTTTGACTTCTCATGTCTACATGTTATTGCAGTTGTCCAATTTCAGGAAGTCCATGGTTAAGATTCTCTGTGAGCAGGTATCGTTGGATGAAGATCTCATTGTTGCTTCACTGAACCTTCTCACTTCGGCAGTTCTTAATCAGGTTTGATGTTCATCGGTGCTCTTGTGGCCATATCATATCTCAAGTTACTGCACCATTTGATTGTATATGTATTTTCCATATTTTTAAAGTCAACGATTCCCAAATTATCAAGTTCATATTGTTATTCATTGCTTGTATTCTTGTTCTTTGTTGTCCCGAGAAATTGTGATGGTACTTGTGAGAATGATTAACTTATACAAGAGAATGAGCTTATCTAAAGGGCATGATTAAACAATAGTATGTAACAAACAATGGATTGTTTAGTCCCTTGATATGCATCTTCACTAATTTGTTAGAACATGCTAGAAGAGGTAAATTGAGAACAAACTTATTTCTCATATTTTCTCATATAAAACTCAATACATTGAGCACCTATATATAGGCGAGTACAAAGCATAAAAAAGGAAACTTCCTATCTGAAAGCAAAATAGAAGGAATAAATCGAGAGAGTCTGTGCTCTTTTCTTCTTCTTTTTTTTTATTAATTTATCAACTTAATTGAATACAAAGAAAGGTCCTCTATATATAGAGGAGAAAAGAGTTCTACTATCTTAGAATACTATAAAAGATAATCTTCATCTACAATTTAAATAGAAGATAAGCAAATCTATAATCTAAGATCTACAAAACTCTTAGTATTCTTATCAATACTCCCCCTCAAGCTGGAGTGTATAAATTATGCATTCCAAGCTTTGTCGATGAATATTTCCAACATGGGTCGAAACAGGCCTTTAGTAAGTATGTCTGCAGTCTGTTCTGATATCGGAATGTAGACAATGCTGATTGTTCCTTCATCAATATTTTCTTTGATGAAATGTCGATCTACCCCCACGTGTTTGGTTCGATCATGATGTACTGGATTGTGTGAGATGTCAATGGCAGCCTTGTTGTCACATAGTAGTTTTAGAGGTAGTGTTATACTCAATTTCAGTTCTTCAAGCAACATTTTTAACCATAAGGCTTCACAAACACCATGAGCCACTGATCTTAATTCAGCTTCGGCACTACTTCTTGCTGCCACCTGTTGTTTCTTGCTTTTCCAAGTTACTAGGTTTCCCCACACAAAAGAACAATACCCTGATGTTGACCTTCTATCACTTATTGAGCCTGCCCAATCAGCATCCGTGAACATTTCAACATCTCTTGTATCTGTTTTTCGAAAGAATAGGCCTTTGCCCGGACACCCTTTTAAGTACTTTAAAATCCGATAAACTGCAATCATGTGTTCCTCCAATGGGGCATGCATGAACTGGCTTACACAACTCACTGGGAAAGCTATATCTGGTCTAGTGTGAGAAAGATAGATTAGTTTCCCCACTAGACGTTGATATCTTCCCTTATCAACGGGATTGCTGCTCATAGTTTCTCCTAGCTTTACATTAGAATCCATCGGAGTATCAACTGGTTTGCACCCAAGCATCATTGTCTCCTTTAGAAGATCTATTACATACTTTCGTTGAGAGACAGAAATTCTAGATTTGTTCCTCGCCACTTCCATCCCAAGGAAATACCTCAATTTACCCAAATCCTTCATTTCAAATTCAGCTGCAAGCCTTCCTTTCAACCTTTCTATTTCTTCTTGATCATCACCTGTGAGTATGATATCATCCACATAGACAATTAATAGAGTTTTTTTTCCATTCTTATGTCTATAAAACAATGTATGATCAGTATTGGCTTGATGATAGTCAAGTTTCATGACTGCTTTAGTAAATCTATCAAACCAAGCCCGTGGAGATTGTTTTAGCCCGTACAATGATTTCTTCAGTTTGCAGACCTTATCCCTCTTACTTTCTTCATCAAACCCTGGAGGTAATGTCATGTATACTTCCTCTTCGAGATCTCCTTTCAAAAAAGCATTTTTTACATCCAATTGATATAGAGGCCAATCAAGATTTGCTGCTATTGATAATAGTACCCTTACTGTATTAATCTTGGCAACCGGAGCAAAGGTTTCTTGGTAATCAATGCCGTATGTTTGTGTATATCCCTTTGCTACTAACCTTGCTTTATATCGATCAATTTGTCCATCAGCCGTATACTTAACAGTGAAGACCCATTTGCAACCCACTGGGGTCTTTTCCTTCGGTTTTTTTACAATCTCCCACGTGCCATTCATTTCAAGAGCTCTCATCTCTTCTAAGATAGCCTTCTTCCAGTTCGGGTCACTCCAAGCCTCTTGTATTGTAATAGGGATCTTAGTATTTGAGAGATTAGTCACCAAGGCTTGGATAGAAGATGACAAGTGTCCATAAGACACAAATTTGGCAAGAGAATGCTCTGTGCATGACCGAGTCCCTTTTCTCAATGCGATAGGGATGTCAAGATCTTCAAGGTTAGGTATATGAGATAAATCAGTATCAAGTTCAGTAGGTACCTCTTTTCACGCGGAATTTGAGTCAGAAGATTGAGTGTCAAGTCCAATGGATGGTGTAGGTTCTGCTACCTTTTTGGAGGGATCTTTGCGTGAGTAATGGAAAGGGAATGGCTGTAATAAATCTCCCCCTGCCGTGAGCTGCTCGAGAGGAGGAGACGAAGGGTCTGGGAAGTGATGTTGTGAAGGCACGACAGAGACTTCCCATAGATAATCAAAAGGTTGTGGCTGAGTAGAAGCTGGGCAAGGTGAGGGAAAAAACTCCCCCTCATGATGAGCCATCGTGTCTGGTTTAGGAAAGAAAGGAGCCGATTCAAAGAAAGTGACATCGCGAGAGATAAAGTATTTGTGCAGAGAGGACGAGTAACAACGATACCCTTTTTGGGTGGATGAGTAACCCAAAAATATGCATTTGTGTGACCGAGGATCTAGTTTACTACGATTTTGATCATGTATATGGACGAATGCAGTGCAACCAAACACCCGAAGATCGAGAGTCGAGAAAGACCGATACTGGGAACACATGATGTAGACAATCAAGGGGGGACTTAAATTTCAGAACTCGGGAAGGCATCCGATTTATCAAATAGCATGCAGTAAGTAGTGCATCTCCCCAAAAAAGCTTGGGAACATTAGAGGTGAACATAAGAGAGCGTGCAACTTCAAGTAGATGTCTGTTTTTACGTTCTGAAATACCGTTTTGTTGTGGTGTGTTAATACAAGAGCTGTGATGAATGATGCCATTGGTAGTCAAAAAATCAGATAAGATGGAGTTAAAAAATTCTGTGCCATTATCCGTACGTAAAATTTTATTCGATGTATTAAAGTGAGTTTTGACCATCGAATAAAAGTTTTGAAATACAATTTCCTTTCTCTGATTTTTCTTTTAAAAGGTAGACCCAACAAACACGAGTATGATCGTCCGTAAAAGTAATGAACCACTTCTTATGAGAAGTTGTAGACAGACGGGAGGGGCCCCAAATATCACTATGAATTAAATTAAAAGGCGCAGAAGATTTATAAGAAGATGGTGGTAAAAAAACTCTTGTATGTTTTGATAATTGACAAATCTCACATTGAAAAAGATCATTGTGTCTAAACATAGAAGGAAACCAACGTTTCAAATAAGCAAAATTCGGATGGCCTAATCTAAAATGGAGAAGCATAATCTGTTGCACGCGGGAAAGAGAAGGAGATGTTGGAGTATGGACAGCATGGCTCACAAAGGAATCCTCCTGAAGGTAGTAGAGACCTGAAATCGCCTTAGCAATGCCAATCTTCTTCCTCGAATTCCGGTCCTGAAAAACACAAGAGGATGGTGTGAAGTAGACAGTACAATCCAAATCCTTGGTCAACTTGTGGACTGACAACAAATTGCAAGCTAAAGATGGTACATATAACACATCAAGGAGAATTAAATTAGGAGTTACGGATATATTGCCACGACCAACAACCGTGGCATAAGAACCATTGGCGATTTTTACTCGGTGAGTAGCCAACACTGGTAAAAATGTAGTAAACATATTCTTAGTTGAAGACATGTGATTGGAAGCACCCGAGTCAATGATCCAATGCTCACCTGGCTGATTGAGAGCGCTAAGGGCAACGTGCACAGTACCTGTGGCGGCACTTAAGGATGAATTCTGACTGCTGGCAGATAGTAATTTGAGAAGCTGATCAAGTTGGTCTTTCGATATTGAAGTATCGGAGGAGGAGGACTGTTCCGAAGCAAGAGCAACCTGTGGAGCCTTCCTATCCTTTGGCTTAAACCTGTTTGGGACCCAATCGGTTGGCTTACCATGAATTTTCCAGCATGTATCGACAGTATGCCAATGCCGCTTACTACGGTCACACCATGGTTTCCCATCCTTGGTGCGTGGAGTAGATGAATCAGCCGGAGTGTGAGTAATAAGAGCAGATGCTTCAGGATTCTGTAAAGTAGGCGAAAGCATCACACGACGCCGATTCTCCTCCCGACGTATAATTGCAAGCGCCTCATCAATTGTAGGCAGCGGAGTTAACCCCAAAATACGCCCACGAGCCTCATCCAAATCTCGACCGAGACCCGCCAAGAAATCACACGCGATCTTTAGCGATCAGATTACGATAAAGAACAGCGTCAGCCGGGTCTTTCCAGTCGCAAACCATAAACAAATCAAGTTCCTGCCAAATCCGCTTGAGGAAACCAAAATAATCGGTCACTGTCTTGTCTCCTTGCTTTAAGTTGCGGGATTGGTTCCGCAATTCAAAGATTTGTGAGGAATCAGCAAGGTCAGAGTATGCCAGGGAGACATCATCCCATATTTCTTTGGCCGTGGAGTGAAAGAGATATGTGGAACTAATGCTATCAACCATGGAATTGAGAAGCCAAGCCATTACCATGGAATTGTTGATGTCCCAAGGAGCAAACAATGGATCAGTGGTTGGGGGTTGAGGAATAGACCCATCAAGGAAGCCATATTTTCCTTTGCCGCGAATTACCAATTGGACGGATCTCGACCATTGAAGAAAGTTTCTGCCCGTCAAGTTGTGGTTGGTAATTTGTAAAGAGTAGGCGTCAACAGCGATTGAATTTGGAGGAATATGAGTGTGTTTATCATCTGAAGAGGCCATGTGTGAGAAATAGGAGAGAAAAAATTGTTATTCGACGTAGAGGAGAAAGTTTCTCCGAGAAACAGACGACGAAACAGATTCTGGAAACAAATAGCGATGGAATTCGTGAAGAAAACGTCCAATTACTGCGATAAAGATGAACGGCGTGCGAACGACGTTGAAACGCAATTCACGTCGGGTTGATGAGAACGACGATGATGCGCAATTCTCGTCTGGTCTAAGGGAATGAATTACATGCGCAATTCACGTCAAGTTCAGACGAAACGATGCTGATGCGGAAAAAAAATCACAGAAAGTTTTCGCAATTCACGTCGAGAATTAGACTAACGACAGTGAGACGAAAATCAAAGAATTTTTCTGTAAAAAAAAATTATATATGTGATCTTATGGCTCTGATACCATGAAAGCAAAATAGAAGGAATAAATCGACAGAGTCTGTGCTCTCTTCTTCTTCTTTTTTTTTATTAATTTATCAACTTAATTGAATACAAAGAAAGGTCCTCTATATATGGAGGAGAAAAGAGTTCTACTAACTTAGAATACTATAAAAGATAATCTTAATCTATAATTTAAATATAAGATAAGTAAATCTATAATCTAAGATCTACAAAACTCTTAGTATCCTTATCAATACTATCTAATCTTATGTAATAAGGCAGTAAATAATTCTATACAAATACACTAACACAATCAAATCTAATTTACACAATCTACTCCCTTAAATTATTCCTGCAATCTTATTCATAATTATCCAACACAATCTCGATTTCCAACACTCCCCCTCAAGCTGGTTTGGAAAATATATTCCATACTTAGCTTGTTGATTAAGTAGTTGAATTGGCCTTTGTACAATCCTTTGGTAAGAACATCTGCAATTTGTTCAGTCGTAGGTATGTATTTCATGATGATCACCCCTTTTTGGATCTTCTCTTTAATGAAATGCTTATCAACTTCCACGTGTTTAGTTCTATCGTGAAGAACTGGGTTGTGAGCAATTGCAATTGATGCCTTGTTGTCACAGTACACATTTATTGGTAACTTGCTTTGAACTCTTAGATCTTCTAGCAATCTTTTGATCTATAGGACTTCGCAAATTCCATGAGCAACCGATCTAAATTCTGCTTCAGCGCTACTTCTTGCAACTACGTTCTGTTTTTTACTTCTCCAAGTAACCAAGTTTCCTCCCACAAATATACAGTACCTAGAAGTGGATTTCCTATGAGACCATCCCAATCTGCATCAGTGTAGACTTCGATCCCCAGATGTCCTTGCTTTTTAAACAGTAGTCCTTTCCCTGGTGTACCTTTTAAGTATCTTAGGATTCTGTATGCTGCCTTGAAGTGTTCTTGACTCGGGGAATGCATAAATTGGCTTACTCTACTAATTGCAAAGGCTATATCTGGGCGTGCGTGGGACAGATAAATTAGCCTTCCAACCAGCCTCTGAAACTGCTCTACATTCATTTTTTCTTCAGGCTTAGCATGTTGAAATTTCTGGTTAGGTTCAATCGGAGTTTCAGCAGTCCGACATCCGAGCAGGCCAGTTTCAGTAAGTAAATCAAGTGTATATTTGCGTTGAGTTACAAATATAACATCTTTCGACCTTGCAAACTCCATACCCAGGAAATATTTAAGAGTTCCTAGGTCCTTAATCTCGAATTCTTTGGCCAATCCCCTCTTCAAATGATTCAGTTCATCTATATCATCTCCTGTCAAAAGAATGCCATCTACATAAACAATCAAGATTGCAAGTTTACCTTTAGTTGAGTGTTTATAGAACATAGTGTGGTCTGCTTGGCGTTGATTGTAACCAAGTTTCTTAACAACTTTTCCAAAGCGTTCAAACCACGCTCTTGGAGATTGTTTCAGTCCATATATGGATTTTCTCAGCTTGCATATTTTATTTTCACCCAATTTCTTCTCGAAACCTGGAGGTAGTTCATGTAAACTCCTTCTTCAAGATTTCCATTCAGGAAAGCATTTTTTACATCGAATTGATGTAAATACCAATTATGATTGACAGCGAGAGATAACAGAACTCAAATTGTGTTCAGCTTAGCCACTGGTGTAAATGTTTCTTCATAGTCGATTCCAAGGGTTTGTGTGAACCCTTTTGCTACAAGTCTCGCTTTGTTCCTTTCTATATTTCCATCAGCCTTGCATTTGATAGTGAATACTCACTTGCAACCTACGGTTTTCTTTCCCTCAGGCAATGTTACCAAATCCCAAGTCCCATTCTTTTTCAGTGCATTCATCTCTTCCATAGCTGCAAACTTCTAATTCGGGTTATCCAGTGCTTCCTTAATAGTTCTTGGGACAAAAAGGTTAGACACATTTGCAATACAGGTTCTATAATTGTTGAATAGTCTATCATAAGATAGATAATCTGCAATGGAATGTTGTGTGCATTTCGAACACCCTTTCTAATTGCTATAGGAAGAAAATCAATGGGTGTATTAGGTGAAGGAACTACAGAAGGATTAGGATCGTGAGTACCTGAAATTCTTGGAACATCTTACGGGGATTCTGATTGGCTTAGTGATAGAATGGCTGGACTATCTTTACTCCTTTTTTTTCTTCTGGTATAAACCAGCATTTCAGGTTCAGAAACATTTTTTCCTGCTATGTCTTCCTCAGCTTGTGATTGATCGATGATTGGCAGATTTAGATTAGCTGTCTTTTCATTGTCAATTTGTTCAGTAGATGAGAGAATGATATTTGGCAAAGAGTTCGAATTTGTTTCCCAAAAAATTGCTTCACCACTCTCAAGCTCCCCCCGAAGACAATACTTGGAAAAATAGGGCTGTTTTTCCACAAATGAAACATCCATGCTGACAAATTTTTTTGTTTGTTTGAGGATTGTAACACTTGTATCCCTTTTTATTTGAGGCATATCCGATAAAGATACACCTTTCAGCCCTAGGATCCAATTTGGTGCAAAAATTGTTGGGTATGTGGACATACGCGATGCATCCGTAAATTTTTAATGGTAAATCTGAAGTGATTCGATAATAGGGAAAGATGCTTTTGAAATAACTAAGGGGGGGGGGGGGGGGTAGCATATTTTAGAACACGAGTTGGCATCCGATTGATAAGGTAAGATGCTGTCAAAATAGCTTCGCCCCATAGGTATTTAGGAACATACATGGAAAACATCATTTCTCGAGCCACCTCAAGTAAGTGTCTGTTTTTTCTTTGAGTATCAATCATTTTGTGAAAAAATTTGAAAAATATTTTTCACTTCAGATTTATCATTCATCAGATACACCCAACAAAGTCGTGTATGGTCATCAATAAACGTGACAAACCATTTTTTGCCTGTCAAGAAGGTGATCCGTGAAGGACCCCACACATCACTGTGAATTAAATAAAATGGTTTTGATGCATGATACGGTTTTGTTAAATAAGTGGTTCGATGACTCTTAGATAGAACACAACTATCACAATGAAACGAAGAGAAATCCAATGTTTTGAACAATTTAGGAAATAAATACTTCAAATATTGAAAACTAGGATGACCTAATCTGAGGTGCCAAATAATTATTTCATCACAAGAACAAGTTGAACTAACAGTGCCGAAGTAGCTGTGAACATTCCTTTCTTTGGTGGTATTGTCATCAAAGTAGTAAAGACCGTCGACCATTCTAGCACTGCCAATCGTCTTCCCCGAGTTGCGGTCCTGAAATTCACAGAGAGGCAAAGAAAATAACACGACAATTAGAATCCTTAGAAATTTTACTAACTGATAATAAATTACAAGTTAGTTTTGGAACATGAAGAACAGATTGAAGTGTTATACTGTGTGAGATTTGGCCTTTTCCTCTAATGGGAGTAAAACTACCATCGGCGATCCTAACTTTTTCAGTCTCAGGAAGGAATGAATATTGATTGAAAAAAGTAGGAATGAATGTCATGTGATCAGATGCTCCATAATCGATTATCCATGGAGCAGAATTTCGACAAGAAGTTAAAGCACCGGGAATACTACCTGTTTGTTCCAGTGCACTATTAGGAGTACCGGATAAGGAATTTGAATTCAGCAGTCGCAGAAGATGATCAATCTGCTCCTTGGAGAAGGGATTGGTCTCGACTTCATTAGCATAGGATGTCCTTTGGTTAGACTTGTTGTTTTCCAGTTTGCAGGCTTCCCATGAATCCTCCAACAATTTTCTTGGGTATAGTTTGGATTGTTGCATAATCCACACTTTATCCTAGGCTTTCCCAGTTGTCTTTGTTGATTAAAGACCTTATTGGCATCAGTATCAGACACAATCATGGTAGAATTCTCTACTGGTGCAGCAACCTTTTTTCCGAGCATTACGTTTCTGCAGCTCTCTTCCCTTCGAACCTCAGAAAACACTTCACCAATGGGTGGCAATGGTTGACGTCCAATGATTCTCCCCCCTGACTTCATCGAACTCGATATTTAAACCTGCCAGAAATTTGTAAATACGGTGGTCTTCTGCCATTTTCTTGTTGTGAGTACAGTCCTCCGTCGACTTCCATTCATAGTTGTTGAACAAGTCCAAATCTTGCCACAACCTCTTTAGGGAGTTGAAGTACTTGGTGATATTATCCTCTCCTTGACGGATTTCACTGAGTTTAATTGTTAATTCATAAATTTGGGACTGATTTCCCAAATCTGAATACATTTGGCTAATGTTTTCCCATAGTTCTTTAGCTGTTTAGTAGCATAAGTAGTTTGAACTAATTTCTTCTTCCATGGAGTTGACCAACCAGGTCATTACCATAGAATTATCAGCATCCCAGGTTGTGTATGATGATACATCCTTCGCTGGTTCCTTTGTTTCGCCACTCAAATAACCAATTTTTCCACGGCCCCTGATATACATGCGGATGGATTGAGACCATCTCACAAAACTATCACCTTTTAACTTAATATTGGTGATTTGTTGGCTGCGTCGGCTAGGGTTAAGATTTCCGAAAAAACAAAAAACTTAATTATAGCTATGATACCATGCTGGTAGAGGTAAATTGGGAACAAACATATTTCTCATATTTTCTCATATAAAACTCAATACATTGAGCACCTATATGTAGGTGAGTACAAAGCATAAAAAAGGAAACTTTCTATCTGATCTTCTGTAGTAAGGCAGTAAATAATTCTATACAAATATACTAACACAATCAAATCTAATTTACACAATCTACTCCCTTAAATTATTCCTGCAATCTTATTCATAATTATCCAACACAATCTCGATTTCCAAAAGAGCATATGGTGTGCAAATCAAGCTATTGCCAAGCTTTTCTTTAATGATGTGTCTATCCCCGTCTCAATCTGTTTTGTCCGTTCATGCTGTATAGAGTTGTGGACAGTACTTACATTGTAATGATAAATATCTATCATTTACAAAGGGGAAAATTAGGTCTTATTCAGCATTGTGTTTTGTCCAATCATGCTGTACAGGGCTGTGTCTATCCTTTTGTGTTTTATTTACTTCCTATTTGATTTGCTTTGTCATGATGTTTGTATTGTATTTGTAAAAATTGCAGCCCGCTTTTCTCATTTCTGTCATTGTATCCAAAGAAATCTTGAATGATAAATCACACATTGCTGACAATGAGCATCAGCTAAATAAAACTCAGAATGAATCCGTAGATTCCACAGAAGAAAGTCTTTTGGATTCAATTTTGCATCATATTAGCAATTCTGAAGATTTACTCAAAAGGTAGGCTGGCTGTATTGGGTGCCCATCGTTCACTTTACTGGATTTGTTGTACATCTGAAACATGACCAATAGTTATGTTGAATTATAATTTCAGAAAACCCAATATCTTGTTAAGTTTAATGAAGTTCCTAAGGGCGCTGTGGCGAGATGGATCTCAGTTCACAAAAATTTTGGGGCAGTTTAAACTTTCAGACAACTTCTGGAGGCTACTGACCAATCCTGTTATGGTCATAACTACTTATCAAGGCAATGTTTCCGAGAAGTTGACGGAAGAGGAGCTTCAGTCCCAAACTTACAGATATCAATATCTATCAAATGTAATAGATATAATGGGCCACGAGATTTTCCTGCAAAAGAAATTGATACATGCTGAGCTAGTTGTCAGTGGATTGCCTAAATCAGAAACTAACGGGACAAAAAGAAAAGAGGACTCCGAGATTGCCAAAAATAGAAGTTTTATCATCCTAAAGGAGATAATATCAACCTGGTGTGAGAGTTCATTGTTGAGTGACTTGATCAAAGCATGTGTTTCTAGTGAATATGGCAACAAAAATCATCGGCATGCAAAAGTGAGTTACGCATGCTGTGCTGAAACAGCTTCCAATTCTCACACTTCAATTTCCATGAAATTATTAGTGCGTCTATTTGGACACTTTTTGGGATTTTCAATATTTTTATGGATGTGTTCTGAATAATACTTTTGCGATCCAAAGCGGATATCATTATTGTTAAGTACCTTTTCAGGTTGCTGCTGCTTTATGTGTTCTGCATGTGATGATCAAATTAAAAAATGGCGATTCAGGAAGTTTGTCTGTGTCATTAATTGAAAGGATTGCAACGTTGGCACAAAAGGTTTTGTATACTACACTTCTACTTCCACATCTAATGCCAGTTGCTTAATATTGAATTTGTTTCGTTATTCATTCGTTACCAGTTTAAGCAGTAATAATATGGAATTATTACAAGAATATTGAATGAGTCTCATGTCTTTAAACAGATGGAGAACAACATCTTCAGAGGAGTAGATAGTTTCTTTTTCACACTATTTGATTTTACTAATTTATTTGAGTACTTAATTATTTTCTCTTCATAATTCCACCAACAGTTGCATCTTTCAGATTAGAGTATCTGCATCAGGTTTCTGTGATGCATGTACAGTTAACCTTACTCTTAATAAAGGGTTTATCGTGTATCTCTAGAGATATGACTTGTTTACTCTGTTTTGTGTTCTCCCGCAGTTGCGCAAGTTGCCAGCATTTTCCGATTTGTTGACTCTGTATGCAGAACGTGGTTACAGGTGCAGTGCTTGTTATTCTTTCTGTTCGACGTGCTTTATTCATCGATAAAACTGTTTTCACTCAATTCCTCGTACTGTGTACCATTCTCTTGTTTGGAATTTTGAAACCACTCTGTGTATGATGACAATTTGTTCCTCCCATGACACCACACTAGTTTGCTTATTTGGCTTCTTTCTTTCTCATTTAAAAGTTAAATCAAATTTGGTACATATATATCCTTTTGGTGTCTCGAATCAGTGCATTTTGGTTTTTTTGTCCTCTTATTTGATCATGTTTCCGTTTGTTTTGTTTTTGTAAATGTTTCTATTGGTTTCCTTCTTCGTGAAAATCTAGACAGAAACAATCTAGCGCATGAAAAGTTCCTAAGATGTTGAATAACCTTATGGCTAATTGGCAATTTGCTACTTGCATAATTCTACTTCAGTATGTGTAGTAATGTGTTGTGCTTCCATTTGTTTCTTGTGTGCCATTCGAGGCTGTTTGTTTTTTCTGTGCCATAAAGTGTTGTTCTACTTGTAAAAGTTTGAATCAACTTACTTCTTTACCATCGTAGAATGCACAGATTAAAGCACTCTGATTATCCTTGCTCAGTAATGCTGTTTTGGGTCAATACTCCATATGAGAAAGAGGTTACTCGCTAAACCCTCTTTTATCTTCTCTCTTTGAAATTTCAGTGAAAGACAAGAATTGGACTATTTGATCCTCAGCGATCTATCTTACCATATTGAAGGAGAGATTGAAGGCCGCCATATTGACAACAGGCTTTTCAAAGAACTTTTACAGTTTTTGCTGGAGTCGGAATTCTTGGATGCCTATAGACATAGAAAAGATGATGATATTTTGTCAGACAATAATGATGGCTACTTTTATGACTCAGTCCGCCTTACAGCAGATTTGGGATTAGAAATGTGGGATCTGTTAGCATGGAAAGAAACTAAAGTAGTTGCAGAAACTGCGCTCCATTCCTGGAAACATGTGAATTCAATGATAGTGCACTCACATTCCAAGCTATCAGCTTTGAGAGGGATAATTTCCCTGTTTTACATGCATGGAGATTATGTGAGTTCTCGCTTTCTTGCATTTCAAATGATTTTTTTTGTCAAGACTAAAGTTTATTTTTGTAATTTTCTAATCTGTCTAAAATTGTTTTCGCTTCTTCTTTTCTGAGATGATAAGATCGAAGATCTTTTTAGATTGTGTTCTCTTTTGTTATTTTAACTAAAGATTTGATTAGATTTGCTTCCTTAGTTTTGGATTAAGAGTCTTCTATATAAGAAGACATCACGGTTGTATAATATTATTATTGTGAAACATAATAAAAGTTGAAGAGATGAGAGCATTATAACTCCCTATTTTCTCCTTCTTTTATGCCTTTATGGTATCAGAGCAGTAAAGGCAATTTTTTCTTTCACACATACATAGTGGAATGGTGAAGACGGTCTTTTCTAGCATGTTCGATGGTTTGACGACGGATACTTCCTCAACCAATCCGCCGCCGACCCCAAATAATAACCCTCTGGCACTTTTGAATCTTCAATCTTGCAAATCACTAATCACAAATTAACTGGCCGCAATTTCCTTCAATGGTCTAGGTCGGTTCAATTGGTCATTCAGGGCAAGGACAAATATGGATGGATACCTTGATGGATCAATTGCCCCTCCCTCGACCAGTGATCCATCGTTCTCCATTTGGAACGTAAAAATCTCCATGGTGATGGCTTGGCTTCTAAATTCCATGGACGAAACCATTAGCAATACATACCTTTTCCATCTTACGGCCAAGGATATATGGGACACTGTCGCGTTAGCATACTCTGATCTCGAAGACTCTTCCCAGGTCTTTGAATTACGTAACCAGGCACAAAGCGTAAAACAAGGGGACAACTCCGTGACCCAATACTTTAGTTCGCTAAAACGGAGATGACAAGAATTGGACTTGTTTATGGTCTGTGATTGGAAACACCCTAATGATATTATCCTATATCGAACTATGCTCGCCAAAGATCATGTTTATGATTTTTTGGCGGGATTACATCGAGATTTAGATGATGTTCGTGGCCGAGTTCTGGGATTGACACCCCTAACTGCTATTGATGAAGTCTTTGACATAATCTGACGGGAGGAAAGTCGTAAACGCGTGATGCTTTCCAGCAATTCCCCAAGCTCTGAATCTTCGGTTCTTATCACCACAATCCTGCTGATTGTTCTGGTTCGCGTAGCAAGGATGGAAAACCATGGTGCGAACGTTGTAAGCGACACTACCATACTGTGGATACTTGCTGGAAAATCCATGAAATGCTAGCCGATTGGGTTCTGTTGGAAGATACACGAAGATACACAAGAATACCGTGTATAATTGTATTGATTCTGTTGATATTATTTTAGGAGTTGATTACTTTCCTTATTTAAAAGATTTATTTCTTATCGTGTATACCTCTAGGAGTCCTGTATGTTGCTGTATATTTTTATAATTGAGATTCATTCAGAATAATAATGAACTATTCCCCAACCAATCTGCTCATACTCGGCTGATATGGTATCAAAGCAGCTGAAAAATTCTAGGGTTTAATTTTTCGCTTCCGAACAATGTCCAAGGCAGAGTCTTCCTTGCCCCTCCCCCTCTCGATACTCTACTCAAAATGTCCGAAACCCATTGAATAATCATCCCATCCAGATTACTACAATCCGACTCAATGGTGATAACTCAGTCCGAATGTACATTAGGGGGAGAGGCAAAATCGGATATATCACAGGTGAAACAAAACAGCTTGATGTGAAGGACCGAATCTATGCCACTTGGGACGCTGAAAACTCAATGGTTAAGACCTGGTTGGTCAATTCCATGGCTGAAGAGATTAGTGCAAACTATTTTTGCTACTCAACAGCCAAAGAATTATGGGACAACGTCTCACAGATGTACTCAGCTTTACGGAATCAATCCCAAGTGTATGAATTTACCCTTAGACTTGGAGAAATTGGCCAAGGTGAGAACTCTGTGACTATGTATTTCAATTCCCTTAAGAGAATTTGGCAAGATCTGGACTTACTCAATGACTATGAATAGAAATCACCCGATGATTGCAACCACTATAAAAAAATGGTCGATGTTGGTCGTGTTTTTAAGTTTCTTGTAGGACTAAATATTGAATATGATGAAGTCCGTGGCCGAATTTTTGGGAGGAATCCCATCCCTTCTATTTGGGAAGTCTTTGCGGAACTACGGCGAGAGGAGAGCCGTAGACAAGTTATGCTTGGAAAGAAGGCTACCGGTAAAACTGAATCCATTGAAGGTCAGCTGTAGCCATTCCTGAAGCTAATGTAAGCCGCAAGCCATTCAATAAACAATGGGCTGGAGATAAAATTGGCACAACATGTGACTATTGTGACAAGCCAAACCAGACTAGGGAAACCTGTTATAGGTTGCATGGGAAACCACCAAATAACAGGATGAAAAAGCCTAGCACTCCAGCAGTAAAAGAAGCAGAATCAACTCCATTTAGCAAGGAACAGTTAGATCATCTCCTCAAACTGCTGAAATCCTATTCACCACCTACTGCTCCTGTCGGTTCGATAGTACAAACATGTTGCAGTCCTTTGGCACTATCTGTCTTCACAATTGATAGCCCCTGGGTCGTCGATTCAGGAGCTTCGGATCACATGACTAGCTATTCTCAAATGTTTGATTCCTATACTCTATGTTCTGGAATTGAGAAAATTAGAATATCATATGGTAGTTTTTCATCTATTGCAGGCAAATGGCACATTAAACTTTCAGAAAATATGACACTAAAATATGTTTTACATGTGCCAAAACTTGCCTGTAATCTTCTTTCCATTAGCAAGTTAACTAAGGATTCTAACTGTTCAGCTACCTTTCTTTCTTCTATCTGTGTATTTCAGGACCATAACTCAGGGAAGATGTTTGGAACTGCTAGAGAAGTGAATGGACTTTATCACTTTGATGAAACTTAATAAAACTCTAGGGCTAGGTAGCACTAGTTCTCTATTTGTTAATGATCAAATAATGTTGTGGCATAAAAGATTAGGACATCATAGTTTTATGTACCTCAATCATTTATTTCCTGAATTGTTTAAGGGGATTAATCATTCAAAATTTCATTGTGATGCTTGTCATTTTGCCAAAGATCATCATGTTTCCTTTCCATTAAAACAGTATCGTGGCTCCAAACCATTTTACTTGATTCATGGTGATGTTTGGGGACCATAAAAAAATAAAACACTTTCTGATGATCACACACGAATATGTTGGATT
Organism: Haberlea rhodopensis; assembly: GCA_907163345.1. Classification (NCBI taxonomy): domain Eukaryota; kingdom Viridiplantae; phylum Streptophyta; class Magnoliopsida; order Lamiales; family Gesneriaceae; genus Haberlea; species Haberlea rhodopensis. Next base: position 3,255,365 of record CAJQUN010000044.1, on the reverse strand, counting down.
TACTTATTGGAAAAAAACTCTGAAGTTGAACAAAGATTTAAGGATTTCTTTCTCATGATTGAAAATCAATTTCAAACTAGGATTGACATTTTAAGAATTGATAACGGCACTTAGTATTTCAATCAACACTTGGGAACATTCCTCTTAGAAAAAGAAATCATTCATCAATCCACTTATCGTGGTACACCATAACAAAATGGCATTGCAGAACGAAAAAATAGACATTTACTAGAAGTTGCTCGAGCCATTATGTTTTCAATGAATGTTCCAAAATATCTTTAGGAAATGCACTTTTGACTGCCTGTTACTTAATAAATCGAATGCCATCAAAATTTTTGAAGTTTGACACACCTTTGCAAACCTTAAAGAACGCATTTCCTACGTCAAGGATCACTACAGACCTTCCCCTAAGAACTTTTGTGTGCGCATGCTTTTTGTATACACCCACTGTTTCCCGGTCTAAACTTAAACCAAAATCTGAAAAATGTGTTTTCCTAGGCTACACATCAAATAAAAAAGGGTATAACTGCTTTAATACTGTCATAGAATTTTTTTTAACAAGCATGGATGTTCAATTTGTGGAGCATGAACCTTTTTACCAGAAAATTCTCTTCAGGGGGAGAACATGATTGAAGAAGATAATTTTGAGGAACCATCGAAAATAATATTTCCGAACCATCTGCTATGGAAAATAAAGGGGAGTCCATATACTTGTCAGATGTTACTGAAACAAGAGAGGACAAAACCCATCTAGAACTTCAAGTTTACACCAGAAGGAAGTTTCAAAAAAACGCTACTGCTCCATCCACTTCTCAAGCAAGTGATCAGTCAAATTCTCCGAGTGATGGGTCTCCTAATCAGGGTAATATTTCTTTAAATCCTACTATACCCTCCTCTGACCTTGATGTCCCGATTGCACTTAGGAAAGGAACCCGAACTTGCACCATTCATCCCATCGCAAAATTTTTGTCTTATGAAAATTTATCTAACACCCATGAAGCATTTGTGTCTAAGATTACTGACCTGTTTGTTCCAAGAGCTGTTCATGAAGCATTATGTGATCCGAACTTGAGATTGCAGTGATAGAGGAAATGAATGCTCTCAAAAGAAACAATACTTGGGCTGTTGTCAACCTACCAAAAGACAAGAAAGTTGTTGGGTGCAAATGGGTATTCTGTGAAGTGTAAATCTGATGGGAGTGTGGAAAGATACAAGGCGAGGCTTGTTGCAAAGTGATACACCCAAACTCATGGTATAGACTATCATGAGACTTTTGCTCCTGTTGCTAGAATTAACTCTATTCGAATTCTCTTGTCTCTTGAAGTTAACTCAAATTGGCCACTTCACCAATTTGATGTTAAAAATGCGTTCCTAAATAGAAATCTACGAGAATAGTTATATATGGACTTACCCCCTTGGATTTGAAGAAAAAGATGGGAAGGAATGAAATGCAGATTAAAAAAAAACTATATATGGACTAAAGCAGTCCCCTAGAGCTTGATTTGAACGCTTTGGGGATGTGGTGTGGAGACATGGTTTCTCACAAAGCCAAGCCGATCACACACTATTCTTCAAGCACTATGTTGAAGGAAAATTGGCCATCTTAATAGTCTATGTTGATGATATAATCATGGCAGGAGATGATGATCACGAGATAAAATATCTAAAGAAACACCTTGAAGTCGAATTCGATATCAAAGATCTTGGAAATCTGAAATATTTTCTCGGGATGGAATTCGCTAGATCGAAGGATGGCATTTTTATCAATCAACACAAATATATTCTTGACTTGCTCAAGGAAACTGGAATGACTGGATGCAGAACAATAAACACTCCTTTCGAACCCAATGTTAAGTTGAAAGCAGCATCTCCAAATGAAGTAATTGAGGAAATTAAGAGAGATTTTATTCCTCTTGTTTTTCATCTGTACAAAGTTCCGAGTATAAAGAAAAACATACATCAATAAAAAAGGAAATAACATCCTATCAAATCTCCTAAACCTAGTTATAAAATCAAGAGATTTATTTCCTAATTTCTAAGAGATCATGATCGGCTAAATGCATCCAGACCGAGAACGGTATCAAAGACTCGTGGGAAGATTAATCTACTTGTCATACATGAGACCAGACATAGCTTTTGCAGTAAGTGTAGTAAGCCAATTCATGCACTCTCTTGGACTTACTCACCTCGAAGCTGTGTTTAGAATCTTGAGATATCTTAAAGGAACACCTGGGAAAGGCTAGAGGCCGCCTACAGGTAGAAGCCTGTGCAGATGCAGATTGGGCAGGTGATGTCAATGATAGAAGATGTTGTTACTTGGAGAAGCTAAAAACAAAATGTGGTTGCAAGGAGTAGTGCTGAAGCTGAGTTTCGATCAGTTGCACATGTGTTTTGTGAAGTATTGTGGATAAGAAGACTTCTAGAAGAGTTGAAGATCTCCTTGCCAACACCAATCAAAGTCTATTGTGACAACAAAGCGGCTATGTCCATAGCCCACAATTCGGTTTTACTCGACCGAACTAAACATGTAGAAGTGGATAAGCATTTTATCAAGGAGAAAATAGACAGAGATACAATATGCATGCCTTATATTCCTACCACAAGTCAGGTTGATGACATACTCACCAAGGGTCTACCTAAGGCGCAGTATGGATACTTAGTTGGCAAGCTTGCTATGTTCGATATATCAAGCCAGCTTGAGGGGGAGTGTTGGAAGATACATGAAGATACACAAGAATATTGTGTATAAATGTATTGATTCTGTTGATGTTATTTTAGGAGTTGATTAGTGTTTTTCCTTATTTAAAAGATTTGTTTCTTATTGCGTATACCTCTAGGAGTCTTATATATTGCTGTACCTCTACCGCGGCCTTCTCACAAATTCAACTTGAACAAATTATGAAATTCCTTTCTGCCGGTGGCAACAATTTTTCATTGGTTGCTGCAACAGGTACATTGCCTACAGCCCTTAGTGCTCTCCATCAGCCGGGTGAGTCTTGGATAATTAATTGTGGAGCATCGATTCATATTTCTTCATGTAAGGGTTTATTTAGTACGTAATTGCCTATCTCGGATATTCGGCGGCTCAAAATTGCGGATGGTTCTTATGCCTCAGTTGTTGGCATTGGCAATATTTCCCTCAATTCATGTTTATCTTACTGATGTGTTATATGTGCCTACCTTATCCTGCAATTTACTCTCGGTCCATAAGATGAAGAGAAATCCCAGTGGGAAAGAACAATCCTCCGGTGGAGGAACCATGAAGATAGCGGATGATCTGATGTACTGCAACAAGATGTAGATGTCTAGGAGCTTGCATGAACTGGCTAACTTGTTGGACCGCAAAATAGATGTCGGGTCGTGTGCTGGTCAAATAATTTAAGCTCCCGACCAATTGGCGATACAACGTGGGATCAGTAAAGAGATCACCTTTGTCACGACGATATTTCCCATTAACTTCGAGAGGAGTGTCGACAGGTGAGGTGAACAATTCTGAAGTCGAGCTAAGGTAATAAGATCTTGCGTATACTTATGCTGATCCAAAAATATACCAGATATTCCTGTATGAATTTCTAATCCCAAGAAGTAGGTAAGTGGGCCAAGATCTTTCATATGAAATGAGGCCTGAAGATGCTGCTGTAATTGTCTGATGAGATCGAAGTTGGTCCCAGTGACAACAATATCATCCACATATACAAGAAGAATAATTATTCCTACAGATGTCTTACAAAGAAATAAAGACGAATCATACTTACTTTGTTGAAAGGAGATTGAAGCAGGGTGGTACAAAATTTGTCAAACCATGCACGAGGAGCCTTTTTCAATCCGTAGAGAAAGCATTTCAATTTACATCATGTCGAGGGAGCATCAGAAGTAAGTCCAGGATGCAATTTCATGTATACATCTTTTTTCAAATCACCTTGGAGAAAGACATTTTTAACATTCATCTGATGAAGAGGCCAACCTTGCGAAGCAGCAATAGAAATAATACTGCGGACCGTAGTCATCTTTGCAATAGGAGCAAAAGTGTCTTCATTGTCAACCCCGTCTGAATCTGTCCAATGTCCCATCAGAGCGAAGTTTGATAGATTATACCCATTTACAGCCAATTGCTTTAGCATGTGGTGGACAAGGAACAATCTCCCAGGTGGAAATGTCATGGTGAGCTTGTAACTCAGCATTCATGGCATCCTTCCAACAGTCATGTTTAATAGCCTCCAAATAACATGTAGGAATAGGGTGAGATGACAAAGTAGCATGAAAAGAAGGAGAGAAGTCGTACCAATCCGGGGGACGGGAATGTCGGGAAGAATGCCAAAGTGAAGGATCAGAATCCATCTTTGTATCGTCATCCAAATGTTGGGCTGAATCAGGTGGAGGGTCGGGCTCACAAGGTGGCAAAGTGGGACGCCATCTTTGATACCCAATACTTGGTGTGAATCTTGGAGGGGTAGTCGACAGATCTTCAAAGAATTAGATTATATGTGGCGCAGGCTGGGAGCTAATATGAGTGCTAAAGAAATATTGATTTCAAAGAAGACAACATGACGAGAAATACTAAATTTATTAGAGCCAGAATCATAGCATACATAACCCTTGTGAGAAACACTATATCCCTTGAATGCACATTTGTATATCTAAAAGTGGAATTAACATCGCCAATCTCACGAATCGGAAGTTTACTACCATCGGCGATTGTAATTTGTAAGGAACCCGTATATGGTCGAAGATTGTGAAGAGTGTTTGAAGTCCTGGTCATATGACTTTGTGAATTATAAAGAGAATAGAAAGTAACATCTTTCTTATTATTTCTGAACGAAGAGTACAACCAAATAAATAGAAGAAGACAGCAAAACGTAAGCTACAAACAGGAGCAAAATCCTCAATCAAACTAGGAAAGCAAAGTCTTTGGATTTTCCTTATTTAGTTACAAACTAATTATCTACTATAATCCCTATGGTTACTCCTTAACTTTGGTATGGTTTCAACACTCCCCCGGTATGGTTTCAACACTCCCCCTCAAGCTGGGTGGTAATGTTGTACATACACAGCTTGCGACTCAACTCTTCAAAGTTATTTCTTGGAAGTGCTTTAGTGAGTATCTCTGCAGTTTGAGATTTTGTTGGAATGTAGACCAATTGAATACCTTCCTTCTCGATCTTTCCTGAAAGGAAGTGTCGGTCTATCTCAATATGCTTCGTTCTGTCGTGTTGAACGGAGTTCTTTGAGATACTAATAGTTGTTTGGTTATCACAAAACACTTTGATAGGGTTCACCAACTCCACTCCCAGCTCCTTAAGTAATCTTTGAATCCACATTCCTTCACAAATGGCAAGGGCAAGAGCTCTAAACTCAGATTCTGCACTGTTCCTTGAGACAACCGATTTCTTGCTTCTCCAAGTTACAAGATTCCCCAAAATATGAACAATACCCGGAAGTAGATCTCATGTCTGAAATATTTACTGTCCAATCTTGTTATGATTGCAGGATTACGTTATGGGATAGGGGTTACTATTCACGACTGAGACTGTTCACGCTGGGTACTGTTCACGGGTCGGGGGGTACTGTTCATTATGTTGTTGAACGGGAGTTTGGGGAGAATTAGAGAGGGAGAGAGCAACGAAGACAGGAAACCTTCTTAAGGAATTATTTAATTCAAAAACTTCATTCTTAATATTTCATTAATAAAACATCCTTATTTATACAATGAAAATCCTTATCTCAAATAAACCAAAATTCCTATAAAATAAATCTTAGATAAACCAAAATCCTAGATAAGACCAAATCCTAGATAAGAAATCAAAAACAAAATCTGAAATCCTAATTTTAATCTTAATCCTAGTCCTAATCATAATAAAAGTCCAAACTACTTGATCTTTGTTGGGCTATCCATGGGCTTCGTGACCCATAACATTACTCCCCCTGGAAATCGCGTTTGTCCGCAAACACGAAATATGGATACTGTTCTTTCATGTTTTCCTCCGATTTGCGTTGGTGTCGAAAAATTTGTTTCCATCTACTAAACCACCCAGACGGATCTGATTGGATATTACATCGTGGGAAATCAAGTTTTGAAAATCGAGGGACATAGAGATGGCCATCGATGTTGCCTCGTCCTTTGGACTGCTGGTCGGTGGTGCCATGTTGATTGGTGTAATCTTCGATCTGATCTCGTTGATTCAAGATCAAGGATGACAGACATTGGGAAATCTCCTTTAACTTTTCGAGAAGAGCTTGTTTTCGTTTGTCGGCTGCTGCTTTGAACTCTTGATGTCTTTTTACGAAATCATGGAATTCCCCCATAACGACTGGCTCTGATACCAATTGTTATGAGTGCAGGATCACGTTATGGGATGGGGGTTACTATTCACGATGGGTACTGTTCACGGGTCGGAGGTACTGTTCATCTATGTTGTTGGACGGGAGTTTGGAAAAAATTAGAGAGGAGAGAGCAACGAAGGCAGGAAACCTTCTTAAGGAATTATTTAATGCAAAAACTTCATTCTTAATATTTCATTAATAAAACATCCCTATTCATACAATGAAAATCCTTATCTCAAATAAACCAAAATTCCTATGAAATAAATCCTAGATAAGACCAAATCCTCGATAAGAAATCAAAAACAAAATCTGAAATCCTAATCTTAATCCTAATCCTAATCATAATAATGGATTGTTCATGAACTGACTTACAACTCTCACAGGGAAACTTATGTCATGTCGAGTGTACGAAAGGTATGTAAGACGTCCAACAAGTCTTTGATATTTGCCCATGTCAACTGGTGGTTCACACTGAGAACTGGTTCCTACATTTTTGGTTGAATCCATTGGAGTATCAACAAGTTTACATCCAAGCATACCTGTTTATTTTAGTAGATCTAGTACGTACTTACTTTGGGAAACAAATATGCCATTTTTATCGTGCCACCTCCATACCAAGGAAATATTTAAGGTGTCTGAGGTCTTTGATATCAAATTCCTTGGCTAACACCTTTTTCATTCTCAACAGCTCCTCTTCATAGTCACCTGTTAATATAATGTCATCAACGTCTGGAAGGCATTCTGTTGATTAGGCAAGCAGAAGTAAGAACCCTTTTTCCCCAGAAATGTTTTGGAACCTGAGCTGAAAACATGAGGGATTGAGCAACCTCTAACAGGTGTCTATTTTTTCTTTCTGCAACTCCATTTTGTTATGGGATGTCGGCACAAGAACTAATGTGAATAATACCTTGACTTGAGTCGAAAGGTGCGAGCTTAGGACAGATTCAAAATATTCTTTGGCATGGTTGTAAAATGCCCTCGCCTAGCTCGACTAGGCCAGAAGCCAAGCCAGGCGAGAGTGTAGTGCCTCTGGTGCCTGAGAGACCCCACACATACATCAGGAAGCGCCTAAGCCCCTGGGTCTTAAGCCCTGGGCGATGGCTTCATGGAGAGGGGGAGTGTTGTGTATGGGTTGGGCTCAGATTACTTAAAGAAAGTAAGCCCAACCAATTTTAAATAAACTTAAACCCTATATTTATATAAATTAGGGTATAAACACGCCATATTCATTATTAATTATATCAAATATAAAATTTAATTATAATTGCAATTTTAAATTTATAAATAGATATTAAATAAGCGACGAGAATTAATGTAAAAAACAAAAAAATATTTTGAGTATGAAGTAAAATATTCTGAGAATAAATTGAACCCTAATTCAATCAAACAGATTTAACATATTGCTTCTTTATTTTTCTTAATAATTCTGATTTAATATTGAATGAGCTTTATCAAATCTCTCTTGTGTAGTAAATTTTTATATTAGAAATGAACAAGTATTACAACATGGACAGCTTCTTTGCTATATAGTTTGGCCATGTTGGAAAACAATATTCATACCTAAACATTTAAAATTTATTTTTTCTTGACACCTAATGTCTATTGTGCCATGCTTCGCTCAGCGCCAAGCACTTCATCAAGCCAGACCATGGTTCATCGATTTTTGGCGCCTAACGCCTTTAATAACTATGCTCTTTGGCATTAATAGTTTTTAGGACTTAAATTTTTGTTTGGAATTATTGTGTTTGTATCATGGAATTGAAGTTCAGAAAGATTTGACCTACTTCAGATTTTTCCTTCATGAGGAATAACCACGTAAGTCTAGTGTGATCATCAACAAACTATACAAATCAACGAGTTCTTGTTATATTTTTCACTCTTGAGGGGCCCTACACATCACTGTGGATCATGACAAAAGGACGAGATGGTTTATATGGGTTGCTAGGATAATTATTACGAGTGTGTTTGGGGAATTGACAAATTTCACAGTTGTAAGCTTAGAATTTTATTGATGAATAATGAGGGTAACAACTTCTGAAGATACACTAAATTTGGATGACCAAGGCGATAGAGCCATAACATTTTTTTGAAAAGAGAAACCTGAATATATTAAAATCAGTACCAGAGGTACTAAACGGGTTACAAAATTGCAAAAATAACCAAAAAGCGCTACAATCCATACTACGACTAGACAGTACTAAAAAAGACCTAACAAACAAATAATTGGCTGAAGTCGTCAATCCAAGAACGAGGTCCCCAATCTATTACGGCCTCTATTACTAATCCAAAACCACGAACGGAAGATGATCAATTCTATTGAATCGCCCTTGATCTCCCCGGGTCCCATGAAAATGAGATTGTTGCGAAGTAGCCAAATAGTCCAAATAACCGCCTCCCAAATGGTCATCCACTCCTTCTGCCCCTTTGAATGATTCCAAAGACCCTTGTGTTGCCATAAACGATCGACGGGGTCCGCCGCTAAGACTGTTGAAATTCCTAACCACTTGTAACATTGCATCCACAACTTATAAGATTCCGAACAAATGAATAGCACGTGTTGAGTTGTCTCTTGATATTGTTTGCATAAAACACATTCGCCCGCCTCCGAACCCGCATAGATATTTCTTCGACGCAGATTTGTCACTGTCGGAATTCTGTCCCTAATGACTCTCCACATGAAAGCCGCCACCTTTATCGGTGCATGTGTCCTCCAAATAGAATTGTAGGTTCTTGCCGGAAGATTCTCCGCCCCTTGGTCGTCTTGTATCCGTGCATACGCCGAACTTACAGTATAGATTTTAGACTCGTCCGGCGTCCAGCTCCATCTGTCTTCACCCTCCGCTTGTGGTTGCAACCTGTCCAACAAAGATAACATATTAAGCAATAAAGAATCCTCCCAGTCAAATAACTCTCGTCTCCAATCCCATTTCCAAACCCAAGACCCCCCAACCCATTCTCCCATATTGCCCACAAAAAACATCATTATCCCTCGCTATTAATGCCAATCTTGGGAATCTATCTTGCAAACTCTCGTTCTCCACCCACACATCTTTCCAAAATTTAGTCCCTAACCCATCCCCCAATTGTTTCCTCAAACCCCCATTGAACCAAGCAGACGTGTCACGAATTGAGTATTTTAAAATATCACCCCACCAAAGCGACTCTTTACTCCTACCCCGTGATTCCCTTAGGTTTAAAGCTAATTGACTCTTGGATGAAACCCAAATATTACATTCTGAGCTTTCTTTGGCAGTGGAGAATCACATCTGAAGAGATATAGTCCCGAACACATCCTAGCACTGCCAATCTTCCTCCCCCAATCCGAATCCTGAAATACACATGTTTGAAACAAATTTAGCAACACAATTCATATCAATGGTCAATTTACTGATTGAGAGCAGATTGCAATCCAGATTAGGAACATGAAGGACTGAATAAATATCACTCATACTAACACCAAATACATATTACTTCAATGAACATAAAGTTTATCAAATACATCCAAATAAAAGATAACACAAAAAATATTCTTACCAAATTCAAAAAGCATATACATAAATGCATGTCACTAAAATCATTATTGTATCACAAAATATATATTACTTCAATTAACCTAAAGTTTAACTAACACGTCCAAATTTATTTTAGCCAAAAACTTTTAAATTGTACAATGAACCCCCAAAATTGTCATTTCTATGTCGGACACGCACATCAGCCTTCTCCGATATGGGTGTCCGATTTTGATGGGAAAGTTCGATACAGGTATCCGATTTTATTTTTTTAAAAGTATTTAGGACACGCGATGTGGTGTGTCCGACACTTATTCCCGAAGAGTGTCCGAGAAGTGTCGGTGTCCTAGAAGTGTCCGACACTGCACCGAGTGATTTTTAGGAGTGTCCGTGCATCATAGGTCCCAGATTTCTTTTGCAGTTCCATGTAAGAGTCATTGAATTGATTAACCATGACATTGCCATTTGGTTCTCAATCTTCCATTTTCGAAATTTGGGATCGTCTTTTTGTTGAATGGTGGCTTCACCTGTGAGGTATTCATCTCGCCCCTTTCCGCAAATGAACATCATAACAGACGTTGACCATTGAAGGTAGTTGTGTCCATTGAGTTTGTGACTTGTGATGGGAAGAGATATGCTCTCAGTTCCTCATTGATAGCTTGTTTCTAATGCCATTTCGGGATTAGAGGTAACCTTGGAGCCAGAGGTTGGTCTCTCAGTGTTCATACTGTATCTGGTCATGAACTGAAGTTTTTGATTTTTAGAAGATGGCTCTGATGCCATGTGAATTATAGAGTACAACCAAATAAATAGAAGAAGACAAACAAAACGTAAGCTACAAAATTAGAAAAGAATCAAAACTACAGGAGCAAAATCCTCTAGTAAACTAGGAAAGCAAAGTTTATGGATTTTCCTTATTTAGTTACACCCTAATTATCTACTATAATCCCTATGATTACTCCCAGACTTTGTTATGGTTTCAACATATTTGAAGCACCAAAGTCAATAAGCCAAGATATTAAGTGAGTGAGATTGTTACCTTGAAGGCCTAATGCAGAGAGTGCGTAAATGATCATCTGCTAGATTGTTTCAGGAGTGATGGCCAAAGATTCTCCGACGATGGGAGATGAAGGTCCAGTTGCGGCTTGATAACTACCGGCCCATCGACTTGGAGGACGTATGGGACAGTCTTTGATGACATGTCCAGGCTTCTTGTAGTAGTTACATTTCCTTGCAGGTATGACATTGGACGTGACGAATGTCCTTCCCTTTCTCTTTCCCTTACACGTGTGACGCATAAACAGTGACATTCTTCGAGTTTGTGTGGTTCTGGAATAACCCCTGTGTAACAAGACATTGTTCTTCACGAAGTTCTTCGAGGCAGACATCTAAGGAAGGAGACGGATTGTGGTTAATCAGTGTGGATCTAGCAACTTCGAATTCAGATCTCAATTTCATCAGAAATTGATCTCGCTTGCTCTGTTCATGAATTGCCAGCTAGCGTGCCTTCAGGAACATTGGCATGGATAATGTCAGCGAACTCGGCCCATAACGTCTGGAACCCAGTGAAGTATTCCTGGACGGAGAGTTCACTTTGAGTATAGTTTGCAATTTCGTATTCCAGTTGGAATTGTCGAGCCACGTTGTTATGACTGTAAACTTTCTTCAAGTATTCCAACATATCTTTTGCTGTTGGATACAGACGTAAATTAAGCACAATTAGAGGATCAACAGCTGTTAAAATCCAGGTCATAATCCGAGCATCTTTGATCTGCCATTATGCTAACTTGGAATTAATCAATAAGAGCCGGATCACTCCCATCAATGTGGCCCCATAATTCCTTCCCAGCACGAACCAACGGAATTGGAACTCCCATACCGAGTAATTTTTACCCGTAATTTCATACCAAAAGTTTCAAATTGGCTCATGATGCATATAATTTATTATGGAAGAACAAAATTATCACAGTGATAGCGTCAAACGATACGATGAAAGTGAAAAATTAGGAACAACCACAGATCGAGTAACAACCCAGAGCGATGAACACCTCATATTGAGTACGGAAATCAAGATTCCGAACAAGAATGCCCGACAAACACAGCAAATCGGAAAAAAATCCAACGACTAATTTCAGAATCAAGGAACTTCAAAACATAATCGGCGCACAAAGGTGATGCGATTTCAAAGGAAAGTGAATCAATAGATTCCGAAGCAAGAAATTGGGGAAAAAATTCCAACCAGCGGAACACGAAAATCCGGAAATAAAAAGAAATTATGAGATTCAACCGGCGCACGGTAACAATTTCGGAAGGTATTGTCCGATCGATGCACTGGACACCAAATCGGAAAAAAATTTGAAATTTTGGATCTAAGTAAGCTCTGGTACCATGTCAAATACACGGTTTTTGTCTGAATAACCTTTTCTTGTATTCATCTATCCCTTATATAAGATTACAACTACATTCTATTATTAAATATGTAAGGTACAATTACTTCCTTAATTCACATAATTATAGCCTAGACTAATCTAAAAGGAAGGAGCAAGTTTGTAGTGCCGTGTGAGAGGATTGTGGATCTAGTATGACTGGTGAATCCGTGTGCATGATTTAAGGGATGATTGGTATTAGACCTGGTTGACAGATGGTTCATTACTTTTACATATGATCATACTCGACTTTCATGGGTTTACCTTTTGAAAGAAAAATTTGAGGTTGGCCAAGTGTTTCGTAATTTTTACTCAATTATTAAGACACAATTTAATACATTGATTAAAATATTACGTACTGATAATGGCATCGAGTTTTTTCACTCCCTTCTTCATGATTTTGTGCCCCATTCACCAAAGTACTTGTGTTAACAAACCTCAACAAAACGATATTTCCGAACGTAAAAATCGACCTATTAGAAGTTGCTCGTTCCCTTTCGTTCACTTCAAATGGCCCCAAACATTTTTGGGGTGATGCAATCTTAACGGTATGTTATTTAATTATAGGATGCGAGTTCTGAAGTTTCAATCTCCTTTGGAATATTTACATATCTTTTGCCTAGATTATCGATCTTTCTCCAACCTAGATCTTAGGGTGTTTGGTTGCACGACTTTCGTACATGTTCATGATCCAAATCGTAGTAAATTGGAGCCTCGGTCACATCATCCACCCAAAAGGGGTATAGATGTTAATTATGCTACTATGAGAAAATACTTCGTCTCTAGAGATGCCACATTCTTTGAATCCGAGCCTACTTTCCAAACCATCAAACGGCTATTAATAATCAGGGAAGCTTTCCTTCATATGCCTAGACACGATCCTTCCCCGTGCTTGGGAATTCCAGTGGGATTTACCTCCACCTTTGAACGTTCCTTCCTTTGCTCCAGCTATGCATATGCATCTCCTCTCATCTTCCTTACCTCCACAGTCTCCTCATCTCAGCCAATCCACGGCGGTGGGAGAATTGTTACAACCGTTCCTTTTGCACTTCTCACGAAAGAAACCTTCGACCAAGGAAAAAGAGTCTGAAGAATCAATTGATCCTATAAGCCGTGATAGCCAACCTTCCAACTCGAATTCAGCGTCAAATGAGGTAACAACTGACCCTGATATTAATTCATACGATATTCCTGATCTTGACATACCGATAAGCCTTGAGAAAAAGGACACAGTCTTATATAAAACAAGGTTAGTAGCAAAGGGCTATACACAAACATATGGTATTGATTACCAAGATACTTTTGCACCAGTTGCCAAGATTAATACAGTAAGAGTTTTATTGTCATTAATAACAAATCTAGATTGACCTTTTTATCAGTAGGATGTAAAAAATACTTTTTTGAATGTTGATCTTGAAGAGAAAGTGTACATGACATTACCACCAGGGTTTCATGAGGAAAGAAAGTGGGATAAGATGTGCAGATTAAAGAAGTCACTGTACGGACTAAAACAATCTCCACGAGCTTGGTTTGACAGGTTTACTAAGGCACTCTTGAAACTTGAATACCATCAGGCCATTGCTGATCATACCTTGTTTTATAGGCCTAAGAGTGGGAAAAAAAAAACTCTTATTGTTTATGTAGATGATGTTATACTTACAGGTGATGATCAAGAAGAGATGAAAATGTTGAAAGGAAAACTCGCAGCAGAATTTGAAATGAAGGATCTTGGAAAGATAAGGTATTTTCTTGGTATGGAAGTAGCAAGGAATAAATCTGGAATTTCTGTTTCTCAACCAAAGTATCTGATAGATCTTCTAAAGGAGACATGGATGCTTGGATGCAAACCAGATGATAGTTCTATGGATCCTAATGTGAAATTAGGCGAACCTATGAACACTAATGCTGTAGACAAAGGAAAATATCAATGCCTAGTTGAGAAACTAATATACCTCTCTCACACTAGACCAGGCAGCTTTTCCGGTCAGCTGTGTAAGTCAATCCATGCATGCTCCATTTGAAGAACACATGTTGGCAGTATATCGAATATTAAGATACTTGAAAGGGGCACCAGGGAAAGGCCTATTTTTTAGAAAAACTTATATGAGAGATGTTGAAACTTTTACTGATGCTGATTGGGCAGGCTCAATAAGTGATAGAAGATCTACATCAGGCTATTGTTCTTTTGTGTGGGGGTAATTTGGTGACTTGGAAAAGTAAGAAACAACCAGTTGTAGCCAGAAGCAGTGCTAAAGCTCAATTGAGATCAGTTGTTCATGGTGTTTGTGAAGCCTTATGGTTAAAAATAATGCTTGAAGAATTGAAGTTGACTGTAACAATGCCACTAAAACTACTGTGTGACAACAAAGCTGCGATAGATATTTCACACAATACAGTACATCATGGTCGAACAAAACATGTGGAAGTAGATCGACATTTCATTAAAGAAAAGATTGATGAATGAACAATCAGCATTGACTATATTCCAACATCAAAACAAACTGTTGATATACTGGCTAAAGGCTTGTTCAGACTCATGTTTGAAAGATTTACAGACAAGCTGAGAATGCACAATTTGTACATTCAAGCTTGAGGGGGAGTGTTGATGAAGATTATAAGATCGAGTTAGTGTTGTTTAGGTCGTGGATGTGGATTTATAATAATAAGGGTGTTAGGTCTAAGTATTCGCTATCAGATTAGAGGATGTAGCCTATTATCTGCTTAAAGGCTCTGTAGTATTTTCTTCTTAGCTGCTAGTTTGGTCGTTTTAGTTCTTGTACTCAAACTTAGTAGTACCTCTGGTTCTCTTTTATTTATATATATATCTATTTGCCCGATAAACAAAAAAAAAAAAAAAGATTGTATAATATTATTATTGTGGAACATAATAAAAAGTTGAAGAGATGAGAGCATTATCTCTCCCTATTTTCTCCTTTTTTGCCTTTAACTTGGTATATCTAGCTTCGCAAACATATTCGCTTTTAGTTGGGACTCATGCTTACATCTAAGCTACTTAAAATCATCAGGCACACTAGATTTGTGCTTTATTTTCTTTCTAAAATTAGCTTATTATTTGTACATTTGTTTTGTCAACGATTGACTTGGAAAATTTCCTGATGGTGCAGTTCACCAAAGTTGAAACCCTTACGCTAGAGATATCTGAGCAATTAGTTTCATCATGTATCGACCACATATGTCAGTGTCTTCATGCCACTCTGGAATCTTTGACTGATGTTCCTGACTCTGGTGACGACGGTCTTAATATCCTTGCTGCTCATGCAGAACTACTTCTGCTGCTCGTAAAATCCAGAAGAAATGGATTTCCACGATCTGCTTTTTTTGTTGTCTTAGAAACCTCAGGTTATGGTCTCAAAATGTTGTGCAGGTATCAGCAATCAGTTGGTGTTGGAACAGCTAAGAAATTTTTTCTTATGTTGATCCTTAGTTCCCTCGAGTTGAGTTTCAAGAATACGCATTCAGGACCTGTGGAAGTCTCTGCTGAGGCATATAATGCTAGTTTGGGATTATTGCCAGTTCTTTGCGACTGCATTGAACATACGGATCATTGTACCTTGTCCTTGACTGCTATTGATTCTATATTGAGAAGTTTCTCAATTCCTGCTACCTGGTTTCCCATTATACAGAAACATCTCCCTCTGCAACATATTGTTCAGAAGCTTCGGGATATAACCTCATCCAAAACCATTTCAGTAATACTGAAATTTCTTTTGAACTTTGCACGTGTGAGAGAGGGTGCTGAGATGCTTCTGAATGCTGGTGTTCTTTCATATTTAAACATGCTTTTGTCCGACTATTCTGGAGGTGTGCCTTTTCCTGTTGTTCAAAGTGATACAAGCTTCTCCAACTTCTCTGACAAAACTGAAAAGCCTCAACCAATTTGGGGTCTTAGCCTGGCTGTGCTTACATCAATTATTCAGTCTTTAGAAAATAGTTCTGCTAGTATTGTGGATTATGTGATGTCTTGCATCTTGGCGGAGAAAGCCCCTCTGATTATGCGCTATCTAAGTGCACCGGAATTCCCATTTGAGGGTCATGAGAAGAAAAGGGCTCGTGCTTTGAAATCTAATATTTCTTTGCATGATCTTGAAGAAATGCAAAATACCATGACGCTTATCTGCGTCTTAGCAAGACATTGGAATTCATGGAACAAAGCCTTGAAAGACAATGAGTCCCAATTAAGGGAGAAAAGTATTCATCTTCTAGCCTTCATTAGTCGGGCAACTCAGCGACCTGGAGAATCACCTAGGAGAGATTCTCCTTTATTGTGTCACCCTGTGCTCAAAGAAGAGTTTGAGTGGTACAATGAGCCATCATTTATTAACAGCAGAAATGGTTGGTTTGCTCTGTCTGCTCTAGGTTGCGAGTTAAATCATAAATTTTCTGCATTGTCTACCGGATCTACTTTGATCATCAGAGATCAGTCTAATGACAATGCTAACATATCTCCCCGGACTCACTTTACCGACTTAATTGCAATCAAAATATACAAGATTGCATTTCTTCTTTTGAAGTTCCTATGTATACAAGCTGAAAGTGCGTCAAGAATGGTGGAGGAAGTTGGTTTTGTCGACCTTGCACATTTTCCAGAGCTACCAATGCCTGACATCTTGCATGGGCTACAGGTAAATGACTATCTTTTGCCTTTTCATGCGTCCCTTGGATAACGAAATAGCATTATTTGCCAAGATGTGTGTGGACGTATGGTTTGAATGTTATTTATCTTATTTTTGGCATATATTTAATGTTTTGTCCGGTTCGATACTTCCTAACAGGATCAAGGGATGTCAATCGCCTCTGAACTATGCACAGCCTGCAAATCGAAGCAACTTACACGAGAAATACAGAATATCTGTATCTTAATGTTGCAGATAACAGTCATGGCATTGCACTTGGAGTATTGTGTCATACAAATATGTGGCATTAGGCCTGTATTAGGCCATGTTGAGACCTTCTCGAAGGAACTTCAGTTGCTGATTAGAGGTGTGATTACTCGTTTCCTGCATTTTTAGGTCTTAATCTTTGATTTCTAAGAAATTGTTAAACGTCTCCCTGCTCAAATTTGCAGCAACCGAGGGCCATCTCGTCCTTGAAGAGTCATTACAAGATTTGAAGCAAATAGTGTCATTTGTCTATCCGGAGTTATTACAGGGAGAAGGCTTATATTGACATCGGAGATGTAAACCTGCAAATATGTGTTACCATTTGTTGTAAAATTCATATTCCAGTTGGCTTAGGCTACATCATTTTTCAGAACCCTTTGTAGAATAATTTTAGTATGGTGGAATTTTGTGTTTTTGCCCTGAATGACGGAAACAAAAGGGCCTTAAGGTGTGTAAGAGGTAGTGTAATTGGATAGACTTATTTTGGAACAGTTATTTAAGCAACCTTTTAACATTTTTTAGTTCAAAAACTATATTTATTTTTAAGTTGTGGGGCATTATACGATTTTTTTTTATATAGAGAAATATTTATTTAAGCAACCTTTTAACATTTTTTTAGTTCAAAAACTATATTTATTTTTAAGTTGTGGGGCATTATACGATTTTTTTATATATAGAGAAACATTATATATTACATTACAATTCTAATATTTAAACCGTATAATAATTCAAGCGCCATGTTTCGATCGTTTTTTAAGTAGGGACAATTATTGCATTTCAACAATCTCTCCCAATAATTGCACTACATTGCAACTTATGAGAATCAAATACGTGACATTGACACTAATATCAATTGTTGGATCAAGTGCTTGCCGTTACAAAAAATTATAGCTGGTGGTAACAGTGCAACTTTCATCTTTAAACCGTACACCAGTCATAGTTTGATCGTTATTTAAACACATAATTATTGCACTCCAATATTTTTTATTTTTGCAATAAAGCAATTAGGTGGTGCTATATTACTTTCCTTGTTGACTTACCATATTTTTTTAGATTCATTTTAAGTGATAATTCGAGATAATTACAAAGGTATATAAAAGTTTTGACCATGGGTTATCCTTAATTGTTTATATTTAAGGAGTTTTCACTTAAAATCCTCATACCCAAACATAATTTTAACATTTCTCCCTATGTCAAAGATTCTTTATTTAAAATCTTCTATACTTCTTTTCCTTATTCTAACTCCCTACCTTTCCTCAAAAGACATAAAAACCCTTATTTTGATTGTATAAAACTTCATAATGCTTTTAGAATTGTTACAAAAACACCCAAAATCCCATTTTTACTAATAAACAACTCCTAATAAGGGGATGTAAATGCAGGTGCCTTAATGAACATGAGATCCTTCAGTTTCTGACATCTTGATAGAACCCAATAGCATACTTTTACAAATGACTCACAGTTCATGATGAATTTTTAGCCCTAAAATTCCCTTATTTTAAGAACATGTGAAATAAATAACAGGTCATCATGCTTCCGTATTGCAATAAAATTTTAACAAACTAAAATATACCATTTTGACCATAACGGCACCGGGTGAGGTGGGTTGCAAAGCCACCAGTCGGAAAATTACTGCCCCTAGACTATTTTACGAATGGCTCATCAACATCCAACCTCAGTCCCTCAGGCGAGGTTAGTCTGTAAATTATCCGACTCCTTCAGAAACCGCACATCACATCCCTAATTCGTTTTCTACCTTGGGGCGTAAGGTACAATCAAGATATAAGAAAGATTTAAAGAAATCTGGGAGATAGATGGGCAACAACCTTCGTTTTATTTTGGAAATACTTATAATATCTATTACATTAAAACGACACCTTTTGGGAAGAGACAGACTTGTTTAGCCTCGCATATAGATGAGGCTTGACTCAAGAACACATAAACTGAAATACAGAACAACATTACAAATGATTATAAAAGAAAGAAAGAAAGAAATTATTATCAAGCTATGAAAGTTGAAGGATTACAAAGCTTGGAGATTATAATTTTTATTCTTAGAAAACTATGGAGAATTTTCGATGTCCTTAACTTCCTGAATGAGTGCCTTTATATAGGCATGAATCCAGACTTCAACTTCGGATTCCAAATCTTGATAATCGTTGAGTGCGTCCGTGAGTGCGCCTTAACTTTCATGTGGTCTTACGTTTTTGTCTGTGTGTGCCAACTTTTCTTGTCAGTGGTCCTTTATTTTTGTCCCAGTGTGTTGAAAAGTTACCGCACTATATATATTTTTAATGGTCCACGCCTTTTCCTTTGTCAGGGAATCTTTACATTATTGGTTTTTGTGGTCCCTGAGCTTTAGAAAAACGTGTTCTCTTGTCAGCAGGTCTTTTGTCTTTTCATGCCTCTGATCTGTCGGGTTTGGATCGGATCCTTTCTCGAATTCTGGTTCTTTCTGCTCCGGGCAAGCTTGGCAAATACGATCTATCCATCGGCTGTGCCATGTTGTAGAATTTTCGGTAAGTTTCTTTTCCCACCGGAATCTTGTTTTCCAAAGAATTCTTCTTTTTGTTTCAAAGAGTTCTTCGGCAAATCTTGTTGATGTCCTGTCATGGAATTCAGCATGAAAGTACCGTTGGCTGAATTCTGAAAGATGCAGATATTACACATGTAAGTAAGATTTTTCTTTCTCCTTTAAATACTATTTGTGGCTGATCAAGAAGTTGTAGTACTATTTCTTTGGTAAAAAAAAACCCAACTTAGCATGATATTCCGTTAGCCAATCCATACCCAGAATCACATCAAAATTCTTTAACGGCATAACAAGTAAAGTAGCATGCATTTCAGTATCTCCAGTGAGGATTTTACAATTCTGATACACATTATTGATAACAAGCATGCTCTCTGCTGGGTTTGAACAAATAAATCATAATCCAATGACACTGGTTTCTCACGCAAATGCATCATGAATATTTGTGATATGAAGGAGTATGTTGCACCAGGATCAAATAAAACATAAGTTGTTAAACCATAAATGGCTAAATTACTGGTAATCACCAGCTGGTGTTGCATTTGCTTCTTCCTGTGTCATAGCAAATACTCGGGCCTGATTATTGGCTTTACTTTCCTCTGTACCTATCCCTCTGCCCATACCAAATCGTCCTCGATCTCTTCCTCTGTTAGGATTAAAACAACTTGACCTGGTTTGCTCAACTGTAGGTTCTTCACGTGGCTTTGAACAATTTCTTGCTATGTGACCAGGTTCTTCACATTTAAAACATTTTCTTGTAAGAGTATTCACTCTCCATAATGATTTCTCCCACAATGTACACAAGTCATAACCGATGGTGTAGAACCAAAACTTTTATTACAGATGTTGCACCACTGGAACTGACAGCTTTAGAACCACTGGGGAAACTTCTCTGTGTAGGTGCATTGAATCCCTTCTTCATTCCAAATCCACCAACTTCCTCACTTTGTCTCTTTTTGTTAAATTGGAAAGCTTTGGATTCAGCTTCTAACTTTTCAGCACGTACTATTGCAGCCTTCAACTTGCTAAAAGATTCCATGTCTGTAGGTGTGAGGCGATCAAGAATAGTAATTCGAAGTCCCGCCTCAAATCTGCTACACTTCTTTTTTCCTGTCGCTACCATGTGAGGAGCATAATGAGATAAATGATTAAAGAGTACCTCATATTCCGCCACTGATCAATTCCACTGTTTCAGATCAAGAAATTCTCTCTTTCTGATCCTTATAAACTTCAGGTAGGTAGACATCATTAAAGTTCAACATAAAATTATCCCATGTCAAAACAGATAGCTGATCAGTACTATGTGGAATAGTCTCCAACCAATCATAAGCATTACCCTGAAGAAGCGACACTGTGTAATCAAACTTCTCCTCAGGTGTACATTTCATCAAATTCAGAATCCTTTCTGTTCACTTTAACCAAGTCTCTGCTTCAGATGGATCAGTAATACCCATAAAGTAAACAGCTCCCATTTTCTTAATTTATCATACCTCATTTCAAGTGTTTCCGGAGGATAAACAGGTGGAAGCTGTCGATATGCCTCAGCAGGTATTCTTTGTGCATGAGGTGAAAGTGAAAATGATGAATGTGACTCAGGCTCAGCTGATCCTTCCCCTCCATGAATACTTTGCTCATCATTATACCTATATGATACCTCTTGGCAAGAGTCATTGCCATTAGTGGAATTTTCATATAATAACAGTTATCAGTCTAGTATACAGATGGCACCTTTTGAGGCTCTATATGGGCGACGATGTAGATCGCCATTATATTGGGATGATGTGGATCAGTCTTCTTTACATGGACCGGATATGATTCATGAAATGGAAGAGAAAGTGAAGTTAATTCGATTGAAACTTAAAGCTGCCCAGGACAGACAGGCTGCTTATGCCAATAAGCGACGTAGACCACTTGAGTTTCAAGTTGGTGATCGTGTATTCTTGAAAATCTCACCTTTTAAAGGTGTGGTACAATTTGGTAAACGTGGAAAATTGTCTCCACGATACGTTGGTCAGTACGAAGTATTGCAACGTATTGGTACGTTGGCATATCGCTTGGCACTACCGCCGGCATTGAGTAGTATTCATGATGTCTTTCATATTTCACTGTTGAGGAAATATGAACCAGATCCAAGTCATGTGTTACAGTTACCCGATGTACAGTTGGATACAGATGTATCGTATGAGGAACGACCAGTTATGATCTTGGATCGAGCTGAGCGTAGGTTGCGTAATAAAGTGATTCCTATGGTTAAGGTACAGTGGGACAGAAGGGGTGTCGAAGAGGCAACGTGGGAGACGAAGCAGCATATGATACAACAGTATCCTGAGTTGTTTACTGGTATGATTTTACAGTTTTATGATACTGTTGCATATATGATCATGTTTCCTATCTTCTTGTCGTAGGATTGTTGAGTTGCGTATCTATCTATGCATGTTTGTATATACAATTTCGAGGAAGAATTTCAATAAGGGGGAGAAATGTCATGTCTCGATATGACGTATACATGTGTAATATGTTTATGGTGTCATTATGATTTATTACAGTACGATATGGACTCGGGTTCGGATTGAACCGAGTAGGAATAAAGCCATGTATGAATGACTTCTCATTGAAAAATAAAATACATGTGAGAATCAAATAAATGAGTTCATAACATAAACATATGATTTATGGATTTAATAGGGAAGAGTCATGAAGTTGTAGTGAGATATAATCTTGGTGCACATTCAGCATGCATTTGAAGATGTATTATCATGTGTATTTGAGTTGAAAGTGCATTAGAATGTACATGTGAGTTGCATTATATCATACATTTGCCATGAGTTTGAAGGGAATTACATGTGAATGTGAGTTTGGAATTAAAGGTGAGTAATTAGATGTAAAAATCAGATTGTAAACACACAACTCACCTACAAATCTCTACATGTTCTTTGGAAGCTTTTAAGGGTTTGGTTGAGAGTTACACTTTCAAAGATCTTTGTACACTAAGAAGAAGTGATTTACTTGGTAAGGAGAATACTCTTTCATTACTTTGTCATGGTATTGAGTTAATGGAAAATAGAAGCATGTGATTACTAGTTTGTATGCTTTGAATTGAAAGTTGTTCTCATGCAAAGAAATGAATTGTATGATGAGAGAAACATGTTTATATGTTATTAGAGATATCATGGAACATGTTTACATGTTGAGTTTTGAAGTGAAGAAGAAACACCAAGAAAGAATTAGAAAAATCGCCATGTTTGTTTTTCTGAAAACAGAGGAGGCGATCGATCGCTACGTTGGAGGCAATCGATCGCCTATGGCTAAACATGGGAATGGCGGTGCTTGAGCGATCGACTAAACATGGGAATGGCGGTGCTTGAGCGATCGATCGCTTCAAGTAGGCAATCGATCGCCTCAAGGCAGAATGGTTTTCAAAGGGGAGGCGACCGATCGCCTCAAAGCATGAGATCGATCGCCAGGGTTAGGTTTTGAAAAATGTTATATTTTGTAGAGTTTGATTTTAATGCCTATCATAACATGATATATTATTGGCATTGTTGTAGCACCATCACAGGGGACAGGACAACGAGGCAATTAGCCAGTGACGACTGATTTATCTCGTTTGTGTCGCTTTACAGGTACGTGTTGACGTACGGAGTATAGATATTGTGTGATGATGTTATGAGATTGATATCATATGAATTGTGTTGTGTTGGTATCATATGATTGGTAGTATCATATGCATGTACATTCATGGATATCATGTAGTTGAGATGGATGAAGTATATAAGTTAGCATTAGAGATATACGCCTGGTTTGGGTATATGCTCGGGTATGCTACGTTAGCATTAGAGATATACGCCTGGTTTGGGTATATGCTCGGTTATGCTACATATACTTGGTATGAGAGATATACGCCGGTTTTTGGGTATATACTCTGTCTATTATCACATATGAGTACGGTACTATGATGTGTGCTGCTAATATGAAGATGTGATGTGGTTCCACTGACATATTGAGCGGAGATAGACATATCATATTGGTCTCGTGATAATAGGGTGATAGTTGAGACATGTCGACATGGTGCATTGGTTGATGCATGATACAGAGCATTCACAGCGGATATGATGTTTATTGTGCTTTATCATTGATATTGTGTTTTGATATTGCACTAAGATAATGGTTTATCTATACTCACGTTTTGTGAATGTTTCTGTAGGATTTCATAGACGTGGGAATCGTGAGTCTTATTCCGCTGCGAGGTGAACCACTGCATAGAAGTTGTACTGGATTAGGTTGTTAATTCAACATGTAATGTATATGTGAAAAGTGGTTTTTGTACTAGTGGTTTTGGTACATCTGTAACAACCTATTAGTAAGAAACTCTTAAACAGTGTCTTAAACAGTGTATGAATTACTTAATTCTGACTCACATATGTATGCTTAATTGATACATAATGGATTAAGTAACGAGGACCCCACATTAGTGGTATCAGAGCAGTGGTTCGAGAACGGGGTGAACAAGGGTAGAGGAAGTGTATTAGGGAGTTGCCTAATCACTTGAAAGCATGTTGTGAGTTATGATATGATGTTATACTGACATGCTTTATTATCTTTATTATAGTTGGTAACCTGTATTTGCAGTAATGGCAGACAGAGTACCACATGATGAGGTTGGGGATGCCATGAGTGGCAATGCTAGTGTGAGGATGGCACCTGTACCACCACCACCGATTGGGCAAGGGCCAGTAGAACAGGTACTATTACCTGGTGAGTTAACATTGACGCAATTTCTGAGTTATCAGCCACCCAGGTTTGAGGGTACTGAATCAGGGGAACTGGCAGAGGAGTGGTTGGAACGTGTGGAACAGATATTTGTGTCAGCACCGTGTGCCAAGACTGCTTGGTTACGCTTAGCGGAATTTCAGTTAGCTAAGAAAGCAATGATGTGGTGGAAAGCTACACTGATTGAGCTGAGAGCCCAAGGTCAGACTGTGGACTGGGATGTTTTTAGAACTCGTTTTCTTGCTCACTATTTCTCTGTGGCTGCAAGACAGAGGAAAGAAGATGAGTTTACCAATTTGAAACAAGGTAATATGACTGTGTCTGAGTATGCGGTGCACTATTCATCGTTGTTACGATATGTACCACATATTGCCGCTGATACCAAAGTAAAGATTAGACAATTTGTAAAGGGCTTGAGGCCGGAGTTATTTGATAGGGTGATGTCTAATAACCATGGTTCATATGAGGAAGCGTTGATGAGAGCTGAAATGGCTGAGATCGCTGTGGGTGTTTATCAGGATGTAGGATATTCTAAGATACCTACATCAGAGAGTATGAGACCACGTGGGGAAACGTTTAAATCATCACGAGGAGGTGCTTCTTCTTCTCGATTTAGTGGGAAACGTTTTGGACCACAGAAAAGAGATGATCGAAGAGCTAAGGGACAGTTCCAAGGTAGTAGTAGTGGCAGTGGTGTGCAATGCTTTAAATGTGGCGGACCACATTTGAAACGATATTGTCCTCAATTGAAAGTTTGTTTCCGTTGTGGGAGACCAGGACATGTGATCCGTGTTTTGATATTGCACTAAGATAATGGTTTATCTATACTCACGTTTTGTGAATGTTTCTGTAGGATTTCATAGACGTGGGAATCGTGAGTCTTATTCTGCTGCGAGGTGAACCACTGCATAGAAGTTGTACTGGATTAGGTTGTTAATTCAACATGTAATGTATATGTGAAAAGTGGTTTTTGTACTAGTGGTTTTGGTACATCTGTAACAACCTATTTGTAAGAAACTCTTAAACAGTGTCTTAAACAGTATATGAATTACTTAATTCTGACTCACATATGTATGCTTAATTGATACATAATGGATTAAGTAACGAGGACCCCACAGTTATTCCATTATGAACCAACTAATACCAAGAACAATTCGTGATCACGATATGACCATGGCACTGTGTACTGTATAATTCCAATGAGTTCAATGAACTCGGGATCTGTATTCTTTGATTCTGTAATTCTGACCGTACTCATAATGTAATAACACATGGTTCAAGGTCATTAGCGGCCATACCAGAGTTATTTAATCTCTTATGAATGCGCATGTCATAATCATATGTATAACATCATAATAATACGGTAAAAAGAATGATAACATCTTATAACTCGTATAACATCACATCCCAACATGTACATTAAAGAACTCAATTTAGTTCTTGCACGTCATATTGCATTCATCTCAATCCATTCACCAATTCACGGTACTCATAGAACACAAATCACATACTCATATAAAGTTAAATGCCAAGTTATAAGGATATACTCACAAGTTGTTGCTCATATCTTGATGATTTTGCTTACTTTGTCTTATCTGCGCTCTTGTCGAGATTTTGACCTATACACGTATAAAATACATAACCAAGTTCGATATCATTTCTCTAACATTTATTACAGTATATACATGCTATTTATGATATAGTTCATTTAGATAATCCTAAATAGTTGTGCAATTGTGTATTTCATATTCACTAGTTTATCAAAAGTGTATATCTATTATATTAGTCTTCATGATAGTAAAAGCCCATAAAAATTCAGCTAGTATCACAACAACTATAAAATATGTCTTGTGTTTAACAACTTCTCGAAGTTAAGTACTCTGTTTATTTTTACAATCAACTTCAGTCTAACTAAGCTAATATAAGATTATAATTCATTGTTAAATTTTAACACAAGATTATACAAAACTAACAGTAAGTTGACTCAATGAGCCTTTAAGACATTTTCCTCCTTTTATGCTTAATAACTCCTCAAACTAAATTTTAATTAATAATCCAAGAGACCATATTTCAAAAAGAAATGGTCTGCACATGCCTACATATATATATTACCAAAATTTGTACTTAAAAGCTCCAATATTGTCCCTGGTGCATCGACCAACCCAACCCATGTTTTCTTAAAATTCAATATTATATCAATTAATCATGTTAATTAAACTACATACATCCATATGTTCAACATTCACTATAAATTCATAAAATATCATTTTTAATTTTTCCTGTGAAATATAGCTAAAACAACTATCCTTAAAATGCAAAATTTTTACTATCGAAACGAAACGTAGCTCATACCTCAAGGATTCCGAATATATAATTTATTTGAACTTTTGACGACGTTACGAAGTCCGAAAATCGAAGAAACCATGAACCCTAGTTTTGTTCTCTCTCGTGTGAAAGTGTATGTGTGCGTGTGAAAGTGTGTGTGAGTGTGTGCTTTACACGTAAATCACATCTGATAAAATTTGAAACAAAGTGTAAGTAGGTTTCTTTAGTATTTTATTTATTTCTTTTTGTTTCTTTTTGAAAATATCCTTAACATCTATTCACTAAAGTAACATTTATTCAATATATTAAAATCTATGCCATATAGTTATTATTATCATTTTATAATTTATTCATTATCTATGTGCTTTCAAATGTACATATGCAATATCAAAATATATGTACTTATGCTTATGAATAATTCCATTTATATGTCATGATGCTTATGCATGATCATGTAAAATTTCGGGTCATGACAATGAGATTGAGGGAGTGGTGTGCCAAGTAATTTTCTGTGCGTTCGTGGACGGAAGTACAATAATCTACTATCTAAGGTGTAACAAGTCTGACCCATTGACAGATACACTATGCAAACCTTAATGTCAGCTTGTCGCTTAGTACAAGCTTAGTACAAGCTTTGTTATGTCATTATATAAGGAAATAAAATTGTACATATGGTAACATCTATAACTTATGACGTAATGGTAAGCGTTTGATCCTACCAATATTTATGGAGATTCATTTTTAAGTGATGATTCGATATAATTACAAATACATATAAAAGATGTATTGGTAAAAGGATTTCTTTTAAGAGTATAAAAGTAATTGTTTAAAATAAAAATAGACATAATTGTATAATATTTATACTTAAATTGATATATTTAAGTTATTTTAAAAAATAATATGTGTGGAGTTCTTAATTAGGTGGGATTTTAAAGGAATAGATTCCAACCCCTAAAAAATCTCCACCCCGGATATTATGGGCAGGCATATATACTCAACTTCATGATTTAACTACAGTGAAGTTAATCCAACCCCAGTTACTTTTCACTAACACCAAAGTACACCTCTTAAGATGCAGAACAAGCGTCCAATTTCAACGGCCAGGATCACCCATCCATTGGATAAACCCTCCTATTTAAACCTCGCCCCATTCTAAATTTCTTATCCATCGTAAAATATTTATCTCTAATTCTTAGAAAATGGTAAACCCTAAAGTTTTCTTCGACATGACCGTCGGCGGCCTCCCTGCCGGCCGGATCGTGATGGAGCTCTATGCCGACGTCGTTCCTAAGACCGCCGAGAACTTCCGAGCGCTCTGCACCGGTGAGAAAGGCATCGGGAAATCCAGAAAGCCACTCCACTACAAAGGTTCAGCATTCCACCGCGTGATCCCAGGCTTCATGTGCCAGGGAGGCGATTTCACCGCCGGAAATGGCACCGGAGGCGAGTCAATCTACGGATCGAAATTCGCCGATGAGAATTTCGTGAAGAAGCACACCGAACCAGGTATTCTGTCAATGGCAAACGCCGGACCTGGTACCAACGGCTCGCAGTTTTTCATCTGTACCGAGAAGACTTCGTGGCTCGATGGGAAGCACGTGGTCTTCGGGAAGGTCGTTGAAGGATTCGACATCGTGAAGGCGATTGAGAAGGTCGGATCTAGTGGTGGCAAGACTTCTAAGCCTGTGGTGATCGCTGACTGCGGTCAACTCTAAAAGATATACCTCTCGATGGTGTGTTATGTTTAGATCTGATACAGATCTTACCCTAATATTCTGATATTCTGTTTTTCCTTTTCCTCTTCTGTGTCTCTTGAGTATTCGGCAGTATCTGTCCCCTAGTCTTTTTCATTGTCTTCGTGTTTACCTAAATTGCGCGTTCTAATAAACATTAGGCTTCATCGCTACATTTATATTTGCAGTTTCTGTCTACTTAATTGAGCGTGCTAAGCGTATACTAAAAAAATATCCAAATCACCCCATTTAGGTGTTGCTGGGGCACCACCTCCAATAATTGCTTTAGGGAATAATGGAAGACTGGTTACCACAATTTGCGTGTTCTTGAGGTGTTCGTTCGGTTCGATTTGAAACGAACCGAAATTTTGGTTTTTGAAATTTCAAAATCGAAAATCGAACTGAAATTGTTCGGTTTCGGTTTTAATCGAATTTTTTTGGTTAGGGTAGTTTTTTTTTTTTTAATTTTGTTTTTAAATTGTATGATTAATTGATAAAAATTTAATGTAAATACAAATATTAATATATTAATCATTGGATTCAAATGAATTCTAAACATTTAACCTTTTTAAATTTTTAATATTATTTTGAAGCTATTTAATACAAAAAAATCGAGTTTAAATGGGACAGTAAAATAAATTATATTATACTTTAAGCATATTGTTATTTACGAGTTCTTATTAATATAATCAGGAGCGAAACTATTAAAAAAATATATAAATCATAAAAAAGGTACAATTTTTTTTTTTTTAAATTTTGGTTTTCGCGAAAATTGAACCAAAATTTTTCGTCGGCACAGTTTAATCGAATCGATGAGCATCTCTATTCTTGGGTTCCCATAGGGGCCGACACTACGACACCTCTGTCGACAATAAGTATACATATATTTGTGTCTAATGGGCTAGTAGCCATGCAGGACAATCCAGGAAAGGCCCAACCCGACCTGGCCTGGATGAGGGTTTTGCCAACCTTGGCCCACACTATTCTAATCTGTCGTGTCTTAGCCCACTCCAAATTAAAACCAAAGCCAGATAAATTTTTAAAAAGAGTGTAGGAGCATAAGATTAACATGATTGTTAATATATTAATATTTTATTTGGTCTGAAGTATAGTCTATTTGAGTTATAACACCAAATCCTTTTTTGTAATCAATTATTAATATATATATATATATATATAATATTTATTTTTTTATATTTGCTCCGCATAATAACACAAGAAGGCTTGATGATATCATATAATATTATTTTTTGTGATTTTTCAAAAACCCAAAAATGACTCCCATAATTATTACACATGTTTATATTGTCCTCATTTTTCTAAATATTGGTTTCGTATTTTTCAACTCCCGTTGTTTGTTGAAAACTTTCAACGAAAATTTTATGCCATATCCACTAAATTTCAAATATGAAAACAATTTCTTTTTGGTTACAATATATCGGATGATGTTACATACGCAATACGTATACTCCGGTGCTAGTCTTAATAAAGTTCAAGTGGGACTGTGGGACACGATGCGTAGTGGTTGATTTGATTCACATTTTTTTTATTTTTTGAAACCCATTTGATTCACATTTCACAATCCGTCCTCACCACTCTTTTTGTTATTGTTATGTATACAGTATATTCTTTTCTTTTTGGAACTATCGGTTGCAAAAACATAAACCAATTATATTACTAAATTTCTTTATCTTTTTCTGTTTTCCCACGTAACACGTGAGCCACACGACCCGACGGTTTTGAGTCCAACAACGCCGTATAAATTTTCGAGCCACGCGCCATTTTGTATATTATTTGCTATTCACACTCTTGCACCGTGATTGAATTGAATGAAATTAGCGAGAAGAAAACAGAGAAGAGCAAGAAGAATTAATTACAGAGAAGAGAATTGTATCTTATGGAAGGGGATAATGGCCAGTTTCATTTGTATTTGTTGTGTCATGCGTGGGTTGAGGGGACTCATTTAACTCCAATGGTCCTTGAACTATCCCGCTAGCGGTCTTGCACTTCTATTATTTTAGTTAACATTTACATGGGTGTTACTTGGCATTGTGTGGCATTTGTGTCTCTAACTCTGTCGCCCTTTAATGTATTTTCTTTTCGACATTTGGTTACATTCTTTTTGTAACCGATGTTTATTAATATGATGTATGGTTATGCTAAAAAAAACAATTCAGTTATTATATATTTAATCAAACGTGGAATGGGGAGAAGTTTTTTTTTCTAAAAACAAACCCCATTTAAAATAATATTTTCGAAAACACTATCTAGAAAAAACGTTTATATTATATTATATGATATTATACCTTTTTCACATTAACACCGCAAATAATGATAGAATGAACGGCATAGCTTTTGAGGCTTTTAACATAACTAGTATAAAGCACGTGCATCGCACGTGAATATCAGTAAGTTTAATTACGGTTTTAAATTTTAAAATTGAAAATATAATATTAATTTTAATATCATATTAGTTTGTCTATTTTTTATGTGTATGTGAGAATAAGTAATTAATGGTAATGATTAATACTTGAAATTATTAGGTGTTTTTCCCTTTTCCCCATGGTAGCAAAACTAAAATGAGTATAATTCTTTGTTACCATATTATTTAATCTTTTAATCATAATCATTAATGATCATGTTTTGAAATTTTCTAGTTTGTTTTGGTCCAATAACTATTCTTACAATTTAAGGTGAAATATATGATAAATAAAAATGAAGCAATAAACTATTTTCAATAAAACTAAAAAAATTATAATTAAAGCAATCATTGTATAATAAAGTACAATAAAGTAAGAAAATAAGAAAATGCATTAACCATCTCATATTTTTTTATAACTTTTATTTTTAATTAATTAATAATTATTAGTAGTTAGTAATTAGGATGTAAAATTTAATTTTATAAAGTTCTAACTTAAAGCATTAACTGTGATTTAATATGGAAAATGAAGAGGTGTGAGATAATGATGAGATGTCAATAAGAATGTGTAATTAAGTAAATATAGAAATGATAGATAATTATTTAAAAGTTTAAAATTTTATAGCTAAAATGAAATTATTTCCCTTGTACCTGCAGGAAGGGAAACGATTTGAAGGATATTGTATCATTTCATAATTGAATTTGCACTTGTTCCACATTTTTATATTTTATATTTTATATTTATGTTATTCTCATCTTTTTACGTGATATTGTCCTAAATTAATTAGTGCTTATAATTATTATTTGACATTTGGTAAGTTTAGTATATTTTATAATTATTATTAGCATATTATTTGATATTTGGTAATTTTATTATATTTTTTTACTACTATTATTAATTATATTAATTAGTAATTAAGATGTACGAATTTAAGTTTATAAATTTGTAACTTAATGGTTGAAACTTAATACATTTCATTATATTTTAATGTTGTTATTAATTAACTAATTGATAATTATTAACAATTAGTAATTAAGATGTATAATTTAAGAAGATTATAATCTTGTAATTTAAAAGCTATGATGCACGGATACTCCTGAAAATCACTTGGTGCAGTGTCAGACACTTCTAGAACACCGACACTCATCGGACACTTCTCTGACACCACATGGCGTGTCCTTAATTTAAAATTTAAAATTAATTAGGACATCCGTGTCGGACACTTTCGAGAATGTGTCCGACAAGAAAATGATACTTTTGGGGATTAATTGTATAAGTTAAAAAGCTTTTGACTAAAATAAAATTTGGATGTGTTTGTTAAACATTATGTGATTGAAGTAATATCAATTTGGTGCTTGTATCAGTGATACTATAATGATTTTAGTACCATTCATTTATTTATGCGCTTCTTGAATTTGGTAAGAATATATTTGATGTTATATTTTATTTGGACGTGCTTGCTAAGCTTTATGTTAATTGAAGTAATATGCATTTGATGTTAGTATGTTTAATATTACGATGATTCTTGTGACATGCATTTATTTATACTCTTCTTGAATTTGGTAAGAATATTTTTGTTATTTTTACATGGTTTTAGAATTTAAAAAATGTAATTTTTAATATTTATAATATAGTGCATGTATAATATATGTCATTGTCGTCATGTCAGTATCCGTGCATCATAGTTTAAAAGTGATCAAGCATGGAAAATGAAAAGGTGTGAGTTTCAATAAATATTATTCTTTAATTTTAATTATTATATATTTGACATTCAAGTTTTGTCATCTGCCGTAAACATTTTCTTATTTTTTTTGTTCATTATATCAAAAGGTATTATATGTTAATTAACATTTTTACTTATTACTAATTACTAATAATAATATTGAATAAATTTGTAACTTAATTGATGAAACTTAATACATTTTATTATGTTTTCTAATCTTATTATTATCTTGTACTTTTAATGTTATTATTAATTATTAATTAACTAATTGATAGTTATTAACAAATAGTAATTATGATGTATAATTTAAGAAGATTATGTATGTATATGTATGGTTATATATATGTATGAATGAATGAAGGGTGTATATGTAATTTCACAATTGGAAAACATCCCAACATCCACACATTTATAGGTATATAGATATAGATAAATTGATCCAAGTGTAAATCTGAAAATAAGTCCTTGGCATACTCTTCATTTGTTGCGACGTTGCTCTCATTATCACATCATTGTCATCCTCTTCAAAACCATCTTGTCCTCAAGTTGAAAATCCGGGTATGTCCACTGAACAAAATTCAAATCCTCCCACGAAGGTAATCCTATCCATTGTACAAGCACTTGAGGAATCCACTGATTCCGTCATCAAACTTTTCTCTTATCCACCACTGCTAGTGGAGTTATAAGCGGTTGACTATCGACAAAATGTTCTGGTAAACTCAAAGTTGGCCACCCCTGAGGATTATGACACAGCTTGAGAATTGAAATGTGAAACACCAGACGTATTTTGGTGTCTTTGGGTAGGTCTAATTTGTAAGCCACCGCCCTCACAAGTTTGATAATTTGAAAAAGGACCATAGAAAGCTTATTCAACTTAGAATAAAGTTGATCCGCTAGAGATGTCTGTATGGTTGCAATTACGAAAAACCAGTGACCAACTTCGAATTCTCTGTCTGATCTATTCGAATCTGCATACAACTTCATTCTCAACCGTGCCTTTTCATATTTCCTCGCAGAGTATCCGACAACTCATTCATGTCTTTCAACAAAGTATCAGCAGCCTCTATGCATGATGACCTGGTATATACGTGGGAATAGTGATCGCGATTTAAACAATAAATTCTCGGTGTGACGTGATTATACCGCCGGTGCACGATGTCAAGTTTAGTATAGTAGATAAAAGTCGGATGTCTTACCCACATGTACTAGTAGCAATTATCAAATTTAATTAGCTTAACTACATTTAGCCTACAATTATTGAGTGAAACTAAATTATAATAAACCCAGAAAATTAGCCAAACCACTCTAGCTAGCGATAAAAAATGACGAATATCAAGACTTCGGTTCACCTATGCTATTCCCCACAATTCTCCTATTAATTAAGATTTCAAATTCTAAGTTCTAAGGTGACGAGTTTTCCTGTGTTATTCAATATTATGTGGTCAAGCTATATTGAACCTAATATTAAAATGCAACAAGTCAATGGTCATGCACTTATTTAACATTCAATATTGCATATGCTCTATGAAAACTTATAGCTTTCGATTTTGGTAAATCTGTAGCTATCACACGTGTGCTAGATTTACGTGGTCAGTCTCAATCTAAAACCCATAGTATGAATTATCTTGTCAAATTATATATAGCATGGTCAACATCAATTATAATTACTAACATCAATTCAAAGGGTAACTAATCTTTGAAAAGCATTAAAAACATAATCATACTCAAAGAATTGTAGAATAATCAATCAAAAACTCATACATAAATCATGGGTTCATAAATGGGATTCCCTAGTCTTGATAATTAAGTTAGCCAACTACCATCATCAAATCAGAATGCAAAAACTTGTTAAGCAACAAATTAAACATTCAAAATCTGAAAATAAATAACAACAAAGTTTTAGAAATACTAAATATGATAGACGTTGACTCCTTCCTTCGTTACGTCGTCCCGTCTCTTCCGATCCGGCTTGCTCTTCAATGGCTAGAGGCTTGAATGCAGGTGGAGGCTTTTTTCTAGGTTAGAAATCTGAGTAAAAGTCCTCTAAAGTTGTGCATCCCATCTCTTTTATAGTGGGAGAAGAGTTCTCATCCTTTTGGACACAAAATATTTAACAAGGAAACAAAATCTCGAATTTTCGCGACTGACGATCGATCGCCAACAAGCTGCCAATCTATCGCCGAGTTTAATAAAAATTTCTTCAATGAACGCACTCATGCAATCGATCTCGATAAAGTTGCCGATAGATTGCGAAAGTGGTATTTTTGTTGGCCAGCTTCGCAAATGCGCGATTGATCGCGGACTTATTGAAAATTGATTGCAGTCTTCTTCAATATCAAAATCTTGGTCCTTCTTTCACGTGTTTGCGTGGTTCGGTCTTTTTTCACCCCTTTTTAGCTCATTCTTTACACTTCTATGCATTTCATCCTTTATTCCTGGAATACACAGAAACAACACAAAAACGCATAATATCGTCCAAGAATCATCATAAAATGCATCAAAATTCGTAGCAAGTAAGTGTAAAAATAAGTATCCATATTTATGAATCTCCCAAGTCAAAATCATTTCATCCTTTATTCCTGCAATATAAGTGTACCTCACTAATACAGACCAGATATTGTTCATTCCGTGAACCTGATATCCAGATTTATGCATGACCCAAGTAAAAATCATTTTTCCGCTGCCAAAAGGATACTATGGTATTTACAGGGAACAAAAAAGAATGATATCAAATATGTCAAAGAAAATGAAAATAGCTTAATTGGCTATACTAACAGTAATTGGACTGGAGCACGTCGTCTGAATATATATTTTGTATTGGTATAAAACCAATCTCTTGGTCTTCTAAAAGCAATTTGGCTGCGAAGAATTCTCAAAAATTTATAGCAGGAGCCAAAAAGTCAAACAAATTTTTTTTTGTGACATGTCTGCTATTACTATGACAAAAATTTCGTCTTTCATACGAGATCAAAGCATATAGAACTTTGTCGCCATTTCATCCGAAATCTCGTCAATGATGGTGAAATTCAGTTAACTTTCGTTAACACCGAAGAGCAAATAACAGATATATTCACAAAGCCATTATCTTCAGAAAAATTAGAGCATTTCAAGAATCGTATTACAAATTAAGGAGGGGTGTAACATATTAGTTTATAGTATTTTATCAAGTTTTGTTGTTTTCTAATTATTGCAACAGACACATTATTTCATAAGTCATATCATGTTTGTCAAGTTTGATTAAACAAACTTTAAGATAAGTCTAAAGTTGTGGGTACAATGTTTTGTACCCAAATTTGTAAAATCAATGCTACAATAACATTGTTTTTTTTTTTTTTTCTAAATACGTACCCAAAAATCATAGTTTGCATATTCAATTTGAGGCAAGAAATAGTGACAGATAAAACTAACAGTGTATTTGGTTTGACGGATCCTTTTTACCTATGTGAAAAATTGTTTTATTTCCCTATTTATATATAATCGACGCAATCTATTTTTCAAAACATCATCAATCTTTTTCAACTGCCAACATCAATGCTTTGATTGAACAGGATTCTGAATTATTTGAAGGTAGTTTGTTAGAAGATTGTAAATGTGCTTGAAGAGGAATATGCGCATTTTGAAAAATATTGAGAAAATTGGATCCGATAATACAAATATAGTATTGATCATCTCTTAATTACTATGATGCATGGACGGTTGCACGGTATTTTTGAAATTTATATGATACGTTACACAAAACATCATATAGTTTGGTCCAAATTTCACTTTGTAAACATTGTTTGACAATTTACTGTTTACATCTTCAACTTTCATGAATTGTAACACTTTGTATTCTATTAAATCGATTTTGTACTTTTTTTAATCTAAAATTCACCGTCACATTCCATCATCGTCATGCATTCTCAAACGTAGAATACTTAAGTTAGCTATTGTAAATTTTTAAAAAATTAAAAAATATTTTGGATGCCGAAATTCTTTAGTTGGTTGATTTTGGAAAATAAAATTTTGACACATAGTTATTTTGTTTTTTAAAAAATATTATAATAACTTGTTTAATGACTTTAAGTTTAAGGATGTAAGACGGTAAAAAAGTGTCGATGAACTTAAATAAAAATAGAAAATAAAGTCAAGATGATGCAAATATATAGTTCATAAAAGTTGATGTAAATATAATTTTTCAAACAATGGTTCAATTGAAATTTGGACCAATATATATCGCCATATATAAATGTATCACATCCTAGCAATTTTGAAAATCCCGTTCTTGAAAGTTGGGATGTAAACTGTAATTTTTCAAACAATTGTTGTAAAGTGAAATTTAGACCAACTTATAGGATGTTAAATGTAATTTCTCTATAATTTATAAGAGATAAAATTTCAAACATATAATCAACATTAGAAATCAAAATAACACAGTTGGCGTATCTTGACCGTGTCAGATATGATCTCAAATGTATCTTGCCCGTATCCAGACATGTATCCGGAATTAAAAAATTCGGAATACTCCATATGACTGTATCCAGCACGTATTCGAGATTAAAAATTACTTTTTAATTTTGGATTCGCCACGTATCCAGACATGTATCTTGAATTAAAAAATTCGGAATACTCCATATGATTGTATCCATCATGTATCCGAGATTAAAAATTACATTTTAATTCCGGATACGCCACGTGTCGTATCCGAGAAGTATCGAAGCCATATCCGTGTGTATTCATATCTCATAAATATTCGATGCTTGACCGTTTTAAATATCAGTGCATCATATGTTAATTATGTTATGATTTGATCGAAGAGACCATCAAATATTTGCAGATGTCATGGTTCTCTCTTCCATATATATCATTATTATAAAATTGAAACTGAAAATAAGAGAAAAATTATCTCTATAATTAGTTAGCCAAGTCTTTTGGGTGGCTTCATTGAGGGATTTTTGAAATATATTTTCTGATCCGAAATATAAAAAAGTCCTACCAATGCTGTCTGATGGTCAGGAGGGTTAAATGCCATTTCTTAAGGTCATGCACTATATAATTAGTCTACGGCCATATATTGCCTAATACAAATTTTTTTTTTTAAATTTTGGGAAAATATTATAGTTTACTAATCCAATCCAAAATATAAAATGTCTCAACTTTATTAGAATTTTAGGCCTCGAGACAGTAAAATGGGTGGTCTGGTGATAGTTATTGAGAAAGTTGTGAAAATAATAGGGGTTTTTGACTACGAACATCATGTGGTTTTCCAAATAGACAGTTTATACTTGTGTGGTTTGAAAATAGATAGTTTACCTTGTTATATACTGAAAATGCTTAATAAGAGTTGCAAAAACTGGGAGAAAATCACACCTTTATTAAAACAAAAGTGGCTATATATAGCCTTACAAAGAACTGATGAATAACCAAACTCCTACAAATGTGGAAGACTAATTCAAAATGAAAAACTGTTGTTGACTAATTCTTTTATTCCTAACAATTCCTCCCTTAAACTGAATGAAGCATACTGTCAGTTTATATCACAAACTCCTAGCAGCTTTCGTAGCTTCAAGAAAACATCCAGCTTTAATGGTTTGGTCATGATATCTGCAAGTTGTTCTTGTGTGACGCAGTGCACCAATTCTACAGTGCCTGCCTTCGTGAGATCTCTAAGAAAATGAAAACGTATATCTATATGCTTACTGCGGCCATGCATCACTGGATTCTTCGAAAGTTTGATGGCAGAGCTGCTGTCACAACGAATAACAATTTTCTTGCTTTGATCTTGATTTAGCTTTCCTAACACTCTCTTCAGCCATATAGCCTGGCATGCACACGAAACCGCAGCAATAAACTCTGCCTCCGTGGTAGATAAACTTACCACAGGCTGTTTCTTCGATGACCAAGACACTGCTCCTGCACTTAACAAGAAAACATGCCCTGAAGTACTTTTTCTATCATCCAAATCTCCTGCATAATCGCTGTCAGTGTATGAAACAAGTTCATCATTTCCTCCCTTCTTGTAGAAAATCCCAAATCCACTTGTTCCCTTCAAGTATCGCAGTGCTCTTTTTGCCACTTGGAAATGAAGTTCAGTGGGATTCTCCATATACCGGCTGATAAGACTTACCACAAACATCATATCTGGTCGAGTAGCTGTTAGATACATGAGACTACCCACAATTTGTTTATAGTAAGTCTTGTCTACCTTAACTCCATCTTCATCCTTCACAAGTTTAGTACCAGGGACAATTGGATTGTGAACCGAGTTACTTTTATCCATTCCAAACCTTTGCAATACATCTAATGCATACTTCTTTTGATGCATAAAAATACCTTCAGACTGCTGCAATACTTCAAGACCAAGAAAGTACCTCATTTTACCGAGATCAGTCATGTCAAATTCGTGTTTCATGGAGTCTTTGAATCTTGCAAACATGATCTCGTCGTTGCCGGTATAAATGAGATCATCTACATACAAACTTATGATCAATACTTTACCTCCATCTTCTGTCTTGATGAACAAAGTGTGCTCATAGTTGCATTTCTCAAAACCATCCTTAATGAAATATGCTTCTATGCGGCTGTACCAAGCACGTGGTGCTTGCTTAAGCCCATAAAGTGCTTTCTTTAATTTGTAAACCTTATGCTCATTACCTTTCTGTACATAACCACAAGGCTGCTCCACATACACAGATTCATTTAGCTCACCATGTAGAAACACAGATTTCACATCTAGTTGATAGATAGACCATTCCTTTTGAGCTGCAAGTGCTACTACCAAACGAATTGTCTCCATGCGTGCCACAGGTGCAAATACTTCTGTATAATCTACCCCATGTTGTTGAGCATAACCCTTTACTACCAGCATAGCCTTATATTTATCCACTTCACCATTCTCATTAAACTTAGTTTTATACACCCATTTCACTCCAACTTTCTTACCTCCTTGTGGTAAGTCTGTTAATTCCCATGTATCATTTTTCCTTATGGCCTCCATTTCTGCCTCCATGGCGTTCCTCCATTTCTTGCTCTTAACAGCTTCATCATAGTGAAAAGGATCAGCAGCTGCAAACATGGCTAGTTGAGCTTCAATATCTTCTTCAGAGAGTCCTTCTCCAGTTTCATAATCTCTCATCCAATTTGGTTGTCTCCTATTCCTCATCGAATTTGAAGTGGAAATATTTTCTTCAGGCAAAGAATCTGAAGAAGTGTCCTCGTCTTCCCCTATATCACTAGCATGATCAGATTCATTTCTAACTTCATTGTCATCATTTGCAATTTCTACATAATTGTCATCCCACTCTAGCTCACAAACAATGGCTTCGTGATACTGCTTATCCCAATCCCAACTTTTGTCCTCTTCGAATACCACATCTCTACTAAAGATGATCTTTTGTAAAACTGGGTTATAAAGTCTATAAGCTTTTGATACCTCACTAACTCCCAAGAAAACACAACTCAAACTCTTATCATCAAGCTTAGTTCTTTGACTATCCGGTATATGAACATGAGAAATGCATCCGAAGACTTTAAAATACTCAACTGAAGGTTTCAGCCCATTCCAAGCTTCTTCTGGTGTCTTATTTTTCACTGCCAAAGTTGGACTTCTATTCAGGATATGCACACTCCAATTGACTGCTTCAGGCCAGAAAATTTTGGGTACCTTTTTTTTCTGAAAGCATGTTGCGCACCATATTCATAATTGTTCTATTCTTGCGTTCTGCAACACCGTTTTGTTGCGGTGTGTAGGCTGCTGTTAATTGCCTACGTATTCCACTTACATCACAAAAGTTTGTGAAGTCTTGAGAGGTAAACTCTCCACCACGATCAGTACGCAAACCTCTAATAAATGAGTTTGTTTCTTTCTCAACATGAATCTTAAAACTCTTAAAAACAGCAAAGGCTTCAGATTTTTCCATCAAGAAATAAACCCATGTTTTCCTACTAAAGTCATCAATAAAGGTAATTAAGTACCTTTTCTTGCTGTTAGAGATCGGTTTGATCGGGCCACAGATGTCAGCATGAATGAGTTGAAGAATATGTGAAGCTCGCCAGGTACTTTTCTTTGGAAATGAGTTCCTGTGTTGCTTCCCTACCAGGCAATCCTTGCACAACCTTGAAGGTAATTTTAAATCTGGTAAACCATGCACCATATCCTTTTGTTGAAGTGTTTTTAATCCCTTAGAGCTCAAGTGCCCATACCGACAGTGCCAAAGATGCATTATATTTTCTGTGACAGTATTGAAGCAAGTAGATGCTATT
Source organism: Haberlea rhodopensis (assembly GCA_907163345.1). Lineage (NCBI taxonomy): Eukaryota > Viridiplantae > Streptophyta > Magnoliopsida > Lamiales > Gesneriaceae > Haberlea > Haberlea rhodopensis. The sequence goes on along the minus strand of CAJQUN010000044.1, from coordinate 3,214,466 downwards.
GGTTGAGATATAGCATGCAGCATGAACATCCGATTAGAAGACATTTTTGTATCCATAATCAGGCCCTTCTCAGGATGAAATACTTTGCATTTTCCACGTTCAAACAAAATAGAAAGGCCTTTCTCTTGCAACTGTCCGATGCTCATCAGATTATTCCTTAATTCCGGTACATAAAAGACTCCTGTGATGATTTGTGTTATGCCACTCACTTGCAGTCGTATGTTTCCTTTTCCGGTTATAGCCATACTAGAATTGTTCCCCAACTTGACAGAATCTTTATAAGTTCCATCCAAGTCAGAGAAGTATTCTTTCTTCCCACACATGTGATTGCTACATCCTGAGTCAAGAAACCACACATCGTTGTTATTCGCCTGATCCACGTTCACGTAAGCCATCAACAACATTTCTTCTTGTGTCTCTCCATAGTTGGCTTCATTCTCCTGATTTGGGCATTCCCATTGGAAATGTCCAAGCTTGTGACAATTATAACACTCAAATGTGGCTTTGTCAAAGCTTTGTCGTCCACATCCTCTTCCTCTTCCTTTCCCTCTCCATCTTCCACGATTTCCAAAACTTCCTCGGCCTCGACCCCTTCCTCCAGATTGATCTTCATGAGTAATCTTCAAAGCATGTTCTTCTTCAACATGAGAAGTCATGCGCAGCTCATGCACAAGCAGACTGCTTTGCAACTCATCAATTGATAAGTTTTCTATATCTTTAGATTCTTCTATAGAACACACGATATAATCAAATTTTGAGGTCATGGATCTCAAGATTTTCTCAACCACAGCAACATCTCCCTTGTCCTCACCATTGGCCTTCATCTTGTTGGCTATGGTAAGTGTTCGAGCAAAATATTCAGTCACTGATTCTCATTCTCTCATATGGAGAATCTCAAATTCCTTTCGAAGAGCTTGCAGCAGTGCACACTTGACTCGTGATGTGCCTTGATATTTTTGTTTCAACGAATCCCAGATGCTCTTCGCAGTGTCTTTATTGAGGATCGTCTCCAGGATTGAACGATCTAATGCTTGAAAAAGATAGTTCTTTGCCTTCAAGTCTTTCAACTTATGATCGTCAATGTTTTTCCGTTGTGCATCTGTTAGAACAATGCCTTCCTCTGCTGTGGGAATTCCATTCTCCACAAAGCCCCAATATTCCTTGGAACGAAGGAAATTTTCCATGAGCATCGACCAATGATCATAGTGGCCATCAAATTTCGGAATCGCTGGCTGCACAAATGAACTATCGGAAGACATATATTGTAGAAGAAGACTGCTGCTTCTGGTTCAATTCAGACCCTATGCAAGGCTCTGATACCAAATGTTATATACTGAAAATGCTTAATAAGAGTTGCAAAAACTGGGAGAAAATCACACCTTTATTAAAACAAAAGTGGCTATATATAGCCTTACAAAGAACTGATGAATAACCAAACTCCTACAAATGTGGAAGACTAATTCAAAATGAAAAACTGTTGTTGACTAATTCTTTTATTCCTAACATACCTAATGTGATTTGAAAATAGACAGTTTACCCAATTTGATTTATGAATAGGTGCAAAAATCACAATCATGTAAAGTGACATTGACTATGTTTTGCAAACCACGAATAGTGACATTTAACTAATCATAGAAGTAAACTGCATATATTCAAACCACATATGTGTGTAAACTGTTTATTTACAAACCATATTAGGGTAAAATGTTTGTTAACTATACCACATTATGAAAATTGCTACTTACTCACGACAATACTAGTCAGTAAGTTTAAATGCCAATATTCTGTAAAATCCAAGCCGCCAGTGACATAAATGCATAATCAAAATCCATGATGCCAAAATAAATAATTATCTTATAGTTTTCATGGAAAAGGTAAACTAGATAAAATTGACAAAAGAATCAATAGCATATATAGATCTAAGGATCTGTTCAGATTTTCATTATTATTTTCATTATCATATATACTAAAAGAGAGAGAGAAATACTATCACCACAAAATAGTAAAAGAAATGGAGAAAATTATGATCTTGCAGTGTCTTTTGCTACTCAGCAGCATATTCACTATTTCAGTCCACTCTGAATACTACTCCAAAACCTTGCCATTTTCAACACTCCAAGAAAGAACAACCCATCTCCATTTTTACCTACACGATACCTTGAGTGGTAAAAACCCTACAGCAATCCAGATAGCCTCTCCAGACACCACAAAGAGCAAGGATGATCCAGCCCCGTTCGGTACCCTTTTCGCCATCGATGATCCCCTCACAGAAGGCCCCGATCTCACGTCAAAAATCATTGGCAACGCGCGTGGAATGTACCTTTCGTCAAGCCAAGACAAGTTCTTGACTTTGGTCATGTATGTTGATTTAGGTTTTAGTACTGGGGAGTTCAAAGGGAGTTCCATTAGTGTATTTTCGAGGAATCCGGTTACGGAGAAGCATAGAGAACTGGCGGTGGTCGGAGGACGCGGCCGTTTTCGGATGGCCAGAGGGTTTGTAGAGGTGAATACTTGTTACTTGAACACTACAAATGGTGATGCTATTCTAGAGTATAATGTTACCGTTGTTCATCCATGAGGCATTCGGGTTTTAATAAGATATCCATAAGTGGAATGGGGGGGTGGGGTTTATATTACGTAGCAATGTATTGGTGCATGAAGGAAATATCCATGTGTTTTCTTATTCATTGTAAACAAGTTACAGAGTATGAAATAAGAGAAAATACAACTAACTATCTGCTAATCTATCTACAAATAAGCTAACAAAATATAAAGATAAGATCTTGATAAGATAAGTTAATTTGAAAGCTTTATCGTAATACACCCCCTCAAGGTGGCTTATGAATGTCTTTGATAGCCATCTCGGACATAAGAGCATGCAGTGAATAAATTGGTAGAGGCTTAGTAAACATGTCTGCGAGTTGCTGAGGGGATCGAATAGGAAGTAGCTTTATGACGCCAGTTTGAACACGAACAAAGTGGCAATCTATTTCAATATGCTTAGTGCGTGCGTGAAAGATTGGATTAGATAAAATGTGAATTGCGGTCTGATTGTCGCAAAAGATCGTTGCTGGTGCGGTAATGGTAATGGAGAAGTCCAACAAAAGTTGTTTAATCCAAATGAGTTCACTAGTTGTGGCCGCAAGTGCTCGATATTCTGTGTAAAGACCCGGATATTTGAGGTATTCATTGAATTAATATTTTGGGCTCAAGTTAAAACTTTAATTAGTATACTATTATTAAATGGTATAGAATGACTTAAACTCTATTATTATCTTTCCTTGTAGGATTAAACCATTAATTGGTAGATATTCCTAGAATCTTCACCTATTAACTCAAGTTACTCAATCCTTAGATATCATGATTTAAGCCAATAATTCAAAGATTTCCATCCTATTTTACTAGCATCTAAAAATCGAAAGTTTCATTATTTAATCAAGAGTTTTGGGAAAGATTTTTATACCATAAAAATCAAGAATCTCAACCTTTCTTTTTCGAAAATTCTACATCATTATTTCGAAAATTATAGCATCAATTATGCAACAATTTTTATATCATATGCTCACCAAAAATCTGCTCATATTTTATACCATAAATTCAAGAATTTGCATCCTTATTTTCGAAAATCTGCACCATTCTTTTATCAACAAAATCAGCATGTTTTTAACACAAAAATCTGCACAGATTTTGTGGCCTAAATTTCGAAAATATTCATCTTTAATCTTCAGATTTTGTACCAAAATTATATAGTTAAGTTGAACCATTAAATAGTGTATCTAGCACCAACCTTTCCTCTCCATTATTTTGCTACAATCTGTTCGAAAACTTACTCTATTAAATCATAAGTTTCTGCCCAAACCTAGCCACTATTCTTGTTCGAATTATTCATCATAAGAGCCGAAAACTTTAGCCTAAATTCTACCAAGAAATTCGACCACTTCTAAGCTTAGGAAGGAAGGATTTCGTGTCGTTTTCGCACCCTAAACCGTTCAATCATCTATAATCGCTGTAAGTGGGTTTTTGCTAGTATTCGTTTCGTTTTCTAAAAATGATTGTATGTATGCTTTTAAATCTCAATCGATATGAATTTATTTTGAAATTATGCAAGTAGTAATTTTTAAGCACTTTAAACTTTGAAATCTGATTGGAAGTGGATTCCTTTATGACCCTGATGCGGTGGGATATAACCGTTTACATGATCTTATACGGTGGTTAACCGTTGTTTCTGGAATGTCCAGACCCTTTATTCGTTGGTAAGCCGATGCATGACCTCTTCTCTAGGAGGGATAATTCTAGAGACTGATATCAGTACCAAGAGGAAACTAGAAATTTACTGTGCTTAAGTATATGAAAATTATGAACGATTGATATGCTATGTTTATGGCTCGATGGAGCAATTATGATAAGATGCATTCATATCAATATATGTTTGATTAAGATTTATGTTTTGAAAAATTATGAAAAATATATTACTGTCATATCGATTGGCCCCCGCTTGCTGAGTGTTTATCAAAACACTCACCCCTTACTCTACATCCCCAGATAAAGCTGAGGAAGAAGTTGAAGCTGAAGAAGAACACCAATTCTGGGGTTGGTGATTTGTCCGCTGCGTTATCTTAAGATTTAGTTTCGAAGACTTTATTTAAGTACGATTTTACAATTTAAGTTGTTTAAGTTTAGTTCGCGTTTTTAATTCAATGTAAAGACAATGGTTATTTGTTTATGGAAAAATAGACTGGCTTTTGGTTATTAAGATATTACGAGGCTTATTGATTTTTAATTGTTATTGGAAATCAATGCCGGTGTTATGGACCCCGGTCTCGGGGCGTGACATTCTGCTTCGGCCGAAGAACATGAAATGGTAGTTTGTTTCTTGGCTTTCCAAGAAACAAACTAGCGAATCACCTAAAAAGACACAGAATCCTGAGACTGATTTGAGTGTTGCAACGCAAGTACCCCAGTTGGCATCAGAGAAGGCCTTTAACTGTAAAGAAGAGGAAGCACTGAAGAAGATGCCCGACCCGAAGCCTGTTTAATATAACGTAGAAGATGATGCACGACATGTAAATGAAGTAGCCGTGGCTGAGCAATAAATTGACTAAGTTTATGCACATCAAATGTGATACCAGGCCTGGATAGAGTAAGATACAGAAGTCGACCAATGATGCAGCGATATAGAGTAGAATCTGGCAGAAGTTCACCTTCATCCGAAGAGTAAACGTGGGTCCATGGGAACCGTGACTAGTTTGGATGCCAAAAAACCTGTATCTTCAAGAAGTTGGAGTGCATTCTGTCGTTGAGAGAGAAATATTCCACTGGATGTGCGAGCAATCTCGATGCCAAGGAAATATTTGAGACAACCTAAGTCACGAAGCTTGAAGTGAATGTGCAAAGAATCAATCAGTGAAGAAGAAGGCCCTGCAAGGATTATATCATCCACATAGACTAATAGTGCTACATAGGATGAAACTGAACCTTTTATGAAGAGAAAGTATGCAGCCTTGGATTGAACAAATCCAAGCTGAAGAAGCACCTGAGATAACTTGGAATACCGCTGTCTTGATGCTTAGCAGAGACCATAAAGTGAACGATTCAATTTGCAGACCATGCGCGAGATGAAGAAAGCTCCCCCTTAATCTTATACCCTTGAGGTAAATCCATGTAAACCTCCTCAAGAAGATCACCATCCAAGAAAGCATTACTAATATCAAGTTGAGCCAAATACCATTTCTGGGATGCAGCTAAAGCCAAAAGAATTTTTACAGTGACAAGTTTGGCTACTGGAGAAAATGTTTCCAAGAAATCAACCCCTTCTTGTTGACTGTAACCTTTAGCAACGAGACGAGCCTTGTGGCGTTCAATAGAACCATCATCCTTAAGTTTCAGTTTATAGACCCACTTAAAACCAACAGAATGCTTGTCAATGGGTAAAGGAACCACGGACCATGTGTTTGTACGCTCTAGAGCTTCAAGTTCAGCTTGCAAGGCTTGTTGCCATTCATGATATTTGACAGCTTGGTGGTAAAAACGAGGCTCAAAATGAGATGAAATTTGAAGTATGAAATGTTTATAAGAGGGTGAAAGGGAATGATAAGAAAGGTGATCAGAAATGGGATATAATGGGTTTGTTTGTGGTGGTGACAGAGATTCATGATCATGGAGTAAGTTACAATGATAATCAATGAGGTATGAAGGTGGATTGTGTTGACGAGAAGACCTTTGAATGGGAGTAGGTGAAGAAGTCAATGAAGGAATAGAATCAACAGATGACAAAGAGGGTGATCCTGAGATGATAATGGAAGGACAAGATCAGTGAATGGATCGAGTGAAGGAGATGAGTGTGGTAGGGAATGAAAGGGAAATACATTTTCATGAAATCATATAGCTTATAACCCTTGATACCCGTTGGATAACCAAGGAACGTACACGTCCTTGCTCGTGGATGAAACTTTGAACGATGTGTAGGTAAAGTGGAGGCAAATGCAAGGCATCCAAAGACCTTGAAAGCTTTATAATCAATGGGTTTATGGTAAAGAAGCTCAAACGGGGATTGATTATGAAGTAAGGGTGAAGGTGTACGATTGATGAGGAAACAAGCAGTGAGCACGCATTCATTCCAAAAAGTTAAGAGGAACTTTAGACCGGAAGAAAAGAGCACGAGCAACATTTAAGAGGTGTTGGTGTTTACGTTCCAGCGCAGAATTTTGTTGGGGCCGATCAACACGTGAATATATGTGTAAAACACCATGGTGTTGGAAAAATTCTTAAAAATGGAGCTCTTTAGCATTATCAGATCGAAGTTGTTTGATTTTGCATTGAAATTGAGTTTTGATCATATTAAAGAAACGAGGAACAATACTAGTGACATCTGATTTATTGCTAATCAAGAATATCCACGTGAACCGTGTGCAATCATCTACCAAAGTCACAAAATAACGATGTCCGGTATGAGAATGTTCATGAACAAATGCTTGTGACGACATATTATTATTAGAAACAAAAGGCAATCGTTTATGTTTCGCAAGAGGACAAGTGTAACAAGGGGCATTATTATTCGAATGTGATAAATCATAATCTAGTTTCTTGTGGAGAGAATCCAACACCTTGGGAGAGGGATGTCCAAGCCTTTGGTGCCAGATATGGATTGAAACTTTATTTGCAAGGGAATGAATGGGAGAAGCAAGCTGAAGAAGATCCAGAATGTACAAATCCCTGATTCATTTACCCTTGCCAGTCATCATCTTGGTGTGTAGGTCCTGGATAAAAAAGTGAGAATGATGAAATTGAACCATCAAGTTTAAATCCACAGTAAGAGCACTAACTGATAAAAGATTAAATTTGGACTGTGGTACAAATAAAACTTGTCGTAAAACCAAGTTAGTGGTCAGCCGAACATCACCAATGTATTCAACGATGATAGTAGTGCCATTTGGTAGAGAAACAGAAGCATTGGAGATTTTCTTCAGAGAAATAAAAGCATCAGCAGAATAACAAATATGTTTGGACGCACCTGAGTCCATAATCCACATATTGTTGGCTGAACATTCAGAGGGCAGGAAGACAGATGAGCATATACCTGCATTGTATGATTGTGATGAATTTCAGTGGTCGGAGTGACAGTAGTGGGAGAGAGATGATTTTCGAACATGGTCAGAAACTGTTGGAATTGATCTGGACTAAGGGGAGGAAGTGAGTTGTTAGATGTTGTCTGCTCCGTTGGTGGATGATTATCAGAGTGAGAGGTATGATTAGCATGCGCCTGAGAAGAGTCATAACGGGGCTTGGATTTTTGCTTATATCCTGGTGGAAAAACATGAATTTGGTAACCCAGCAGAAAATTTTAAAATGGTAATTTATAAAAAAAATTATTTTGTTGTAAATAAATTTTAGATTAATAAAAATATAATATTTTGCCCACCACAAAATTTTATTTAATTTTTTGACCACCTGATTTTAAAATCATGATTATGCCCCTACAAGTCCAACACCAAAAAGAATATCCGGTTTGGTTTGACAACTTAACTCCATATTTCATCGTGGTACTTACCGGTTTGCAATTCTCCATTTCAAACTTTTTGAAAAACTTCTTTTGCATAAACTTCTTGAGAGATGAAGATTACATCATCGCTTTATTTCACTTCAATGCCAAGATAGTAGGACACTAAACCAATGACCTTCATCTCAAATTCTTTAGCCATAGCTCTCTTATTTCTTCAAAAATCTTTGGATTGTTGCCTATGAAAGTAAGTCATTCACATATAAACAAACATGTAACATATTACCATTTTTGTTCATTTTTACATAGAGCGCATGCTCATGTGGGCACTTAGGAAAAATAATTTTCATGAAAATACTTGTCAATTCTACTATACCAAGCACGAGGGGCTTGCTTCAAGCCGTAAAGAGTTTTCTTCAACTTTAGAACTTTATCTCCACGTCTTCAACAATATAGCCCAGCTGTTGATCAATATAAGCTTCTTCCTCCAAAATTCCATTCAAGAAAGAAGATTTCATATCCATTTAATGAATTTTCCAATGATTTTGGGCTGCAAAGAAATAATCAAACGAATAGTTTCCAAACGAGCAACGGGTGCAAATACCTTTCAATTACCTTTCCAAATAATGAGAGTCATTCATTGACTTGCTAAAGTCATAACACTAGTCATTCAAGGTCATGCAATTGTATCACTCAATCATGCCACCATTTAATCTCATTCAACCCTATCAAATGTTATCATTCAATCTCAGTATAGTCTTTAAATTTAATTAGTTGCACCAATAATATTAAATTAAGTGCACTGCTAAACTTTAAATTAAATGCATCGCTAGACTTTAAATTACAACAATATTAAATTATGTGCACATGTGAGTATAACAAAAAAACGTTTGTGCAAGCAAACAATATGTACACGGAGCCACTACTATAGATTATATTTCTCACTAATTATTTTAGGTGATTAGACCTTCGTAATGAAACAATTTAACGTCGTTCTAAAAGAAATCGTAGTATAGTCTTTATTTGAGTTGGTCCAACTTTACCAAGTCCGCCTTAGAAAATAATATTCTCAATTCGAAAATAAATAAATAATTAGATCCTACCAAGTTGTGGCTTTTGTTAATAATTCAAGCAAGTCCAACGTATGAAATTCAATTTTACAGAGGCAAGTAGGTTTTCTGGGCAAACTTCGGTGCACGAAGCTTCCACTATACGTATGGTTCGGGAATGGGTTGGGTCAACATTCCCTTGCAATGCAAGAGGATGTTTCCGCGACTCGAACACGTGACATCTAAGGTCATATAACAGTAACTTTAACAGTTGAGACAAGGCTCAATCTTAGGCAAGATAGGTTTTATAAAAGATTTATTTTATTTATGCTTTTTTGTTTATGTTCAAACACTCTGCGTATACGCCTCTAGTTGATATCAAATACAAGCAAACCACACACATATATAGAAACATTTGATGGAAATAACAACGAGTAAAAGCAACGTACAACCATAATAAATTTACTTAATAAGCAAATTCCAAACTTTAAAACACAATCATGCAGCATTAATTTTTCAAACCAAAAGGAGGAAGAAAATCACAAGAAATTAAACAAACAAACAAGAAGGAGAAGAAGAAGAAGAAGAAGAAGAAGAAGAAGAAGAAGAAGAGAATATGGGAGCTGCGATTTCCAAACAAATCCAACGGAGAAAAGCTATCGCCAGGGACAAAAAAATCTTGGCCGACATGTTGTATAACCAAGGATCGGAATTTCCGGGTTCCGATTATGTCCCGCCGGACCGTGCAAACTGGATGTCTCTTCTCAACCCGGATGAAATCCGAATCAACCAGATCGTATGGCCCGGAACACATGATTCCGCCACAAATGAGGTGGGAATTCCACTTGTCACCCGACCTCTGGCACAATGCCAGTCTCTCTCAATCTACCAGCAGCTGATAATCGGCACTCGGGTACTCGATATTCGTGTGCAAGAAGATCGCATGGTGTGCCATGGAATCCTTGTAACATACAGCGTCGGTGTTGTTCTTAAAGATGTTAAGAGATTTCTAAACGAGACACAAAAGGAGATCATAATCCTGGAAATCCGAACTGAATACGGGCAAAAAGACCCTCCGAATTTCGATAAATATTTGGAAGAACAACTTGATGAATACTTGATCCCTCGAGATGATCAAGTTTTTAGCAAAACATTATCTGAGTTACTGCCTGGACGAGTCATTTGCGTGTGGAAGCCGAATGAATCGCCGCAACCGAAGGCAGGAGGTTCCCGGTTATGGAGTTTGGGTTACTTGACGGACAACTGGATTAATACAGATTTTCCATGGACAAAATTTGAGAGCAACATGAAGTATTTGAGAGATGAGCAGCCAGTGGTGCAGAGGCAGCACTTTTACCGGGTCGAGAACACGGTCACGCCACAGGCCGATAACCCGATTATGTGCGTGAAGCCGGTGACGTATCGGATCCACCCATATTCCAGGTTGTTTATATCTCAGTGTTTTGCGCGAGGTTTTGGTGACAGGCTACAGATTTTCTCGACTGATTTCATTGATGAGGATTTTGTTGATGCATGTGTGGGGCTTACCAGTGCCAGGGTTCAAGGAATAGCTTAATTTATATCCAACTTATATATCTTGTATTGATATTCGATATGCGACTATCGTACATTTTGTGGATTAATTTGGTGTATATTTGCCTCAAATATTTATATTAAATGTGAATTCTACAACATGACTATGCTGAAGTGGCTTCCATTAGACTTGTTTTCATGTGTGGATGTGCTTTCTCCCAATGGGCATTGACATAGATAAAGGTTGGAAAAACTTCGTGTTGATCTTTGGGTATATCGGGTGCACAAAAGAATTTCTCGATAAGGTTGTCTCCGAAGAGAAGAAAGATGTTTAGTTACATAGATGGTAAATTTTATATATAAAACGATGTGAAAAATATAGTATTTTATTTTTTTAATCAGTGACAATAGATCCTTCAAATATACTTTCTAGAATTTGAAAAATATTTTATCCTAATTAAATAAATAAATCATAAATTACCTTGAAGTCTTTTTTGTCAACATGTATGTATATTGATTTTATCGATCCGTTGATACATGTAAAGACATCTCTCTCTCCGCACTCGGCTTTGTCCAAATTATGACTATGGCACCAAAATGTTTTTGGCTTTCTTGATCTGCTGACTACCTGTAGGCTAGTCAAAGTCCCATAGATATGAAATCTGTTTTTAGAAAGTCATTTCTATCCAAATAAACCATTTCATAAATTACAACTTTCAATTTTTTTTATTCAAAATCCATTATAAATTCAATTTCACTCATCCAACTCGCACTGATTTTATTCGAAATTACTTCCAAGAATTTGATTCTTTCATTAATAAATCATATGTTTTATGTGAAAACCCGGTTACTTGGGTGAGTCAACTACCGATTACTTGGTTTATCAAAATATTGAGTAGAGATAATAATGAAAAATGTGACATGATTTTAAAAACACGATTGAATCATGAACCAAGACTCTCAAGATCATAATTTACCAATATAATAAGCACCGATCGTTATGAACAGTAAATTGAGTCTAAATTTACCCCACAATGAACAGTAACTTCCCTTCGATTTTTCTTTTGTGTTTTTAAGATTTTATTAGGGTTGCCAAATTTGTTCACTCCTTCTTCATCTTCGTCGGTTCATGCTTCTCAATCTCTTTATTTTTCAATTATGTAGAGATCATGCTCAATTCCATAAGTTCCAAGAAGCACTTTTTCATATATCACGAGGTCTTCATATTTCCTCCACAAGCTCCAGAGATCTCTCCTTCTAAATCCACATCCTTCCGTCTTTTCACACCTCTTTCACAAATTCATCCCAAATCACCAATACCCAGCTCCATTATGAATGACCCCACTGACCCATCTTCTAAACCCGACATTTCATCTGACCCCAGGCCCAAAAATCCCTCTCTTGTAGATGAGTGGGTGAAAAGTCGTGTCCTGAGCCTGAACCCACGTCTAAATTCAATGTTACGGATCCCCCGATGGATGATGAATAATGGGGTGGTTCTGCTGTTATATCGGATGGAAGCCCGACTGTTAATGAGCGAGCTGGTGCGAACGTGGTGAAAGAAAAAAGGATTTGGGAGCTGAAGCGGGCTTTGGTAGACACAGTTTACGGTCGCAGTTTGGATTTCAAGCCTCTGCGGAAGTCCAGGCGGAGACCCTCGAACTTGTATCACAGTTGGAAGCCGCCAATCCAAATCCATAGCCAGTCGAACGCCCGGAGTTACTCGACGAAAATTGGGGTTTAGTGTGAGTCCACTCAGTTGCCATTTTCTTTAAAATTTTAAAGTACGATTGCTATTTCCGTTTAATACTGCCTTTTATGTACTTGTGTGTGCTTATCTGAATTGATAGATGCGAAGATTCCAGATGGAAAGCTAAGATGCAAACATAATATACAGTGAGATGGTGATTTTATAAGTTTGGACAATTTTGATATTTTTTGGTAATGCACCAGGTTCACAGCCTTCTCCGAACTATTGCCTCTTCTCGCAGCTGGCAGTATTCCATTTGTGGAAGTCGAAAAGATTGGTCAATCAATTGACACAAGTAGGCTTACCATAGAGAATAGTACCACATTCTCAAGCCATACTTCTATTATCTTTTAGCGCTCCTGCATCCTTTAAAATCCAAAGCTCATCAAGAATCCAGGTAGAACAAAAAACAAAAGAACACAGGTAGAACGTTCTAATAATCTACACCATGTTCTATTACCCAACATTTTAGATCACACTATTGAAAAAGAATGCAGTTTATCAATTTAGTGTTTGTTGCAGCCACATCTTGAATTGTTAATTGTTCTTGCATCTGTATCATATGATAACTGTTAAGAAACGTTCCAAATGACTTGATATGTGGAGAAACAATTACACACTTTATCCAAAATTGGAGAGTGTTGTCTTATAAAATTAAGGTACTTTATTTAAGTATTATATGCTGAAGGTTACCATGGGCGAGGCAACTAAAAAATATTGATTGAAAAGTCAGGTTTATGTGATCACCAGACAAACGAAAGAACTTCTACAAACCGAAGGTATTGCTCAAGTATTTTATCTGGTCATTCTTTCACCTCTATCCACGGGTGCCAAAATTATTCTATCAGCTTTTGTGAGGTTCATTTGCCCAATAATTCTTGTATATTTATCTTACCAAATTGGAGTGGCAAAATCTTTCTCCCTCAAGTTTGCGTGCTTGAAGGTTATCATGCATTAATGTTTGCTTTAATTTTTTTTATGTTTCTGGATATAGAGCGAAACTTGTCGATCTTACTCTGGAATTGGCAAAATCTATGAAGGAGAAGGTTTCAAGTACATCAAAGAATCATTTGAAAGATGAACACCACACCTCATTGGATTATTAAGTGATGGAAGTGCCCACTCTAGGCTCAATCAGCTGCAGGTATTCAACATGTTTCTAGCTTAAATGTTGAACGTTCCCAGAGTGGGTTGCTACATCATTAGTAACTGAATTTGCAACTTCAATTTTTGGAAAAGCTGGTGTCAATGCAGCAACTGGAGTTGCTCAAGGGGGAAAGTGAGGGCTTGCTAAAACTCCCAACTGACGTTGCTTTGCAGGATGATCTTGAGTTTCGACACTATGTTGAGCTCTATGTTAAGGTATTAGGTTTGAACAACGATAAGTGTTTCATTTGTGTTTTCTTAGATGATCAGGTTTTGAGTTCAAAGATTCAGCAAATTTGATGCAGCTTAATATTACTAATCAGCTCAAAGTTTATTTAGGACAAACCAAAGGAACTTAGGACCACGTGATAGGAGGTGTTTAACCTTTCAAGACAATCTCAAACTAACAATAATGTGATGTCAAAACCCCAGTTTTTGTGGTTCTTACATCTCTCTCTAAAGATATAGAAGTTTTGTTGTTTTTCCCTCCTTTTACCAGGTTCGCTACATCTTGCTCATCGGATCTTTAGCTCCTTTTAGTTTCTCAATTGATTAAGATCTTTACCAAATTTGTGTTATTGTTAGACTGTAGTATAGATTTAGCTCTTTAGAATTTTGTTCCAGATTATCGTTCTTAAAATGTTCCTGTGAAGAACTATAAGAAGGACCAATAATTCTTTCACGTTGTTGTAAAAGTGAATTCTCGTTGGGGTACTGCTTTCAACTTTTAAGCAGAACAAAATCAGGTAGTCTTGAAGACGAAATATCAAATAAACTAATTACGGGCACCGCGTCTTGCGTGGTGCAAAATTTACTAGTTTATAAATAAGCGGAGTTCCCTATGACATATATACTCGAAAGCTATAGATCGAGAAGCACAAAATTTTGGAAACCATGCCAAGAACATCGAAAATCTCTCACCCAATTCAGCACTCAATTTTTTAAAAAAAACACACACAGACGCTCACATATTGAAATTTTTGAAAACTTCAACAAGGAGAAGGAAATTCGTAGTATTCACAATTCATTTAATCACGCTACAAATCGTTTCTGAAATATGTAATTAAGATTACTGCTTTGAAAAAATATTATGTGTTATATCTCGATCGAATATGTGAATTAATTTTAAACTATGATATTCTGATTGATTCATTTTATATTTTGAAATGCAATTGGTACAAAATCCCGAATTCTGACCCTGATTCGGTAGGGTTATAACTGATATCTGCCCCGATACGGTGGGTACCTTTATTCTGTGATGCCAAATCCTTTATTCGGGGGTAAACTGATTTTTTGACATTATTTTTAGGAGGGCTGTATCTAGATAACTGATATCTGTAACATGATGAAATTAGTGTATTTAATGTGCTTATATAAACTAAAATCTGATTTGGATATGTTACGGCTATGATGGGAGCATATTTCTAGTCTGGCTTAGATGTGGATAATCCTATAAGTTTAGTTTCATTATTTGTACCCGAGCATGCACAAATTATGACTTTACACCATCCGATCTACAATTAATATTTTTATAAGGCCCCGTTATAAATTAATCTTATATGCATCCGAAATCCATAATTTAATGCAGTATGCTTTAATATTATGTGTAGGAGAAATTTGAACTATGATTTGCTTAATGGAATGGGCTTCCAAGATAAAGTGTAATAGGGAAGGAGTGTATCGAGTTTTTCAATGGTAATATTGTTATTTGAAATAGATCCCAAAAAAATTCCCCATCAGTTCCACACTCTACAGGCTGTCGAAAATCTGATGCCTTTTAGTCATTGGGCACCTACCTGAAATATTCTTCAACTTGGCGTCAATCTTGGCACTGATGGTGCTTAGTAAAATACATAAAAACCAACAACAAAAAATTAGCTAATAAATGAATATATTTCGATGTTAAACCTGTAGAATGCAGGAGGAGGATTCCCTGTTCATCCGAATTGCCAATGGTAAAGTGAAACTCTTTTTACAGAAAATATCTTCAGTGACTTCATGGAAAATCAGCAGATCATGGCAGTGTTTGCCAGGTACAATACTAATCAAAGTTTTAATTTCTTTGGATGAGTGGTGACAGTAAACTTATAAGAAAAAACTCAAGAAATATTTATCCATTAGAGAGCAGTTCTTCTACATTCTATACATTTCTCTCAATTCATTGATTATAATTTAACACCGCTAAAGACAGAAATATCTGCTAGAAATTGTGCTGCAAGTACAAGTGTTCTTGAGGAGAAGCCGGACCGATCTCTTCAGCAAGACTTCTCAATCCATCCGCAACACCGGTGCCATTGCACGTGTTTGTTGTTTCCTGCAGGTTCTTTCCATCGAGATCCGAATCAGAAGCAGATGATTTCCTCCTTTGAGAAGATGCAACACTCGGAAAAGTGATCCATGATGGAGCTCGGAACTCGATTCTTTGATCCTCTGTGTCGGCTCCATCTGTTTCCGAGGTTGACCGGTGCCCGGATCTTTGAGAGGACTTATTATGCAACCTACTGCTTCCTAAAACCACCTCGGTTGGCAAGATAGGCTGCTCATTACACGGGCTTCCCATTAGCAGGGCGAGCGCACGCTCCAAAGCCGTTGTTACTTTATCCATTGATGGCCTCTCTTTTCCTCTCATTCGCACACATTTGCTAGCAACATTTGAAATACGTTTCAGGGCTCCAAGATCCAATGGAGGCTTCAAAGCTGGATCCAAAATGGCTTCTATTGCACCAGCTTTGATTAGAGGGACCGCCCATTCAACTATGTTTCCTTCTTCATACTGCAAGTCGATGGCTTTTCGACCACTGAGGATCTCCAAAAGTAGAACACCGAAGCTATAAACATCAGACCTGGTTGTGAGGTAGTGAAGTCTATAGTACTCAGGATCAAGATAACCCAGCGTTCCTGCTGGCAATTCGGCCAACGGGGAGCTACTATTAGTTGGCCCTAATAATGAGAGACCAAAGTCCGAGACACGGGCGTTGTGCTCTTCATCGATGAGGATATTTGACGATTTTATGTCCCTGTGGATTACTGGGGGACAAGCGTAACCATGTAGATACTCGATCCCACGAGCCGCTTGGACAGCAATAGTCACCCTTCTCACCCAATCCAGTTGCTCTTTTAGCTCCTGATTCTTACCATGGAGATGTTGATGCAAGGAACCATTAGCCATAAACTCATAAACCAAAAGCCTCTCACCGCCATCTTCGCAATAACCGAGCAAATTGAGTAAATGGGCATGATTTAGCCTTGAAAGCAGGTCAAGTTCTGTACGGAACTCCTTTGAGTTCTTCATATCAGGAGATACAATAGCCCTTTTGACCGCCACAACGGTACCATCCTTGAAAACCCCTTTAAAAACGCACGAAAAACTACCCTTACCGACTAAAGATTCTTCCTTAAAACCATCCGCGGCTTTCTCAAGTTCTTCATATGTAAACTTCTGAGCCCTCCTAATCCTTAGCTCATCTAAATCAGGCCTAATTTTCACACTCTCCTTATGAAAAGAACCATTCCCACTAGTTTTCTTGGACTTAACAGAGCACTTACAGTTTCTTAACTTGTATCTAACATAAATAACTGAAGTCAAAGATATAGCACATACCAAGAACACAGCAAACGCAATCTCAGCAAAAATTATGGGCAGTTGCATTGACCAAAACTTTACATTCCTTCCTCCAGAATTAGCAGCATTGGAGCAGTTGGAATGACACTCACCGGAGCCACAACTTGAACAATTATACTCACATTGCCTATCTGACGTCAAACTACACTCAGAAATCTGATACATTTCACCGGGACAGCCACTGCTACAAGGCAAACAAATATGGGATCCGGGAGACTTGCAAGGGGAACTTGCATTGTTGAACTCGTAAAAACCCTGTGAACAAGGCGCGGGCTTGCATACGCCAGGCGAAACCGCCAATGGCAGGGCTGATGGAAAACCGGCACCCCAACAAACAGGCAACAGAGAAGACTCAGCCAGAACTCCACAAGTGAAGTAATCCCCAGCTGCAATCTCATAAAGCTTAACACCATTAGGCGGCAGCGTGCTTCTTTCGACACTATAACCCCAACAAACCACTCCTCTATCAATACTTTTGATCCCACAAGCATGAAATCTTCCCCCCACTACAGAAAGCATAGAATCATCTGGAGACAAATCCACATTCAACTGCTCTGAATTTATCACAGAACCAACAGAAATTTCCTCTTCAAGATTCAAGCTCCTACCCCAACAAATCACTCTCGAATTCACCCCTTCCAAAATCCCACAAATATGAAACCCCCCAGCCGCAATCTTCCAGAACCTCAACTCCTTAGGAACGAGTGAAATCACGTTACTTCCAGTCTCATCACCCCAGCAAAAAACACTCCTATTCTGGGCAAACAAGCCACAATTAAACTCCGAGCCTGCAGAAATAGACTGAATCTGCCCATCAAAATCATAACTTTTGGTCATATTATAACCCCAACAATCAATTAACGAAGAGTTTCTCAACTTTCCCATCAAGGGTTTTCTCAAACCGCACAAGTGATGATCTCCAGCACTAATTTCTAAGTACTCTGAATTCTTGACCATAGGTTGAGGGACCCCCATTGGAATAAACGGCGTACTCCCCCAGCAAAAGGGTTGGTTAGAATCCATCTCAAGCCCACAAACAAATCCATTTCCAGCGGTCAAACCAAGAAAAGGTAAATGATCTGGAGTAGCACGAACTATAGCCGAGTTGGAGCCATAGCAACTAGCTAAATGGGAACCATCAGACTTAATCCCACAGAAAACTGGTCCATTTTCACCATAAGAAATGGATATGGACGACATCGATCCCAAGCTCGAAACTTTACCACGAAAACAACAAAAAAACAGTAAGAAAACCAAGTTCTGATCACAAAAAAGCACAGATTTTCCACCCCACTGGAACTTCATCTTTGGGAAATTCAATAGGGAAGTTAGATAAAAGTGTATAACGACAGCATACGGTGGCGGAGATGGTGCCTGTGGAAGTTTAGCTGAATCATTCCATAGAGGAGAGAAAGAGAGGGAACGCGAGCAGGTAGAGCATTTAATATTGATCTGACGGTATATATGTCTCGAGTGTCGAATCGCACGGTCTTCGTTTGCTTTAAAATAATAAAGTTATATTCAGATAGCGCTGGATGTCACGCTCACATTAAATGCTTTGCTTTATGATTTAAAAATTTTGAACTTACTAAAATTATGGTTTACTTAATTACCTATTAATCATTGATAATGATCCTTAATTGAGTTAGATTAATAAATTTTATACCACATTACAAAAATATTCAATCTTTAGACATCATTAAACCATATTATAGATTCCATTAGCCATAACTGGGTTCATTGAGAAAATTGATTTTCTATATAAGGAATTCTTTTTTCGTTTATGTAGGATAACACGCTTGCGATTTTACCAAAAGTTATAACTGATGGTAAATATGCAACTCAAATCTTTTAAATCGTACAGTAGCACAAGCATCATGTTTCGATCAATCACACAGCAAGGACAATTGTTATACCTCAATAATCCATCTTCCAATAATTGTTCTCCTTACAACTCATGAGAATCGAACGCGTGACATTGACTCTGATATCATTTGTAGGATCAAGCGATTGTCGTTTTATCAAAAACTATAGTTGATGGTAGCGGGACAACTCAAATCTTTTAAATCGTATGGCAGCACAAGCACCACGTTTCGATCGATCACACAGCAAAGACAATTGTTGTACCCAACAATTTAAATAGTTTAAATGAGATAGATTTCATACTTCTTTCTATTATTCATTTGTGGATATAAAATTTTATTAATTTTACAAATTGTACAAAATCAAATCACAAAAGTTAATAAAAGTTATTATAACAACCCAATCCAATATTAGAACCAAACGAAATTATATTTTATAAATATGTTATTTTTGTATATTTAGTTTAATATAATATGAAATACATAATCAGATTTTGTCAGAACACGTGAATTTATACCTATAGAATTTATTGAAGTTATATAATTTCTGTTTTGAAACTAATTTGGGTTTAAAATGCCTATTACTCCTTGTTTGTTGCCAAAAATGCTTACGTTGTTACCTTTTCACGTGTCATATAATCTCTTTAATAATTACTTGTGTTCTATTTCTTGTCCTTTTTGGTAGTAAACTAGATTATATATTCTCATGAGAGATAGTGACGGGTAGACCTAGTCAGGTTTGTCATTATAGATGTCGTATACTTTTTTTTATGTTAAAAAAATCTTAAAAGTGAGTAAAAAATTTTGTTTTGTTAGGGAATGTGTTAAATACTTTTTCCGTACGTATCGAGACTCGAACACGAGTTTTTATCAAAAGATGAGTGAGCTTTTATCCTAGTCGAAGAGGCGGAAGCTCGACCCTGAATCTTTTGTCGTCATTAACTTAAAATATAATGGTTTTTATTTTATTTTAAATAGAACCAAAATCAAATTTTGGTTTCGATTTGAAATAGCCAATACGAATCAACAACTTACGATTTGATTTATATAAGTAAAATATAACCCTTAAGTATTTTAATAAAAAAGCTTAATTGTTATGGCACTTTGCAACATAATTAATTAATTTGACTGTCTCTGTATTGTACTCTTGCTATATTTCTTGTCATTTAAACAATCAAATGTAAATATTTCAGTTAAAATTGGTTCAAACCATAACCTAACCGAATCTGAAAGATTCAAAACCGAAAATCAAAACTGTATCCAAGTATATTTGATATATTACATATGTCTTCCACATGAAATTCTTGTATGGATTGGTGTGGCACCGGTCCATACACCAACACACATAAAAATTTTCAATCATGGTTTATCAAATATATAGACTGAACTCCACACACGATTCATACAAAAATTTCTTCGTCTTCCACATACAACTGAAGGAAGCAATTGATCGACTGAAATTTTCCTTTTGCTTCATAATTAAGATTAAAAATAAACAACTTTATATCTTGCAATTCCTTTTAACACTGATATTTTATAACAATATACATAAAATTTAAGAATATAATCATTTTTTCCTTCATAAATTAGAGTCACAGTATAAAGTAAATATTAAATTATATAGAATTTATAAAGCACATTAATTTTTATGGATTGTTGTGAGGATTCGACTTTCACGTGGACTTAAGCTGTTGTTTTTAAGGACCAATACAAAATATTCCATCTTTCCAAGATTAACTCAATCTCCCACATGGACATAATATATATTAATGAATAAATTTTAATTTTTTTTAAAAAATGTTTGTCGATTCGAAGACATAATAGTTTCACTTAGTCTAAGTTGTCTGGAATTGAATAATGAGTTCGTGGAAGAGCAAACTTCTATTTTACTCTTAAAAAATAGGTTGCAGTTTGACTAAAATATCACCAAATCTCCACTTTTAACGAATTTACTTGGGAATATATAATTCGATATAACCAAAAATTATTTATTTAATTTCTTGTTTGTTAATATATATATATGGTTCATATTTAATTTTACATATATAAGTGATTGACAGTGAATTGGGACAAAACCTTTAAATCCAAAATCATAACGGATGGCAATCCCTAATTAATTCCACAATCAGTACCAAATTAGTCTTCTTAAGTCCAAAAAGCCGAGCTTCTGGGCTTAGCCCAGCTGGTAAGAGCTCACCTCCATTTGAAGAGATTCAAGTTCGAGTCTCGCAGTGTGCGAAAAAATATTTAGCACACCCCCTCTAAAAAAAAGTCCAAAAAGCCCATAAATAAAGAAAGGGTCATCGAACCAAGCATGAGTCACCGATTGAACCGGCCGATTCGATCCAATTTTTAAAACAAAGATTAGTAGCATGAACATAGTAATACATAAGAGTCTCATAAAAGAAGAATGATTAATAATTTAAAGCGAATAGAATGATTATAACTAAATTCAAATATATGAACTCATTCTTGGTAACTTAAGCGGCGAAACCAGGATTTCATGATCGGGTGGGCTAAAATTATATATAAATAATATTTGTTTATGGGAAAAAGTCATTAATATAAAAATTAATGTGTCAAGGCATGTGTAAATATAATATCGTAATTGATAATATATCAATTAAGTATACAAAATAGTAAGTCAAAAAAATAGATATTTTTTTAAAAAATAAAACAAAATTAAAAAAGTCGTATCAAATTCGACTCCTTCGATAAAATTAATAGGTTATTGTGGATTTTGAGAACTCACAACCAGCTATATACTCACTTAATACATTCACATTATCTCAATTCTATCATAATCTTAAATATTTCAATCACCTTAAATAGAAATAGATAACTCTAAACAATCTATTTGACTTTTCGATAATAAAATTATATTTTGACCACCGTAAGATATTTTATATGGAAACTGATTTTACATTTAAAAAAAACATTAGAAAATGATAAAATACTTGGTTATTGAAACATTTTTAATATAGTATATTTTTCTAAAAAAAACGAGAAATGAAATCAAAAGTAAAACATATACAAAAAAAATTAGAATAAGAAGTCAATTTGTATTTTTCTTTGGTATATCAGTAGGGTGTTTAGGTTATTATATGATTATTATTAAAACAACACAAATTTAATTTTATATATCAAATTATATTTATTTTATTATATAATATTATCTTTCATTTTATATAATAAAACCTTATTTACTATTATTGACAGGTTTATTACATCACAAGCACTAGTGTTTCGATCCTCCTATTTAACTTTGCACGAGTAAGAGCAACAATTTAACCTCCAATTCTCACCTCCCTCTCCAAACGCCAGGACCAAATAATCCTAAAATACCAGAAAATCGACTTCTTCCAGCACAATTGCCGAAGAGCTATGCAGTCGCCATTCGCCATGCGTTGAAGCCTTCAAAACCTTTAGCAGCCTTATAGGGAAAGACCCAGTTTTGACTATTTAATATAGAAGCCCGGAATATGGAAGGTTAAAGGATGGATATGACTATTTTCTCAGTGTTTTTATTTTGAACCTGTATTTAGATATGAACATTTGACGTGGGCATGGAGAAAGGGTTAAAGGAATTACTTGCATCTTGTCCTCTTTGCTTTCTTTGACTTGATTCAGCTTGCTTTATGGTAAATTCTGCTTCTTTTCTCCATAGTAATGTGAACATAGTAATATACAGGAGTCTCATAAAAGAAGAATGAAAATAACTAAGTCTTATTTCTCCATGAAAACTCCCACTCCCTACTCTCTCTCCCTCTCTCTGCGAGAACTAAAGATTCTTTCGACCAAAAAGAATTCCTTCGTTTCTTCCCGTTTTGCATATTTCAAGAGCTAAATTCCTCTCCACTATACATTTCATGTTCTCTATCTCAAGATATTTCAGACACTTTAGCAACAAGATTCGGTGATAAAATCAAACTGCAATAGGTAATTAAGTTACTACTGTTTTACTCCTTTAAACCAATTAAAAATATCATACGAATCTGTTGTAGATTTATGTTTTTCCCGATTCTGGTTGTTCGTTGAGGACATAATTTTTCAAAAATTCCGTAATTTGGGTGAGTTGTTGGTTGATTGCTTGTTTGAGTTTCTTTTTTTTTTTTTTCACCCCGAAAAAGTTAGGATGTTGAATGAGGTCTCTTTATACTATGTTCTTGATTTTATTGTTGCTGTTAATTATAGCGGAAATAGACCTCGTTCAACATCCTGTTAAAATGGTGCACTAACTTCTGAGATTTGTGTTATCATCATCTTTATTGTCCTCTTGGATATGAAAGACTCATTAACTCATATGTCTGTGTTTTATTAATTTCAAGTTCAAACATTAGTCTTTTTTCCTATTTGTATACAGCCGAAAACAGTTCCAAGATGCCTTGTTTTGCTGAAAATTTTGTTAAGCCATATGAATTAACATATTTATTGGATGTTTCATTGACTGGCATTTGAACGGTGAATTGAGTGCAAATTAAATGACTGCATGAGAAAATGTGTTGTGCTTATTTAGTGTACCAAATGATCAGATTTAGCTATATATGTTACTTGTGCAAGCCTTTCATATATTCTTGTGAGTTGCAGACCAACTTTTGCGCCAAGGGTGAAAAAAGAATCAGGTGATTCTACTTTTAACTCCAAATAAAATTGGTGCCTCCGTTTGTTATTTGGCTGCTGAGGTACTTCTCTAATCTCAGGATTTGGATCTCTTTCATAGCAATATTGGTTTCATCACCAAATTTGCATTCTATATAACGATAAGAAACATCATATCATCGTATTGCTCCTTTGTTAAGGTTCAAGAGTTGTTGGTTTTAATGGAAATGAGGTACACAACTCTTGGAGCAAGAGATGAATTGCATAGAATGTTGAATGAGGTCTCTTTCTACTATGTTCTTTATTTATTGTTGCTGTCAATTATCAAATGGAACCCTCTCTAGTTTTTATAATTCCTTTTTAACAACAACTGTTGTCGTCTTCATCATATGAGTGATGTTGTCTTGCTGGTATTTGCAAATAAGCAAGATCCTCCACAAACATATTGTTGGAGCTGTTGGAGATGCCCAAATACAACTGAAGCAGGAGAAAATGTATTATTCTCAACTTGAATATTAGTCAAACAATTGGAATTCACCTTTTATGAACCTGGAGCTGTGGCAGGTCTGAAAAGTTATCCTTGCAGACTTAGCGGACTCTGAGAAAGCGGAGAAGACTGGAGCTGGAGGCAGAGTTCTCGATGAAGCTTATTTTTTGTAAATTGGTTGTTTGAAGCTTTTTAATCAAACATTATTACTTTTACTAGATTTTTGTAATTTGATTTAATATGTGATATAGAATTTTATGACAGGTTAATGATTTTAAATGAATATAGATGTTTGCTTTTATTTTATTTGTTTTTATATGTACAAGCACGAAAAATGAAGAAAAAAACAGTTTTTAAGTTATTATGATGTAATTGGCTATAATGTGTTTGAAATATATACAGTGACTCACAAAATGTGGCTATGGTGATATTTTTGCTTTTAGTGACAATTGCTTAAAGTGTCGTGTACGTGGACGTTTCAATATGTTATAATGATGCTATAAGCAACATAATTACAAAATTTCATGACACTTACTAGCATCATAAAATGTCGTATTTACGACTCTTTAAAGCGTCACTGTAACCTACATACCTATTGAAACGTCCACCTACGTGAAGCTTTAAGCAAGCGCCACTAAAAGTAAAAGCATCACTATAGCCATATTTCGGGACCCTTTTTAGCGTCACTAAAGCCAGTTTTTCTAGTATTGTCCATCACTACTTCTAGCAACAACACCTGTTTTTTCACTTCTACAAGTTACCCCATAAGAAAGTTTAATAGCCTGAAGTAGATCTTTGATCTATGATTGATCATGCCTAGTCGGCATCAGTGTAAACTTCCATTCTTCCTTTTTCATATTTTTTTTCAATAAACAGTCCTTTGCAGGAGTTTCTTTTAAATATCTTAGAATTCGATATTCATCTTCAAGATGTTCGGCAAGTGGTGAGTGCATGATCTGGCTTACCAAACTTATTGTTAAGGCAATGTCAGGTCGAGTGTGAGAGAGATAGATTAATTTTCCAACTAATCTCTGAGATCTTCTTGTATCTATTGGGACCACATTGTTGATATCTCCTAACTTAGCATTTGCCTCTCTAGTTATGTTTGATGGTTTGTAACCACTCATTCAAATATCTTTTAGGAGATTCAGAACATACTTACTCTGAGACACCATGATTCATATTCTAACTTTGCCACCACCATTCCAATTCATCTTAAATTCCTTTGCCAACTATTTCTTCAAACTGTCCATCTCTTCTGTATCGTCTTCTGCTAATATAATATCATCAACACAAATAACAAATAGT
The DNA here is from genome assembly GCA_907163345.1 of Haberlea rhodopensis. Classification (NCBI taxonomy): domain Eukaryota; kingdom Viridiplantae; phylum Streptophyta; class Magnoliopsida; order Lamiales; family Gesneriaceae; genus Haberlea; species Haberlea rhodopensis. The sequence continues at coordinate 3,189,114 of CAJQUN010000044.1, read as the reverse complement.
TAGTACTAAAATCTTGTTGGACTCAGTTTTTCTAGTGAATTACGTATGGTAAATTTGCCCTGGTAATATCCCTGATTTTTGACAAATCTTGTGAATCTCTCAAACCACGCTCTGGGGGATTGTTTGAGCCATAGAGTGATTTCTTTAACCTGCACTTTAGATCCAAATTCATTTGTAAAACCAGGTGGTGGCTCCATATATATTTCTTCTTCTAACTCCCCATTTAAGAACATATTCTTTACAACCAGTTGATTTAATGGTCAATCTAGATTAGTAGCAATGGAAAGAATGACTCGAAGTATATTATGTTTAGCCACATGGGAGAATGTCCTAGTGTAGTCAACTCCATATGTTTGGGTGAACCCTTTGGCGACTAGGCAAGCTTTGTTTTGTTCTAGGGACCATCAGAATTGTATTTTGTAGTTTAGACCCACTTACATCCTACAACAAGCTTAAAGCTAGGTAGATCACTCTTCTTCCAAGTTGCATTATTTCTGGAGCTCTCATCTCCTCTTGAATCGCTTCTTTCCACTCTGGTATCTTAAGAGCGTTAGGACACTAATGGTATCCATCTGAGAGACAAAAGTGGGATAGGAAGGTGACAAGTTTTTATAGGACACGAAGTTTGAGAGTGGATGTTTAGTGCACATTCTAATACCTTTCCTATGAGCAATAGATAGATCAAGATTGTTAGAAGAAATGGAACCTAGATTTGGGACTCAAAGATTGTTGAGGTGTCATCGTGTCTTTCAAGATTAGGCACTGGAGGCAATTCATGGCTTGGTATCGAGGCAGTGTCTTTCCCTCTCTTTGCATCTCTTCTCCTGATATAACAAAAATAATCTATGTAACTCATCTCTCCTGTATCACTTGAATTATGATTTTGCATATCTTTCTCAGATTCTTATGAGTTTTGAATTCAATTCTGAAATTTGAAGTGGTTAATGCTAATCTTCACGTGTACCACATATCTCCCCTGGAAGATGAGACGTGTAGAGATTGACTCTCAAAGAATGTGACATCTATAGAAGTAAAAATTTTTTGATGTGGGATCAAAACAGGGTAGCCAACAAAGATAAATTTAATGGCTTTATGCTCCAGTTTTGAAATTTTCGAAGCATGATTATAGAGAATGACTAAAATACAAAAGATTTTTAGTGGAATATCAGTTATTAGGCGTGAGGTCGGAAATTTTATTTTAAAAAATGAATACGCAAGTTTGAAAGTTCAAAATCCGTGTGTGTAATCTATTAATTAAATAAGTAGCTGTCAAAATAGTCTATTCCCAAAGATAACATGGAACTTTAGTTTGGAAACGAATAGCCCTAGGAACTTCGAGGAGATGCTTATTCTCCCGTTCAGCTACTCCATTCTGTTGAGGGGTGTGAGGACACGAGCTTTGATGTATACTGTCATGATGAATAAAAAAAACCCTAACATTCGATTAAAATATTCTTTCTCATTATCACTTCGAAAATGGGATTGGTTGAAATTTCCCAGACGTGTGTCAAACAACTTGTACAGGTGCTCTAACTGATCATTTGTGAACGGAAGAGAATTAGAAGGAGATGAAGGTGGTCCAGATTCTTCTTCACTTGTTTGAAGGGCGTGACTTCCAGTACCATGCATGTTGTTGTGTTCTGATTTTTTTTTCTTGAGATGTGAGGGTCACCAATGAATCTCCAACAAGTCTCAATGGTATGCCATGGTTTTTTTGCATTTTTCACACCATGATTTCTTCTTTCCATCTCGTGGAGAGGATTCTGAGTGAATTTCAATGCTGACCAGCGATGATCCTTCTGTTTCTGGCTAAGATCCATCTCGTTTCAACATGACATGGTTGTGTGCTTCTTCATGGTGCACTTCAGAAAACACTTCGTGAATAATGGGCAAAGGTTTGCGTCCCAGTATTCGACCTGGAACCTCATCTAGTTATTTGTTGATCCCTGCGAGAAAGAGAAACATCTTGATACACTCAATTTTTTTTCTTGTAGCATGCAGTGTCCTTGGATTTTCCCATTCATAGTAGCTCCAATTATTGTCAGATAACCATCAGGCATTGTAATAGGTAGTTACATACCTATTACCTTGTTGAATTTACCACATACGACTGGTCAATTCATACATCTGAGAATAATTCTCCAAATCTAAGTAAGTGTCTCGAACAGGTGCCGTGGGAAGAAACATGAATGGTTTGCCTATTGACGGGTTTATGGAGTTGCTGAGCCACAACATGATCATGGAATTTTCCTTTCGTCATTGCCAATACTTTGCATCAGTAGATGATGGTGTTGTCACGTCGCCGGTGAAATGCCTTCTTTTCCCCTTCCCATCGATAATCAATCGCACAGAATTTGCCCATTCAAGGTATTTTTTTACCATTGAATTTGTGTATGATGATATGGATGGATGAATCAGAAATAAGGGGGCTAACAGACTATTGGGTACCACCGCCCGAAGAGGCTGAACTTTTGTCGCTACTGGGCATGTCGAAGAAGAACCATCGCCAGTGCCAACCATTGCCACCATGAAATTCATGCTCGACTATCGGGCTCTGATACCATGTAGATTTTAGAGTACACAATAGATTACGATGAAGAAAATATTCATTTCACCTTTTTTTTGGTACATTCCTACTTCAATATTTACATTTATTTATATATAGATAAAAATACACAAATCGTATCCCACAAAATCAGCCAGATGTCTTATCCTACCAAATCTTTGGAATACATTCTTAAGATACTGAGTCGGTGTCAATAGATTGTGCCCTTTATTCAGTCCCTCTTGATCTCCATTTCAAGAATCTTCTTGACCTCTCCAAGATCTTTCATCTCAAATTCTGAGCTGAGCTGCTCCTTCAATTTGTCAATCTCTATGTTGCTTTTAGATACGATCAACATATCATCAACATATAAGGGCAGATAGATAAAAATACCATATTGGAGTTTCTTCAAGTAGACACAATGATCAAATTGACTGCTTGTGTACCTTTGTTTTTTCACGAAATCGTCAAACCGTTTATACCATTGTTTCGGTGATTGCTTGAGACCATAGAGTGACTTATCAAGCTTGCAAACCAAATTTTCTTGACCGGAACTTTGAATCCATCATGTTGGATCATATAGATCTCCTCATCCAAAATTCCATGAAGGAATGTCGTTTTGACGTCAAGCTGCGCTAGCTCGAGCTCAAACTCTAAGTAAGAGTTGAATAGACGAATGCTTGACAAGAGGTGAGAAAACCTCATCATAGCTTATTTCTTCCTTTTGAGCATATCATTTTGCTACTAGTCTATTATTGTATCTAATACTATTTTTGCTTGATGCACATTCCTTCTTTGCAAAAACTTATTTACAGCCAATCACTTTCTTTCCTTTAGGACGTGGAACCTGCTTTCAAGCTGTATTCTGATAAAGCGATTTTATTTATTCATCAATCGTCGTCTTCCACATGGCATTTTTTTGTACCATACATAGCTTCTTTTCAGTTGTACGGAATATCATCTTGATCAATTGGAAGAGCAAACGCTACCATATCACTAAACCGAGCAGGTTTTTGGATATTTATCTTTTGTCTACTGGTAGCAACAGATTTGGGTACTGATGCTGAATCCAGTATCCCCGTTTGAACTGAGTCATTATTTTGATAATCAGAGTCTTCTTCAAGATGATCATCAGTCTGAACAGGTTGGTCTGGAGTTATGAGAATTTCGAACTCCACCTTCAACCGACGGATCTTGGTTCTCTATCTCTAACTTTGTCTAGTTCAGCACTACAAATTCGTCAAAGGTAAAGTTTCGGCAAGACGACCTTCTTTGACTCAGGGTTCCATATACGGAATGCCTTCACTCCTTCACAAAAGCCCATGAAAACAGTTTTCCCGGCTCTAGATTCTAGTTTTGATTTTCTGACATGAAAGTATACGAGACACCCAAATATATGCAGAGAATCATAATCAGAAATGGGTCGTCCAGACCATACCTCTTTGGGAGTTTTTCCATCTAGTGCAGAAGTTGGTATCTGTTGATGATATAAAAGGCATATGACAAAGCTTCAGCCCAGAATGCCTTGCTCAGTCCAGATTGGGATAGCATGCGACAAACTTTATCGATTAGAGTACGATTTATCCGTTATACTACACCATTTTGTTGTGGCGTGCCTAGTATGGTGAAATGTCCAACTATCCATTCTTTCTGACAGGTTTTATGAAATAGGTCTGACTTGTATTCTCCACCATTATCAGATCTGAACCACTTTATCTTTCTTCCAGTCTGGGTTTTGATCATCTTCTTCCAGTTGAGGAAGATGTCAAGAACTTAATCCTTGTGTTTCATAGTATACAGCCAGACATATCTCGAGAAAGCATCTAAAATATAACGAACCAGCGTTTACCTCTCAATGAAGCATTCTGATAAGGTCCCCAAACATCGGTGTGGACATAGTCTAGTATCCCTTTGGTACGATAAATAGTGGTATCAAACTTGACATGTGTCTGCTTTCCCAAGACACAATGTTCACAGAAGTCAAGTTTCCACTTTTGGCACCTTTCAGAACACCTCGATTCACTAAGTTTTGCAGAACCTTTTCACCGGTATGTCCCAAGCGCATATATGTTAGATTCTTTTTCAGATCATGAACATATCTTACCTCTGAAAGTTGTTTGATTGTACCATCGTGCATCTTCAAGCGGACCGAACCAATGCCTTTTGTCTGACAGATGAAATAGAAGTCGAGTTTCAATTCTTCAAGGCCGATTTAACAAAAAACAAAAAAAACTATAAAAAATGAGGAAAATGTTGAAAATAATAAGTTGTAATCACGCAATCAAATTTGACATTTAAAGCCAAATTCAAAACAACTCAGTTTAGCCTTAATTAATACAATAACCAATGTAGGAAACATGAAGAAATTGAAAGCTGCTGAATAACCAATGTAGGAAACATGAAGAAATTGAACGCTGCTGAAATAAAGTTTGGAAAATACAATTTGTATGTATAATTAATTTTCTGAATATATGTATTTTATTTCATTATAATTTAGAATGATAATATATTAATCAATGTCCTTAGTTTTCAATATGGTATCAGAGCCAAACTCAAAAACAAAAAAAAAAACTAAGATTTGGTAAACCACAACATAGATGCTACTAACCACAACAGCAGCCACCTCTAGAGTGCCCGGGCGACCCCTAGCCTAACCACTATCGCCTGGAATTTCCGGAAAATTCGTAACTTAGCCGCCGTGAGCTACTCGTACCGGCAGCAGCTGCGAGTGCGATCCAGCCACAGCAAGTAACGACCCAGCTGTCATCCTCTCTAGCACGGCCAAGCACCCACCGTCCTCTCCAGTACGAACCCAGCCACCGCTCTCCAACAACAGCCATGGGTCGCGAGCCACGAGCGCAAAACAAGCCATGAACAGCAGTAGCAGTGAGCTCAAGCCAACATCTGTGAGCGTGAATCCTGCTCTAACCCTATCTCAGCAGCCGCCGCGAGCGCATGACCAGTTGCTAAAAAAGGAAAGAAAAAGTAGTGCCGTGATCGGAAGCTCACCGTGAAAGAAAGAAGAGCCGCTGCATTTGATCGAATAAATTATAAAAAAACTTACTAAAATATTTTAAAATATAAATCTAATGTTCAGGTGACTCGAAGGCTCCAAAGTAGAGCAAACCCATAGAGGAGCTGACGCACACTATCTCAAGACAAGCTGATACAAATTATCCTAGAGGAGCTGATGTAGACTATGGGAAGAGGAGTACGTCTATCGGAAGAGGAACAGACTTCCAAAAGAGGAGTAAGACCTTAGAAAGAGGTTGAATAGTCTCAAACAGATTTTTGAAGATAAGTTGGTCATTATTGACATCCATGAACCAACTTGAGATATAGTTTTGAAAATAAAAATTTGCAATCAGACAATCTAATTTGACCATTCAAAGCCAAAATCAAGACAACTCAATCAGCCTCAACTGGTACGGTAACAAATGTAGGAAAAATGAAGAAATTGAAGGCTGCTGAGATAAAGCTTGAAAACAAGATTAATTTTCTAGCTATAAAGATCTGTATTATATTTCATTGTAATTGAGAATGATAAAATAATTACTTCCCATCCTTGGTATTCAACCGAAAAAAATCGCCACGCTCGCGGATTCACAAGTTTTTTTCGTTTGCCCGTTTACAATCAAAATAGTCTACTGACATCGCACAAAATTTGCCAATTTGGATAATTGTCTTATTTGGTCTTGGAGTGATCCCAATATGCTAAAAAAAGCTCCTTTGCCTCATCATTATCTGCTGGTAGATATGAAGAACAGTGGCCTATTTATCAAAATATTACAAAAAAAATAAAAAAATTCTAAATTAACGTAATACGAAATTTATAAACACATGGTAATTTGTTACTTCAAATAACGAATTCTGAAAAAAGAAAAAAAATTCAGAAATCGGTAGTTGAAATAACGAATTCAGTTTAAAAAAAAAAATTTCACAAAGTTAAAGGTGAATTCGTTAGTTCAACTAACAAATTCACCTTTAACTATTATAATAATATTATTAATACTGTATACATATAATAATTATAATAATTATTACTATTATTATTATTATAAATTATACGTATATACATATATATATATATATATTACATTACATTATATTATATAATTATTAATTTTTTATATGGTATATACAAATATTATATGATATAATTATATAATACTATATTATCTAATATTATATAATAGGTTTTTTCAAATTAATTTAAATTTTTTTTTTTGAAAAAACAAATGTATTTTGAGAAGGGTTACAAAAACACAACAAATCGTTGCGAGTTGCAGCGGAGGCTGCAAAAACACAGGCCTCCGCTGAGCTGGCAGCAAGGACTGACACAAGCCCCCATTTCCATGATTTATTTAAAAAATAATTAAAAAAAAGACAAATTCCGTTGCAGCTAGTGGCGGACCTTGTGCCAGTCTCAACTGCCAGCTACAGATGAAGCCTGTGTTTTTGCAAGCCTCGGCTGCAGGTGGCAGCGATTCGGGTTATTTTTGCAACCCTTTTCAAAATGCATTATTTTGCAAAAAAGTTTTATTTTTTTAATTATTTTTTTTTAAAAAAACCTATATTATATAATTATTAATTTTAATAATAATACTAATATTACTTCTAAGCATGTTAGTATTATTCTAAACATGTGTACCCAAGAAGACCACAAGCTTACACAATCACGGTAATCCGTTTTTCTTTAAAGCTGATTCAAAAATTTATTATTAGAATTATTATAATAATAATAATCATAATCTTAATAATATATATTATATAATGTAAATAATATATATAATAAAAATTTAATATATATAAAATAATTATATTGTTATTATTTTTTAAATAAATCATGAAAACGGGGCATTGTGTCAATCCTTGCTGCCAGCTCAGCGGAGGCCTGTGTTTTTGCAGCCTCTACTGCAACTCGCAGCGATTTGGGGTGTTTTTGTAACCCTTCTCAAAATTCATTTGTTTTTTCAAAAAAAAAAATTAAATTAATTTGAAAAAACCTATTATACAATATTAGATAATATAGTATTATATAATTAATAATTATATCATATAATATTTGTATATACCATATAAAAGTTTAATAATTATATAATGTAATGTAATGTAATATATCTATATGTATATACGTATGATTTATAATAATTATTATTATAATATTAATTATAATTATTATATGTATACAGTATTAATATTATTATTATCTTACTATATTATAATGCCTAAACCCCTTATACTAACTACCTTGGTATGACAAATTTGAATTTGTCAAACTACCCCCTCCAATGGTTTGTTGTGGTTCTTTGTTGCATCTTTTGAATTGTAATATTAATCGATGTATATGTCTCATTTATTTCATTACACGTATCAATTTGTATGCATTATATATTACGTTATACAACAACGCATGTGCGTTATCTGTTAGTAATACTTAAAGGTGAATTTGTTAGTTGAACTGACGAATTTACCTTTAAATTTTTTAAAAACAATTTTTTAATTGAATTTGTTAATTCAACTAACGATTTTTCTGAATTTTTTTTTTCAAAATTCATTATTTGAAGTAACGAATTATCATATTTTTATAAATCGTTTTCGTATTACGTTAATTTAGAATTTTTTATTTTTTTTGTAATATTTTGTTAAATAGGCCGAAGAACAGTATGCTCTGTTACTGAGTGCATTAAAGTTTCTCTTTCCAGGATTAAGGATCTTCTTATATTGTTATGTCGAGCAGCGTTTCTCTATAATCATGGTAGTTCAGTTGTATAGTTTGATTCATGGTTCACAGAATCAGGATTGGAACGCCGGAACGGCCGTTCCAGAACCGGAACGAAGGTGAGCGAGTCTAATTTCGAACGGAAGATACTTAATAGCGTCGATAATAGTGGTGAAAACGGTGAAACAGCCGTTTTTTGGGGGAACATCGCGGTTTTCCGACATTTATCGTAAAGAACACCATGTTTCTGTAAAATTAGTGTGCGGTCTTTTTTCTTTTTTTGTTTGAACAGTGTGTGTGTGTTTTTTTTGAAGAGGAAGAGTAAGGTTGGGCGTGTGAAGGAAGGAGGGATGTGGAGTACTAATGGGCCCATCATCTTTAATTAAATTAATGAATATTTGTTTTTAAATTTTAATTAAAAAAATATTTCACATATGCATAGTTAAATATAAAATAATTGTGTTTTGCATTAATATTGTAGAATCTAGTATCATAAAATAATTTATTTGTTTATTTAATTTAATTTATAATGAATTATTATATATAATGTGTGAGAATGTTAATGGTATGACCTAAAATAAATTTATCATAATACACGCACATATATTAGCAAATAATAAAGATGTTCAATGTATTAAATGAACGCAAAAACCCTGTTAATTTGGATAACCATAATAACATTAAAAAATAAATAGAAGAGTATTAAACTACAAAATCAATGTGAAGTTTTTTATTACATCCCAAAAGTCAAAAATTTAAAAATAAATTTACAATTATTATCTTAGTTTACAAAAAAATTGTATATGCACGTACCACGTGTAAAGAAGAACTAGTAATTCATACTACATTAATCATTTTGATCACTTTTATTTCTAAAAGGACATAATTTATAATTAATTATTATTGTATAGTTAAATTTATTCTATAAAAAATTATTATATTAAATATAATTAATTATGGTATTATGTTAAATTGTTTTCCATATTTTCCCATAAAAATTAATTGGAACTGGAACGGCGACCTCCGTTCCGGGCACCGTTCCCGTGATGGTGAACCATGGTTTGATTTAGAAGATTTAAGTTAAACACTTAAGATTAGCAACGATGAGATACTGCTTAAAAACCAATTTTTAGCATACATCATTCTGTATGTGCTAATCAAAGTTAATTACTTTACCCAAAGCGTGGGGAAAAAAATAATGCAGATAGTATGTATATCGGTAGAGTCTTCTGTCAAAGAACACGAGATTCTTACTATACGCATAATTTTTATGCAATCAAGATTTCACATGGTATCTTTGATTCAAGAATTTTTCATGCCGATTGTATGTAGATACTGATGGAGAAATAGATAGACAAGAATCCCCAAAGGGAAGAACTGAACTAGCTATAAGTAGTATACAAATTTCTACTCGGTATATATATCATGGTCTGCCCAATCTGCAAGTGAGATCAATAAATAAATCTTCGCTGCAAGGAATGGTGAGTCCACCCATTGGATGAGAGAACCCGAATTCTTCTTCAGCTTGATTTAACAACTCTTGAAATAAAGGGTTGTTTAAGTATGATATCGGAATAACAAATCGCTGCTTATTTTCATTCTCCCCAACATAAACAGCTAAGTGCCCCTTCGGAACATCGGTGGATGCTGTGGAGTTTGATCTTCTTTCACTTGATAAAGAACGTCTTAGGATTTGTCTAATAGCCATTGTTGTTGAGAGCAGAAGTAAAAGGCTCAGAAAAGTGTAGGAAAGAAAGGAAAGCTTTTGTGAAGCCAATGAAAGCTAAACAAGATTGAGTTTTTTATGACAGTTGATGGTTTTGAACTGGGAAATGTGTTGTGTATATAGATAGATGAATGTTTAAATGCCAAATCATTCAAGAAAGTATTTCGATTTGAGTGGTCGAGAGGCTAGTGGATGAGTTGTGGCTGGCAAAATTTGAGAAACAGAAGCACATGAAGAATAACATGGTTTTGTCTTCCATTAATGACTATAAACCATGTTTGGTGGCATTGTTCCCTACTGCCTAGCTGAGACAAGAACTCGAAGGGCCCTGCTGAAGTAAATCACTGGTTACTCGGTCCGACATACACGGCATGTGTTTCACGAGAGCCTTCACCCCCAAGTGGACATAACATTTATCTATTCTTGTTGTCGGGCGAATCTAGAAAAAATTTCGAGGGGGGCAAAAATTAATTACATAATCCTCGCATAGAAATTTTTCAGATTCTTTTGAGTTTGTCCTTTATAGAATTGTATAAAATTTATTATTACCTATCCATCAAATTAATTAGTTCTCGTATCAAAACACAAAATCCCTTTACAATTCGACAAATAATTATAAGGCATCCTATACCCATTTCCCGAAAATTTATTCACCAAGAAATCATCAAGAACAAAGATAAAAACGATATATAAACCGTCTCCAAACAGATTAATCATCCTGTTTCCACTGATTTTGTCTTTCACTACGTATGGTATGGCTTAAACCTAGGACAATTAATCCCCAAGTGGACATAAGATTTATCTATTCTTGTTGTCGGGCGAATCTAGAAAACTTTTCGAGGGAGGCAAAAATTAATTACATAATCTTTATATAGAAATTTTTCACATTCTTTTGAGTTTGTTCTTTATAGAATTGTTTAAAATTTATTATTACCTACCCATCAAATTAATTAATTCTCGTATCAAAACACAGAAACCCTTTACAATTCGACAAATAATTATATGGCATCCTATACCCATTTCCCGAAAATTTATCCACCAAGGAATCATCAAGAACAAAGATAAAAAAGATATACAAGCCGTCTCCAAAACATATTAATCCTCCTGTTTCTACTGATTTTATCTTTCACTACGTATGGTATGGCTTAAACCTACAATTCAGGTTTTGCATTCTTTCGATCATGTAAGGAAGGCAATATGATCCATCTTTACAATAGAAAAGTTTCAAAAAAAAGAAAAAAGGAAAGGTTCCGAAGAGGTTTCGAACCCGCGTTGCGTCGAGTTCAATACAATTCATCACCAATGCACTAGATGACAGTGTTTGGCAAAGCTGATAGTAACAATTACCCTATATAATAAGTGAGCAACTCTTACTATTGCTATGAACAGTATTACAATGATGGGCTTCATGGCTTTGGGCTCTTAATTAATTCTTTATTTGGGCTTTTGTCTAAGCTTTACTTACTTCATTCCTTCATTTGGTTTATATGGAATTTTGCTATTATTGCCTCAAACAGTGGCTCAACTCTTGCATCGTAGAGTCAAGGGGACGGATCGTACCATTACATTGAAAAAAACTGGCAACACTGCAATAATTGGCCTCATTTTCGTCCTCTGAGGAATGGAGTTCGCGGATTTCTTGGTGATTAGGTTAGACTTTTTTCCCCTAAAATCGTTTTAAATTTGTTTCTTCGTTTGCGTCATTTCACCTTACTTTCTCCGTCAGATCTACAGTTGGCGCATTCATTTGATCGACTGTTGTGGGATGTCGTCCTCTGGTTTTTAACCTTTCCTTTGGGTTGTTTCGGATATAAAATGTTGGGATGGAAGGCAAAAAAAAAACCCACGCACCCTCTTCGTTTCTCCCTCCTTCAGGCGAGAACTTTTGCTTTGGATCAGTACTTTTTTATTTTCCTTTCTTGTTTACATCTTCGATATATTACTGATGTGGTATGGACTTCCCTGAAAAACTTGTTGTGTATATGGTTCTTGGTTTTGTGTTATATTTGGATCTACATGGGTTTGGTTTTTTCAAAAAAATGTCTTTAGCCTTTTGAATATTGATGATTAAATTACTTTCGTTTTGTTAAAACACTTTTCTGTTTATGTTTCAGGTTTATTTTGTTTACGGTAGGTATTGGCTATGCAGGTGTAGGCTGCAAGGTAAAATCACATTTGGTTAAATCATCATGCTTGCTCTGTTTTATTTGCTCAAACCTTTGGGTCTGGTTTTGGCTTAGGTGGCAAAAGGAAGACACTCTTTATATGCACCTGTGATTTGTATGTTACTCGCGGAAGGTAAAATATGAACAATATGAAAGCACTTGTCAATTTTTCGCAATTCCTAAACAACCATGTCCATATGAGCGGTCTGAATACTGCGCTTCATCACCAAATCATCATTTCTCTTTTGGAGTGCCTTTTTTTCCTTTGTTCTGTATTTGTTTCTCACTTGTCTATTGACAACTATGTGTTGATGATGTATTTTTTAAAACATTTTTCTCATTTCTCTTTGCTATGCATCCCCCCAATCGATAATGTGGATGCAATATTACTTAAATGGTCAAAGTGCTATGATTTTTCCCCGTGTTTAATATACCTTGTTTGCATCTATTGTCATATGGTGATGTTGCTGGTTTGTTTGTGTAATATATCATCAAAGAAGAGCCTCGGTGTTCTCAGCATTGGATATGTAGGTGAGGGTGTATATAAAAGCAGTATTTTATCCCGTAATTTGCTACGTTGTTTGAACTCTATTCTTCAAACTTGTTTGTCCATCTCAAGCATCTTTACCAAATTAGTTTGCCCATCGTCTTTCTCCCACTATCTAGGGTGTAACTTGGTCAGTTTCTTTGCTGTGCTATCAAGCGTTAGACTCCTAAACAGATTTGTTGTTTATCCATCTTTTCATCTTGTTGACCCATTTTCAGAGTTTGAACCTCCGATATTAGCATTACTTGTGCACACACATCATTCAGCAGCAAGTTTCTGTTAGCCATGAAATGTTTTTTGGGTTTGAACCTCTGACCAGGAATATGTTTGACCATGATATGGAAGTGCGATTGTTATGATTGGTCCTTTAACCATAACACATTCATTGTTTCTTTTTTGCTCTCGGAAAAAAAAAAAACAGTATTCCACCACTGTCAACTTCGCCTTTGCCATCTCAATGTTTTTCCCCGATTTTTCCTAGGGAAATTTGCTTTCACGATGTGTTACTTCAATTTTTTCCATTATTATTTGTTTAATTGTCCTGTAAATGATAGCATCATTCTGGGGGTTGCAATATCTGTAGGTAAGGATCTATATTGACACATGATTTGTTTTGAAATTTGGTATGCTATTTTGTGGGTATTTTTAAGACTTATATTTTCGTTGCAAACATTTTGGGATAATGACCTACTGTGTTGAGCATTACTTTAAATTACATGAGTTCAAATCTAAATGGAGTACTTTAACTTTTTATCTCATGGATCATATTACGCATATTGTTAAATCAACACTGTTTTCTCAAAATTACTTTTGAGGCAACAATGAAATTTGCCTTTAAAACATGTAAACAAGTTTGAAATTGATCAAACCATGGGAAAACCTATTTGACGAACTAAAGTAAATTATAAGATTGTGTTAACTTTTAATCAAAGGAATTCAAAGGTTAATTGTTGTGAAATTCTTAGCCTTTTTTTTCGTTCGATAGGGCAACCTTTTGATATATATTATATTATTATATAATTAAAGTTGAGGGGCTTAGATTTGGTAATTTTGATATCTTTTTTCCTTTTTAGGCAAAATTATCCCTGTTTATAGTTTCATATAATTTTAAATGTTGGAAAAAAACTATTATTTTAAACTCGCTAAAATACAAACTATCTCAAACTTATCTCAAATTTAGAAGCATCCATTCTTATTTAAATTAATAATAATTGATTATCTTATTCTAAATACAAAAAAATATTATAAAATAGCGCAAATCTAAAATACCTAATATTAGCATATTTAAAGGATCATGTTGACTATTTATTAGAAAAACTTAAAAAAAAACTCTAATTTCTTAAATTTCAATATAATCTTTGATTTTCTTGTAAAACCAATTTTTAGTGTCAGATATTGTTATATATACTTGCACGACGTCTTCTTCCTTGTTTGTTGAGTCATTAAGAAGTATATGAATGCTTTATGTGATGAATCGTGGAAACTCTCATTTCGACTTCTGTGCATCATGAACTTTTATCCTTCAAATGTGGGTGATACAATTGCATTCATGTAATTTAATTTTTTGTTAAGAAAGCATAGTGGAATCCATTTCTTCATGTATTTCTTTCTAGGAAATACAATGGAAATTTACTTTGAATCTTACATAAACTGTTGTTTTATGTTGGGAATTCAACTAGTATTGGGTACTTCATCTGTTCATATCATTTGTTCACGGGCACCGAGCCATGCGCGGTGCAAATCTAACTAGTATATATAATAACAAAATTTTTTGAGGGGGGCAGCTGCCCTTAGGTACACATAAGTTTGTCCCTGCTTGTTGTTTGTTAATCCATGTGAAATTAGAATATGAGGTCCAGAGACCAGATACTAAGTTTAATGAGTGGCTACTCCTTCATACGTCTTTAGACAAATCAGACATAAATCTTTCTATCAGTATAAATAAATGAGATATTGATTCTCACATGAATTTGAAACAAAGTAATTTTACGGTATAACAAATCGAAAGAATGTTGTTTTATAATCGTATAAGGGAACATAAAATAAATTGATTGTGCCTTGACTAAAATATTTAGGCAATCGAATGAGCAATCCCCAAGATTGGCCTTTATTGTTCATTGTCACTATCAAAATCAATATAACAGAACAATTCAGTTGGTGGATTTCTCATGGGGCAAAGTGCTGAGCTATATATACCAATAAATACATGAGGTGAATTGCAGTAGAAACTAGAAGATATCCTTGATGTGTATTTCATTGAAAATTCATCATTACAGGCATGCATACATGTGTGTAGAAGTCAAACTCAAAAGGGAAATTTTCTCTTTGAATATTTATGTCATGTTCTGCCCAAGCAAGAGGTGTGATCAACGAATTGATCCTCACTACAAGGGATGGTAAGGCCAGTAGGCCACCCATTGGATGGTAAAATCCATATTTTTCTTTGGCTCGGCACAGCAAGTCCTGGAATGAAGGGTCATTTAAGTATGATAATGGAATGATGACTTCGTGCTTTGTTTCAATTTCTCCTACATAAACAACAGAATGTCCCTTGGGAACATCGAATGCTACTGTTGAATTTGATTTTCTTTCACTTGACATTTGATAAAGATCATCTAAGCATTTTCCGAATGGCCATTTCTTGAGTTTTCAAGACTGCAGAAGATGAATATATGTTATACGGGTTCTTTCTGGTTTGGAGTTTAGTGTTTTGGGATATAGATGAATATATAAATGTCATTTATCCTTCAAAAATCTAGTGGGTTTATGAATTCGGTAATTGGTGAAACTTGAGAAACACGAGCACATGAAGAATCACATGAATTTGTCTGTCAATCATATCATTATGTAATGAAGATTTTGTCATTTCATAACCAACTTTCCCTACCACCTTCGGCCACAAAGTCTTATAAGACCCTACTCAAATAATACATGTTATCATGATAAGCTAATCAACCAATCAGTGTTTAGGACAACTTGGCCTACAGAGAACTAGTGTATATTATGATTTAAAAAAGAGATAATTTAGATTTCTTGGTTTTTTGGGGATCCCATAAATTTATTATTGGACCAAGGACTACTTCTGTCCTCATAACTCACTTCGATCTCAAGTGGGATTTCTGCTGTTGGTTATGTCAAGTGATGGGGCCTTGTGCTCGCTCTGCAACAAATTTAGAGGTCTTAATTCTTGAAAATGAGTTGGAAACAAAAATCATGTGATGGGTTAAATGCATGAAGCACCAGTATAGCATTTAGCATCGAGCAAATGTTAGATTAACTGAAGCACCAGTGTAGCATTTAGTCTTCATGGCCGATGATATTCTTCATGTTTTTGGCTAATGATGCATTGGATCACATCTACATTTAAGAACTTAAGGAGTCTTGTATCCATGAATGAGTTAGAACAATGGCGCATTTGGATCCGAATTTGAAATCATCGTCTAACTTGTTTGGAATAATGTTTCATTGAAAGTTTCAATAATATGATGAAAAATTGGCTCCGTATATACCAAAAATGTTTTTGCATTCAAAAATTCATTCCGTAACATTTATCATCTCCCACAAAAATGTACACTGATTGTGAACAGATACCCTCAGACTAGATAACTAGTATACAAATTTCTATTCTAAAATACTAAACCAAATGTAGCACTACAAATTGTTGGATTAATATTATTGGGTTAATAATAAGAGCCCAATAATTATGTTATATTTTGTTAATGAGAACAAAATTATGGTAAGTTATTATGAAAGGTAATTAGGCTAAAGAAATCCCACATTGAGATTATGATACACTTATGGTTTGATTATATTGAGATACAAATCATTAGAGTGTAGTTAAGTAGTAAAGATGGGTGCCCCTCGCGCGCCGTCCGTCCGCTCGGCACGGCACGGCACGTCTCGACTCGCCTCGCCTCGCCTCGCCTCGCCGCGTCGCGTGTCGCTGCCGCGAAGGCAGTCCTATCTTTTTACTACACGGATTTCTGAAATGACTTTTCATCTGCCTGACTTTTCATATTCTGCTGAGTATTAAGTTTGAGACTTTTCACCTACCTGCAGAATTGATGTCAGATTTAAGTGTGAGACTTAAATCCGAAATGAATATGATGTTTAAGTGTTGAGACTTTTCATCTACCCCATTAATCTTTACACTTAATTCTGAGACCTTTGGAGTGGTCTGCTGCTCAGCTATATAAGCTGCTTCAGCTTTATGTTTTCTTCATCCCGAAATTGCATTTCATATCATATCATATTATCTTGAGAGTACTACACACTGTTCGGTGTTCGAGTGAGTCTGTCTGGGTTTCTGCTTCAACCCATACAGAGGTGTTTGGGACGTTGTACCTTGGAACTCTCTTGTCCAGGAGGCCAGAAGTTGTAGGCGGGCAATTTAGAGTTTACGGGCACACGGTTTACTGTGGCCTCGTCCAACAACAAAGTTTCTGCCCAGTTTATTTAAACTGTTTGTTGTAAGTTTCTACTGCTTTCAAGTATTTTCTTTTATTTATAAAACAGTGTATTTCATCTTATGAGTTTTCTCGTCTTCTTCAACAAAAGGAAAATAACCAACAATCGTAAACTCTAAATCCTTGTGTATTTTTCTTTTGTTGTTCTGTCAAACCTAATTGTTTTTCATCTACTGCACTTTAACAAATTGTTCTGTCAATTTTCATATTTAGTTCAGACACTGTTTATGTACTGTTGAAAGGTTTAATCCTACTGTTTCAAAAAACTGTTTTGATATTATTTGTGCTCTTCTATTTCTGTTCTGTTTTAGCTTATGGCTGACCAGATTCCAAACCGAGTTGCTGAGAATACTGAGATTCCAGTGGTGAAAGCTAGCGGCGCTGAGGTCGTTATGCCAGTTCTGAGAAACCCAATGCCGTTCTCTCAATTTGAGAAACCGGAAAAGTTCAAGGGTTCCAACTTTAAACGTTGGCAACAGAAGATGATGTTCTTCTTGACCACTTTGAACTTGACCAGGTTTCTCAAAGAGGACAAACCAGTGGAGGACAAAGAGGATCCTCAATCTGCTGTGATAGTTGAGTCCTGGATGAGTGCCGACTACCTTTGTCGTAACTACATACTGAATTCTCTTGACGATGCACTTTTTAATGTGTATTCCCCCAAGGAGACTGCTAAGAATCTTTGGGAATCGTTAGAGATAAAGTACAAAGTTGACGACGCAGGCGCAAAGAAATTTGTAGCCGGGCGATTCCATGACTATCGAATGGTAGATGGCAAGAGCGTTGTTGAGCAATGCGAAGAGCTGCAGCTGATATATCATGAACTTGCTGCCGAAGGTATGGGGCTAAATGATGCTCTCCAAGTGGCGATGATGATTGAAAAATTACCGCCATCTTGGAAGGACTTCAAGAGCTACCTAAAGCACAAGCGAAAGATGATGAGTCTAGAGGATCTTATCAGGAGGCTGCGCATCGAGCAAGACAACCGAAAAGTTGACAAGAAATCATTTGGAATGATTTCCAAGGCCAACGTGGTTGAAGTTTGGGACAACTCCCATGGGAATAAGCGCAAACGTACTTTTGAACCCAAGGGAGATACTCAGACGAGGAGGTTCACCGGTGACTGTTATGTGTGTGGTAAGCCTAACCATAAGGCCAAGGACTGCACTCAACGTCAAAACAACTGCACTCAACGTCAAAACAATGACGGTAAGAGGAAGATAGTCCCTTACAAAGGCAAAGGCAAGAGGCCTGCACATGCCCACATTGCTGAGGACAATCTGAGCTCTGGCATGGATGACATGCATCTGAGTGCTGTGGTATCGGAGGTGAATCTTGTTGGAGGGAACTCCAAAGAATGGTGGGTGGACACTGGGGCTACTCGCCACATTTGCGCCAACAAATGGATGTTTAAGACCTATCAACCGGTGAATGATGAGAACTGCTATATGGGAAATTCAGCAATCTCAAAAGTTGAAGGCAAAGGGACGGTTGTGCTAAAAATGACTTCCGGAAAAGAGTTGACTCTTACCGAGGTGCTCCACGTGCCAGAGATCCGAAAGAATCTCATCTCCGGAGCAGTGCTGAACAAGAAAGGCTTCCGGCTTGTGTTTGAGTCCGACAAAGTCATTCTGTCCAAGGGTGGTATGTTTGTGGGCAAAGGCTACTTGGCCAATAACCTCTTCAAGATGAATGTAATGACTTTATCTCCTAAGACTAAGTCTAGTGTAGATGTTGAGGTTGATGTTAATGCAGCAAATGAGGCTAGCACAAGCAAAAATAATGTAATGACTGTTGCCAATGTGGCTAATAAAACTTTAAAGTTTGATTATTCTTGCGAGTCTTTACATTTGTGGCATGGTAGATTAGGACATGTGAATTATAAGTCCTTACAAAGGCTAATGTCTCTTAATCTATTGCCTAAATTTAACATCAATCATAAACACAAGTGTGAGACTTGTGTAGAGGCCAAATTAGCCAAGTCATCATTCCACTCAATTGAGCGAAGCACCGAACCGTTAAACTTGATTCATACGGATGTATGCGATCTAAAGTATGTACAATCTAGAGGCGGTAAAAATTATTTCATAACATTTATCGATGATTGTACAAGATATTGTTATGTCTACTTAATGAGAAGTAAAGACGAAGCAATTGATATGTTCATTCACTATAAGAATGAAGTTGAGAATCAACTTGATAAAAAGATTAAAATTCTTCGAAGTGATCGAGGCGGTGAATATGAGTCACCATTTGCACAAATATGTGCTGAAAGTGGCATTATTCATCAAACCACTACGCCTTATTCTCCCGAGCAAAATGGTATTGCTGAAAGGAAGAATAGAACGCTTAAGGAAATGATGAATGCAATGCTTATAAGTTCCGACTTACCTACGAATTTGTGGGGAGAAGCTCTGCTTTCTGCCAACTATGTGCTAAACAGAGTACCACATAAAAAGTTGGATAAAACGCCTTATGAATTGTGGAAAGGTCGTGCACCTAGTTACAAGTTTTTAAGGGTTTGGGGCTGTCTAGCAAAGGTACCAATTCCTCCTCCTAAGCGGACTAGGATAGGACCTAAGACAGTAGATTGTGTATGTATCGGATATGCGCAAGATAGTAGTGCCTATCGTTTTCTAGTGCATAAATCAGATAATGCAGAAATGCATGTAAATACTATCATTGAGGCTAGGGATGCTTCGTTCTTTGAGGAAATCTTTCCCCACAAAACTCCGACAATGCCTGAAACCAATGTTGAGAGAAATGTGGGGGATAGAGAATCTCAAAAGAATGTAGAATCGCCTAGACGAAGCAAAAGAGCGAGAAAAGAGAAATCTTTTGGCTCGGATTTTCTAACATATCTGTTGGAAAAAGATCCGACTACTTTCAAGGAAGCAATGTCTTCACAAGACTCTGATCTTTGGAAAGAAGCGGTAAATAGTGAGATAGAATCTATCTTACATAATCATACTTGGGAACTAGTGGATCTTCCTGCAGGTTGTAAACCACTAGGACACAAGTGGATCTTCAAGAGGAAGATGAAAGCTGATGGTACTGTAGATAAGTACAAGGCTAGACTTGTAGTCAAAGGCTACAGACAAACTGAAGGTGTTGATTATTTCGACACATACGCTCCTGTATCCCGGAAAACATCTATAAGGTTGATAATTGCATTTGCTGCATTATATAACCCAGAGATCCATCAAATGGATGTTAAAACGGCTTTTCTAAATGGAGAGTTAGAAGAGGAGGTTTACATGGAACAACCTGAAGGGTTTGTAGTTCCAGGTAAAGAAACGAAGGTGTGTAAACTTGTGAAATCCTTGTATGGATTAAAACAAGCACCTAAACAATGGCACGAAAAATTTGATAGCGTCATGCTTTCAAATGGGTTTAAAACAAACCAATGCGATAAGTGTGTCTACGTGAAAGGAGACAATACAAACTATGTGATAGTATGTCTATACGTAGATGACATGATAATTGTTGGTAATAACGATAACATCAAAATTACCAAGAAAATGTTGTCACGAAATTTTGAGATGAAAGACCTAGGTCTTGCAGATGTGATTCTTGGAATGAAGATCACCAAACATGCAGATGGATATTTTCTCTCCCAGGGTCATTATGTCGAGAAGATACTTGACAAGTTTGACAAGGGAAATAATACCATCGCTAGAACACCTATGGAAGTGGTGTCAAATCTTTGCAAGAATCGCGGAGAAGGTGTGCAACAACTTGAGTACTCTAGAGTCATAGGCAGTCTCATGTACCTCATGGATTGCACTAGACCTGATATAGCTAATTCTGTCAATACATTGAGCAGATATACGAGTAATCCCAGTTATGAGCACTGGAAGGCAGTAGTTCGAGTTCTTAGATATCTAAGATATACTTCTAACTACGGACTACATTATACGAGATACCCAGCAGTAATTGAAGGGTATTCAGATGCGAATTGGATATCAGACTCCAAAAATATAAAATCTACGAGTGGATATATATTTATAATTGGCGGTGCTGCTATTTCATGGAAATCATGCAAACAGACATGCATTGCTAGATCAACTATGGAATCTGAGTTCATAGCTTTAGATCTTGCGGCAGAAGAAGCTGATTGGCTTCGGAGTTTCTTGGAGGATATTCCAATGTGGTCAAAACCAATGCCACCCATTAGTTTGCACTGTGATAGTCAGTCAGCTATGGGAAGAGCACATAACAATGTGTATAATGGGAAATCACGACACATTCGTCGGAGACATAAATCCGTGAGAAATTTACTAAAAACCGGTGTCATTTCTTTAGATTATGTGAAGTCTAAAGAAAACATTGCAGACCCATTTACGAAAGGTCTGACGAGAGACCGAGTAGAGATTTCATCGAGGGGAATGGGGTTGAAGCCCATGAAATTGATTTCCAACCATGATGGCAACCCAACCTGAATTGTAAAATCCAATTTGCAGGTTCAATGGGAAAACCGAATTGTGGGGGGGCATCGAACAAAGCACTCGGGAAATTGAGTTCCTTACCTATTCCTGTGATGAAAGAGTGATAGACCTGTACTTTGGGAAGGCTGAGCTCATGCTCTTAATGATTCTTCTATCTCGAGATGATAAAGTGGGGTATTACAGGATACTCTTTAGGAGAAATCACCTATGTCGAATGTGAAGGGGCCGCTTCTATGAGATGACCTGAGGGCTAAATCTCTAGAGCATTCGATGAAACATCCAAGGCAGTCCAGGGCCAAAATGGACAACAACGAAAGAACCAATAATAGTGTGGAGATGAAGCTGTGTGAGTATTGTTGTCTTGTTATACATAAAACGTCGAACAGTTCAAGGCATCGCGTCCACTGGTTGACAAGTATATCCGATGATATTTTACTAAGGAAGGTTCAAGGTTAATCACCACCTATCCTGATGCAGTGGATTCTCAAAGTACTCTCAAATCTTCATCTAGGTGCATTGTGTAATTTTTTTCGCCATATTGCATTCATGTGGGGGATTGTTGGATTAATATTATTGGGTTAATAATAAGAGCCCAATAATTATGTTATATTTTGTTAATGAGAACAAAATTATGGTAAGTTATTATGAAAGGTAATTAGGCTAAAGAAATCCCACATTGAGATTATGATACACTTATGGTTTGATTATATTGAGATACAAATCATTAGAGTGTAGTTAAGTAGTAAAGATGGGTGCCCCTCGCGCGCCGTCCGTCCGTCCGCTCGGCTCGGCACGGCACGGCACGGCACGGCACGTCACGTCTCGTCTCGTCTCGACTCGACTCGCCTCGCCTCGCCTCGCCGCGTCGCGTCGCTTCGCGTCGCGCGTGTCGCTGCCGCGAAGGCAGTCCTATCTTTTTACTACACGGATTTCTGAAATGACTTTTCATCTGCCTGACTTTTCATATTCTGCTGAGTATTAAGTTTGAGACTTTTCACCTACCTGCAGAATTGATGTCAGATTTAAGTGTGAGACTTAAATCCGAAATGAATATGATGTTTAAGTGTTGAGACTTTTCATCTACCCCATTAATCTTTACACTTAATTCTGAGACCTTTGGAGTGGTCTGCTGCTCAGCTATATAAGCTGCTTCAGCTTTATGTTTTCTTCATCCCGAAATTGCATTTCATATCATATCATATTATCTTGAGAGTACTACACACTGTTCGGTGTTCGAGTGAGTCTGTCTGGGTTTCTGCTTCAACCCATACAGAGGTGTTTGGGACGTTGTACCTTGGAACTCTCTTGTCCAGGAGGCCAGAAGTTGTAGGCGGGCAATTTAGAGTTTACGGGCACACGGTTTACTGTGGCCTCGTCCAACAACAAAGTTTCTGCCCAGTTTATTTAAACTGTTTGTTGTAAGTTTCTACTGTTTTCAAGTATTTTCTTTTATTTATAAAACAGTGTATTTCATCTTATGAGTTTTCTCGTCTTCTTCAACAAAAGGAAAATAACCAACAATCGTAAACTCTAAATCCTTGTGTATTTTTCTTTTGTTGTTCTGTCAAACCTAATTGTTTTTCATCTACTGCACTTTAACAAATTGTTCTGTCAATTTTCATATTTAGTTCAGACACTGTTTATGTACTGTTGAAAGGTTTAATCCTACTGTTTCAAAAAACTGTTTTGATATTATTTGTGCTCTTCTATTTCTGTTCTGTTTTAGCTTATGGCTGACCAGATTCCAAACCGAGTTGCTGAGAATACTGAGATTCCAGTGGTGAAAGCTAGCGGCGCTGAGGTCGTTATGCCAGTTCTGAGAAACCCAATGCCGTTCTCTCAATTTGAGAAACCGGAAAAGTTCAAGGGTTCCAACTTTAAACGTTGGCAACAGAAGATGATGTTCTTCTTGACCACTTTGAACTTGACCAGGTTTCTCAAAGAGGACAAACCAGTGGAGGACAAAGAGGATCCTCAATCTGCTGTGATAGTTGAGTCCTGGATGAGTGCCGACTACCTTTGTCGTAACTACATACTGAATTCTCTTGACGATGCACTTTTTAATGTGTATTCCCCCAAGGAGACTGCTAAGAATCTTTGGGAATCGTTAGAGATAAAGTACAAAGTTGACGACGCAGGCGCAAAGAAATTTGTAGCCGGGCGATTCCATGACTATCGAATGGTAGATGGCAAGAGCGTTGTTGAGCAATGCGAAGAGCTGCAGCTGATATATCATGAACTTGCTGCCGAAGGTATGGGGCTAAATGATGCTCTCCAAGTGGCGATGATGATTGAAAAATTACCGCCATTTATCCTTTAAAATCTTGACAGTGGTCCGGGAAAACAGGCAAATGGATGTATAGGGTAGCTGGCGAAAATTAAAGTTAACATGAGCACATGAGAAATCACATGAAATTGTCTGCCAATCATCAGATCAATATAATTAATCATCAGTCATTTCAGAACCATCTTTCCCTACCATCTTCAGCCTCAAAGTCTGACAGGACCCTACTCTGTAACATTTCATGTTATAATAAGCTAAACAAACCTCTTAAAGATTTCTTGGGATTATTTTGATCTGCATGTTAGTTAAGTCACCCCCGCCAAAATTTAATCTTGTTGTCTGCTAATCAAGAACAGGTCATGAGGGCATAACCAATCCGTGTTTACAATAGCTTGGCCTACAAAGAACCACTGCATCATATGATTTAAAGCAGATATAATTCAAATGTCACATGTCATGATTAAATGCTTCAAGCACCAGTTTAGCAGTTTGCTTTGAGCAAATGATCAACGATAACTAATAAACAGATAGCTCGCAGTTATTCCAAAAAACACAGTCTCTTCTCTCATGATGTATTAGTCTAACGATAACCGCATTCTTGTTGCCTTAAGGTAGATAAGGGAATATTCGAATAATAAGCTTAAGGTAATCTCTGGCTATTATTATACTATAATATCACAACAATAAAACAACGTTAATTGAATATTAGAATTTTCTTCAATCCTAAATATCACTGATACTTTGTAGTATAATTGTTATATCATTCCTTTTTTTCCACAGTTAAAATTTAAAATTGGTTCAAACTGTAACTGAAACCCTTTACCGTTAAAAACCATACCTGCAACTGTTGATTTTAAACTAAATTTGTACTTAAATTTAGATACTAAATCCCAATTTCCCCTTTGATCTTTTTAAGTAAATCTTATAAATTCAAGTACGATCTTTAGTCTTTACCCGTACACTCTACTTTTTGCTCCCCTGCATGCCCTATGAATTTACTAACAGTCTCTTTTTTTATAACAATAAAAATATTCGATAAAGTTCAAATTATTAACTGACACCAACTTAATGAGACGCGTTTATTATAATATTAATTTCAAGTTAAAAAAAGGGATTAAAATCATAAAATTCTACTGTAATATAATAAATATGTACGAAAACCCCATATGTTAACAAAATAGGTAAAGAAAACCATATTTTCTTAAACTCGACATAAAACTCTCATGTGTTATAGTAAATATGCACGAAACTCACTCGTGTTAACAAACTATGCAAAAAAAAAACCTTATGCTTTCTTAAATTCGGCATGAAACCCTGATGTGTTATAAAAAAGGCAAAAAACCCCCTCTTTTTTAAAACCTTGCCGAAACTCCTTGTGTTAAACAAAATAGGCATAAAAGCCCCTCTATTTTCGTAAATCATGCACAAAACTCTCTCGATTGTCTAATGCTCTCCAATTTTTCTGCATTTTCTTCTTTTCAGTAATGATTTATTCTTTTAGTTTAAAACGAACAATATTCAGAATTTTAAAGTGAATAAATTTTATGGTGTAATTTTAAAATAGATTATGAATAATATTCTGAATTTTTCTTTTAATATATGAATGTTTATTGATCAATTCAAATTCTTTTGCCTTCAAGTTTTGGATATATTGAGTAAACAACAATTGCAGTGGTGAAGACAGGAATTGTAGGAAGTGGTAGAAAAAATTTACAAACTTTAGGGCAAAAAAATTTTAAAGGGTCAAAAACAAATTAAAGGGGGCAAAACACATTTTTGGAGGTAAAATATAATTTTTAGGGGGTAAAGATGTAAATTTTTTTGGAAAATGGGGCAAGTAGCTCCCCCCACTGATTACACATATAAAAATTATGCATATTTTTTAAAAAATGATCAAATATGTTTTCACAATAATAAACATATACATAAACAAAAAATAGATATATATATATATATATAAACATTTATAAACTTGTTTTCATAAAAATTGGGGGTTTTGTGTAGGATTTAAGACAATAGACGAGTTTTTTTGCCTACTTGTACAACACGGGGGGTTTCTTGCATGGTTTCAAAAAAGAAATTGTCTTTTTTTGTTTTTTTCATAACAGATAGGTTTCAATACGAGTTTAAGAAAACAGGGGTTTTTTTTATTTTCTTATAACAGAAGAGTGTTTCATGCCGAGTTTAAGAAAATATATAGTTTTTTTGTCTATTTTGTTAACACACTGGGGTTTTGTGTATATTTACTACAACACAATGTTTTTTTTTTGCTATTTACCCTAAAAAAATATGCACATTAACAACAATTATTATTAATTATAACAACAATTAAATAATTTAAAATAATTAGTTAAAGATAAAATGACAGCATGCGGTGCCATTTCAGCCAACAACACAAATACGTATATATTGAATTACCAAATCTCAGTATAAATATTTATGGGGAACATCTGGTGCTTATGGAAAGATTAAGTTAAATAATCTTTAAACTTATTTTTTTCATTTTGGTGGAAGAATGGAGCTTTAAACAATGGAATGACTTGTTATAATTTAATTTAGGAAAAATAGCAAAAATAGTAATACTAAATACAGCAAATCATTGTTGAATTCTCGTCTCATCTAAAAACCAGAATTTATAAACAGATTGAAAATAGTCTTAGATAGAGATTCATATTGATCTGTACTCAAAGAAAAATACTGAAAATGGTTCTTATCTTGTGACTTTGAAGAAAAGTTTCTCTGTAGAGGACGAGAATAACAATTATTCTCATAGAAAATCTAGGAACAAGACGATTTAATTGAAAATATCGATAATTTTTTTTCGAAATCCAAATAAATGAAATTCCAAAAAAAAGCATGGGGTCGATTGATCCAATTCAAATTTTATCTCCTCAAATTTGAATATCATAATAGCGGACACTCCCCTCACTTGTGGACCGACTTGTTGTTCTTTTTTGGGAAGGTCATCAGTTGGACATCTTATATAAGTAAAGTTGTTTATGAGTTTTGAACTCTATATCTCGGCTTTAACTTGAATCTCAGACACCGTGTTGAATTATCGTAAAGAATAAATATTTTAGTAAATAAAGTTATTAAGTATTAACAAAACAGAAAATCTTATATTAAGTTGTTCATTTGAGTAAAATATTAGTTCTTTATCATAATTATTATTTATTTACTTATTTTCCCAAAAAAATGCATAATGAGAAAATAAAAGATATCTAATTTTCTTTTTCAATTTTGTTATTTAAAATTACTTAAATATTATTACAATCTAATACATAATATCTATATATGTGATGTGATTCGAGATTTTGGCTATAAGGTAAAATAACGTGGTAATGCAAAATAACGATAAACACACCAAGATTTTTTACGTGGAAAACCCTCAAATTGAGAGAAAAACCACGGGACCTAGTCCAGTATAAAACTTCACTATAAATATTGATGATTTACAAGATTTCCTAGACTCACAAAATAGTCGCTCAATGATTTACACAAATACTTTTAGAGGAATAACAAAAAGGACCGAACAGATATGAGTTTGCTCTCTTCGGAGTCTTTTTGCCTAAAGAAAATCCAACCCCTTTTTTGAGGTTATCTAAGGGTATTTATAGGACTGCCCTCAGTAACTAACTCGCGGAAAACCAGCAACATGATGTCCTTTGATCGTGGCTTGATGGGAGCCAAGCGTGTCCGAGAAATCCGCCCCATTAATGCACGTTCAATCCCAGCCGGTTAATTAGTTTTAATTATGACCGGGTCTTCCGCTACGCTTTGACCAAAATCCCGAAGAGGGTAAAGGATGCTCGATAATATGCTGGTCAGTATCATGTGTTCGGTAAACATCTCTTCGGTCTAACTTCTACTCGGCGTTTTTAGGGTTCGTATCTTCATAAATGGATTTTACCCGAGAAAATCAATATGTCATATGACATCAATATGTATCTAATTTTTAAAATAAATCTAAATACATCATTTTTACGATAAGGGTAAAATAGATATTTTCATAAATTTTATAAAAATAATTTGACGTATATGTATCAATTAGACCATTAACGAAAGTTAATATATCAATGCAGGTCGTCGATTTTGCTTGTTTATGTACATTTTGATTTTTTGCTTACCTACGACCTATTGCTGATATATGGTATTACCTTTGTTCTGATGTTTGGCATCAAATATTCCCTTAATGTGAGATTATATCAAAACTCTTGACTCAACAGTGCATCCCTCTTATCTCAATTTTTAAAATTTAAAATGTTTTTTTTTTTTAGAAGAAAACTTGTTAATTTTGTCAAGTATGAATTAAAAAAAA
The DNA here is from genome assembly GCA_907163345.1 of Haberlea rhodopensis. Classification (NCBI taxonomy): domain Eukaryota; kingdom Viridiplantae; phylum Streptophyta; class Magnoliopsida; order Lamiales; family Gesneriaceae; genus Haberlea; species Haberlea rhodopensis. The sequence continues at coordinate 3,160,893 of CAJQUN010000044.1, read as the reverse complement.
CAAGTAGTTCAAAATAGATTTTTGTCGTGGCAAACTTTAATAATAATTTTTTATGTGAACTTATTTAAAAAAAAAAGAGTTAAAAATAAGTTTTCGTTGTGGCAAACTTTAATAATAATTTTTTTAAAATATTCGGCATAATGGATTTTTGGTAGATTACAGGTCGTCAGTTTTGCTTGTTTGTATACATTTTGAGTTTTGGCTTACCTACGACCCGTTGCTAATATATGATTGTTCTCGATTACCTTTGTTATGATGGTTGTCATCAAATTTTCCCTTCATGTACAAGGAGATTATATCAAAAAAATTAGAAAATATTAAATTATGATAATTATATATTACTTGTTTGATAATAATTTGGGACGTCACATTTACATTCATTTTGTCAGAAAGTATATAAATAATTATAAAAGTAAGATGATTAATTAATCATGAGGCCATAGCAAGTAATATAAGAGCAATATCCTAAAATAACAATGCAACTACAACAATGAATATAAACTATAATTCCTCTTATGAGATGCTCGCTACTGCTATGAGAAACCGAACACATATCTGCATTATGAAATGAACCATCGTCATTTTGAAAACTCTTGCGAACAACTTTTGATTGGTTTTTTGGAGTTCATTGAGATATACTTTTATTGTGATATCTGATGTCATCTACTACTGCACTTTCGTGGATGAGTTTTGTTTAGAGAGTCTATTGGGCCCTACAAGGATATCATATGCCAATTATTGCTATGGTGTACTGTTGGGGAAGACTTTTGTTTACTCCAACCTATTTGATTTTATATGCGTACGATTTTGTATGTTCAATGCGTATGAATCATCTTTTTATTCTCTAGAACTGTCTGTTGAACTTGTGTCGGGCGCTTTATTGGACATATATACCAGATTATAAGCTCACTGGCACCGCGCCTTGCGCGGTGCCAAATTAACTAGTATATAATAAGCGGCGTAATGGTTACTGTTCCCATGAACAGTAACCATTACGTCACTTTTTTAATTTTTTTATTTTAAAATTTTTTTATTTCCTTTTTCTTTTATTTTGTATTTTTTTATAAAATATTCGGTATGATTAATTTCTGGTAGATCACATATCGTCGATTTTGCTTGTTTATGTACATTTTGATTTTTTTCTTACCTACGACACATTGCTAATATGTGGTATTACCTATTTACCTTTGTTCTGATGTTTGACATCAAATATTCTCTTAATATATAAGGAGATTATATCAAAACCCTTTACCCAACAGTGCATCCATCTTATCTCAATTTTTAAAATTTAAAATGTTATCTTTTTTTTTTAGAAAAAAACTTGTTGATTTTGTCAAGTATGAATTAAAAAAAACAGATAGTTCAAAATAGATTTTTCTCGTGGCAAACTTTAATAATAAATTTTTATATGAACTTATTTTTAAAAAAAAGAGTTAAAAATAAGTTTTCGTTGTGGCAAACTTTAATAATATTTTTTTATAAAATATTCGGCATGATGAATTTTTGGTAGATTATAGGTCGTCAGTTTTGCTTGTTTGTATACATTTTGAGTTTTGGCTTACCTACGACCCGTTGCTAATATGTGATTGTTCTCGATTACCATTGTTATGGTGTTTGACATCAAATTTTCCCTTCATGTATAAGGAGATTATATAAAAAAAATTAGAAAAATTAAATTATGATAATTATATATTACTTGTTTGATAATAATTTGGGACGTCACATTTACATTCATTATTTGTGAGAAAGTATATAAATAATTATAAAAGTAAGATGATTCATTAATCTTGGGGCCATAGCAAGTAATAAGAGCAATATCCTAAAATAACAATGCAACTACAACAATAAATATAAACTATAATTCTAGCCATCGTTATTTTGAAAATTCTTGCGAACAACTTTTGATTGGTTTTTTTGAGCTCGTTGAGATTTACTTTTATTGTGATTGATGTAATCTACTACTGCACTTTCGTAGATGACTTTTGTTTAGAGAGTCTATTGGGCCCTACAAGGATATCATATGCCAACTATTGCTATGGTGTACTGTTGGGGAAGACTTTTGTTTACTCCAACATATTTGATTTTATATACATACGATTATGTATGTTCAATGCATATGAACCATCTTTTTATTCTCTAGAATTGTCTGTTGAACTTGTGTCGGACGCTTTGTTGGATATATATACCAGGTTATAAGCTGCGCGGTGCCAAATTAACTAGTATTAATAATAGTACACATAACCTTTATTGTTTGTTAGTCTATCGAAATATTTGGTTTGGATCTCACATTTGGATTGATCTAAAATAGTTTATATGCTAGTTTATGAATTTTTATTTAAAATATGTTGTGTTTTAATATTGAGTTGGTGTATAAATGAGACTCAAACCGAGTGTAGACAAGTTTTTCCCGTGTATATATATTAAATATTATTTTTGTCTAAATTAGAGATTTTTTAAATAAAAGTTAATGGTTTTTGTGATAAATTTTGAATGAAAGTAACAGTCATTTAAATTTGTAAAATTTTGTGACTCAAGGGTATATAGAGTTATTGTTAATATATAATACTAAATAAAATAAGAATATATTTGGTATTAAATAAAAAAATATCATGACATCATAAATTTGTTGTCATAAACTAAGTCACATTATCATCCTCCCCTTTTGAGTACTGTCGTTCAGGTCGCGAACTGATGCATACTTGTGCGGCGCTTTAAGATGTACTAAATTTTACTAAATCGTGAACTAAATTTTACTAAATCGCGAAATGACCATACTCAAATAGTTCGTGTGGCAATAAGCTAAATAAGCTACAACCCACCACCAATGTTTATCTGCCAATCAAAACAATAGTCCAGTTCTCTTGATAATTCACGAAGCCAAACTGTCCCTTTAGCTATTACACAAGCTGCTACATACTCAGCCTCCATGGTTGAATCAACGCAAGTTCGATTGACACTCCTCCATATAATGACTCCATTTCCCAAAGTGAACATCGTGCCATGAAGGCAAGAAGCAGAAAATTTTTGAAGTATCGAACTATTATACAAATTTCTATTCCTCTAAAAGATTTAAAACCATGAATGATGGTCAAACTTTCCCCAAGCAAGAGATTAGATCCATAAATATCTCCTCACGGCAGGGAATGGTGAGGCCACCCATTGGATGACAGAACCCAAACTCTTCTTTGGCTTGATTTAACAAATCTTGAAATGAAGGGTCGTTCAAGTATGATATCGGAATTACAAATCCCTTCTTATATTCAGTCTCCCCAACATAGACAGCAAAATGTCCCTTGGGAACATCAGTTGATCCTGTGGAGTTGGTTCTTCTTTCAGCCGATAAAGAGCGTCTAAGTATTTTTCGAATAGCCATTGTTATGATAAAGCAAGTAGAGGAATGTTTCTTGGAGTTTCGAAAGATTAGTTTTATGATGATTTGTTGATGTTTTTGGATCTCAAATGTGTTTGTATGTAAAGATATATTTCAAGAAAGTAGTTCGAATCAGTCGTGGCTAGAAAATTTTTTAGAAACACAAGCAGGTGAGGACTGACATGATTTTGTATTCCATTAATCACCATCATTCAATTTGGAGACATTGGTCCCTACCAATTTCAGCAACAAACACTCGAAGGGTCCTCCAATAAATCCCTTAAAATTTCTTTGGATCCCTTTAATCTGTCTAATCTGGTCACCCTACGAACCTTAGATTTATCTAGAAACTCTATTTATTAACGATGTTGGCTGTCTTCTAATCCCTCAGGCAGATGCATGTGAAATGAGAATATGGCAGATGATTTATTTAGTGAACTACTCCATCATGAACCATTTGCTTTAACAAAAAGAATTTACCAGTTGCTGCTAACGATGCTTCTTGTTTTGTGTTTACCAACACAACGATCCCAACAGAAACCTCTGTAAACGAGGAATTTTTATAGGACAGTAAAGGAACTAAAAGATACACTTATTTACTTCACTTGCTTATTTACTCCACACAAGTGAAGGGGCACCTGTGGGAACATCTCCACTTACGAACACTTTCAATAGTACGGGTGCTACCGTGCCACGAGGCACGACTTTGATTCTCTAGCAACCAATAAATGTGGGACTCTTAAGATGGTTAAAGCAAATGGTTTGAAGTTGCGTTTTGAATAAAAAGTTGGCACATTAAGTACCGAATTTTCTTGTGTATTCATAATTTCGAATATTTCCCTTATAACATATACAATGATTTGATCTGATGAGAAGACTTGAATCTCTCGAACCAGTTAACTAATATATAAATGTTCTACTCTAAAAGCCTAGTCAATATAATACATCATATTCTTCACAAGCGAGAGGTGACATCAATAAACAAATCTTCGCTGCAAGGAATGGTGATTCTTCTTCAGCTTGGTATGACAAATCTTGAAATACGGGAATGATGAATCGTTGCTTATATTCACTCTCCCCTACACAAACAGCACGATATCCTTTCGGAACATCAGTTCATCCTGTCAAATTTGATCTTTTCTTACCTGATAGAGATCGTTCAAGTATTTGTCGAATGCCCATTTATTAAAATGTTGCTAGCTGAAGCGAAAGCAGAAAATACAGCAAGAAACTGAAAAGCGTTTTGTGGAAACTGGAATCAGGAGTGTTTGAGGAGTCCTTACCTAGTTGGTTTGAAGCTTGGAAGTGAGGTCTACAGTAGCTCGTAAATTTATTAAAGTTAACAAGAGCACATGAATAATCACGTGAATTTGTCTTCCAATCATCATAAATTATTATGAAGCTTCTGTCATTTCAGAACCATCTTTCCCACCACCTTAAGCCACAGAGTGTTATACGACAGTAGAATTCAATCTTTTCTCACTTGATAAAGATCGTTTAAGCACTTTCCGAATGGCCATTTTTTTGTATTGAAATGTCAGAAAATAAAGCACTTTCCGAATGGCCACTCACCCTCCTGGCCCCGCCACCGTTCGAAGCATCAGAAAATATAATAGAGCCTCTGTCATATCAAGAACATGTTTCCCCACCATTGAAGTGAAAATATAACCACTAAATATGATTATGGTACACGATTTTCTAATAATTTTTTAAGGTCTTTGGCCTGCGTGGGCCTATGTCTTCATAATTCACTTTAATCTCAAGTGGGATCTCTGCTGTTTGTTATGATAATTGGTAGGGTCCTTGTGCTATTCAACAAATTGTCAAGTCAAAATTCAAGAACATGAGTTGGGAAACAACGTAGTGAATAAACTATTATGTTGCAGATTTAAGGATTTGGAGGAAGAGCTTCAAATGATTCAATTTCGTGGGAATTTGAATCAACCACGTTAGGTAATAAACAAGTTAAAAATCTAAAAGGATGGATTTCAAAGATTTCAAGAGTAATCAAACAAGTAAAGATTCAATTATTATTATGGATTTGAGATCTTTAGCAATAAAGCATTAACAAAATTAATGAAAAATAATAATTAAGCTTTTACCATATAGTTGCCACGGGCAGGTATAGCCAGCATTATAATGGTAAGATCAGCAGTTGGGTGGTAGAGACAGCTATCGAACGGTAGTGTCCAGCAGAATTGCTCCACATGTTAAAGAGATAGCTCACACACATGTACCAATTTGTTATGTATAGCACTTAGTTATCAGTGTTCGTGCTGATGAATGTATCTGATACCATTTTGTCATGCTCTGGACCCAAGCCCCCAAAAATACGGCAACATAATGTGTCACGCCCCGAAACCGGGGTCGATAACACCGGCGTTGATTCCAAACATTAATTCAAAATCAACAAGCCTCGTGTACAGATCTATGATAAAAACCAGTCTATTTATTCCATAGAAAATAATAGTTGTCTTTACAATTGATATTACAAAATACAATTGTCTCGGATTAAATCAAATTTGCGGAAGCGTAACTAAGACTAAAAAATTATTGAAGGTTCTTCGTGGATCACCATCTCCAAAATTGTTCTTGTAATTCTTCCTCGATCTCTACTTTTCGTCTTTGTCTGGGAGGGGAGGTAAGGGGTGAGTATTTGGGAAAATACTCAGCAAGTAGGGGCCGATTGAACATAGTAAAAACACATATATTTTCATAGCAGAAATCATTTTAAACATTTCTTTATCAAAATCGTAGATCTTGGCATATAAACACATAAACACATATCTCCACATATTCACATATCGACTTATTGGATTCAAGAGGTGGCTCCCGTGGTATAGCACTTTGCTCTTAAGGATCAAGAGGTGACTCTCATGCATGTGGCACGCCCACATCATGTAGCACTTTGCCCCGCCGAATCAAGTGGTGTCTCATACACACGTAGCACGTTGCTCCGCAAGGTCCTTCATTCATGATCATGTCACATACTTGTTTAGATTTAAAAACATACTTTTCATAATGTTGTTCAATCGAAATTTAAAACATACATAAGCTTTGAAAACGAAATGAAGTTGTAACAAAAAACCCACTTACCTTCGAAGCGTGATTGAGCGAATTATGGGTTGTAGAAAGTAGCACAAAATCTCCTCCTCCTTTGCCTTGAAGGTTTCGAATTCTTATGTGTGTGAGTAGGTAAATTTTCGAAAATGTAAGTGTAGAATAAGATTTTCTTGGCATGATGTGTTGTGGATTTCCAATGTGTTGATTCTTGGAAGAATAGCCCTTTCTTTGGTGGGATTTGAGGTGATTTATAGGTAGGAAAATTAATTAAATCCTTAACTTTGGCCAAAGAAATCCCTTGAATTAAGTCAAGTCAAGCAAGTCATGAATGCATGATATTATGATAATTGGATGCTAATGGTGTGGTAATTAAGTGGGAATATACTTAGGAGTAAGGTGATTCAATGTAGGAGGATTTTAATTTGGATCCCTAAACTTTGGCCATATGATTGAATAAGATAATTGAATGGTAATGTCATGATTTGATCATGCAATTAAATGGATACCAAGATTTGGGCAATGCACTTGAATGAGTCAAATAAATGAGGCAAAATGAATAAAGGATTTTGAGCATGTAATGAATGTGGTCAACCATTGGTAATGTATGTGAATAAATTTACCAATTCCACAACTTTGGTCTTTTAATGACATAGTTTGAGCAAGGTATTGATTGAGTCACCAATTGGCTAAATGAATGGCAAAAGAATTGGGTCATCACATGTTGGTCATCTAATGACATGATTTAAGCAAACTATTAATGTTATTATATTTGATTGAATGGTGGTTGAATGGAATTGTATGGTTGGTTAAGCACTTAAATGACATTGAATGACTAATGACAAGATTTGGCAATGCCATTGAATGGCTAATATGATTTGGGGCAAGGCAAATTTTCGGGTTCTCACATCCCTCCCTCCTTATTGGAAGTTTCGTCCTCGAAACTTGAGTCGGCTCGATCTTGATGAGACATTTATATTTCTCTTGCATATTTTCTTCCGGTTCCCAAGTGACCACTTTATACATATGGTTTGACCTTTGGACTTGACGTATAGAATGGTTCTTCATCACACTACTTGATCCTTTGAGTCAACGTTCAAGATCGGAATTTCTTCGTACTTCATAGGTTCATTCCTGCTTCTTTCGACAACTAAAGGTTCTACATGGTTCGGATTGGCAATGAATATCTCCCAGTCGTGGTACGAGGAAAATATTATGATTTTTGGATAGGCTTTGAGCGAGCGCTATTTTGATTCTGTTGGGACCGTCATTGTTGAAAGTAAATCACTTAGGGCAAAAAGTTTGCTCCAAATTTCGTATTGAAGTCGAGGCTCAAACATGTAGCATATCCTCTAGGGTTTGAGTTGCCCTTTCGGTCTGACCATCGATTTGGAGGTAATATACGATAGTAAAAGTCACAAGAGTACTTATCGGTTATTGAAAGCTCTCTCAAAGTCGCGACACAAATTGTGGGTCTCTGTTAGAAGCTGACGAGACTGGCTTCCTACATTCGTTGGTTTAATGTTTCGTCTGAGCTCTTACCTAGTCGAACCAAGAACCAAATCTACAAGTATTTCTTCTATTGAACTTCCGTCATGTACTCTAATGAGATCATCTTAGCTTTAAGACAGCGAATGAAAAGAGTTTCTAGTTGAATGAATTTTCTTTGTCAAAATGATCAATGATAGGAGAAAAGTCTCTTATAAAGGTTGTTCAATACAATCCAAAATTTTCTTAAGGGGATGCAAAGTGAATGATCAACTTTTATGAGTTGAAACGATCAAAACAATTGTTGAATACTACAAGAATTTGCAAGGATGACATACATTATTCTAGGATACAATCTCATGAAAGAGATGCAATGAAAATTCCAAGAAGGTGGAAAGATATAAAATGTATGTACTTTTGTGCATCAACTTAAAATAAGTTTTGCAAGATGATAGTCGAAAAATATTTGTTTGATATGAAGAAGATCAAGGCCATATCAAACTCAAGCAATCATGTGGTCTCAAAAATGAATTAATAAACAAATGATGTATCAAACTTTAATGAAGAAGATAACCACATTAACCAAAGAATAATTTGATAATAATGAAACAACAATTTACTATGAAGGTCAGAAGTACTAAAAATCATTGAATGATTGTTTCACAAGTAAGGTATGTTTCAAACGAATCCCGACTATTTAAAGTAGATGTGATGTAAGAAAAAATTCCAAGATGGATCAATAGTTGGATAAGTATTTGTACAAATGAGGTTATCAACGAAAGAAATTTGAAGGTACAATGAATAGATTGAATAATTCTTCTAATGAAATAGTATGGTCTTATATAGGTTTGCCAAATGAAATATGAGTTCAAGAGGATATCATTAGCAAATTTGAAGGAAGACAAATGGTGTCATTGATTGAAATGAAATTTTATCGAATTTCGAAATGTGGGAAATAGATTTCTAATACCCTAAAAGTCTGAGGGACTAATCTATTATATCTTATTTCACCCAAATGCTTATATCAATTTGAACCCAAAGTATCACAACTTATACTCAAATTATGAGATGTATCTTAAATTATGTCTCCCAAAAATATAACATGATGTACTTAGGCTCTAAGGATCTCCATAAGAATAAGGAGGACATGTCGTCGACTATGCGAGTTAGCCCGAGTTTTCACTTGAAATGAAGTTTCTTGGAATTGGGTGATTTGAGAATACTCTCAAAGTTAGCCCAAGAATAAAAATTCAAGGATTTGAGCGTAATATATTGGAAACAATTTGATTGAGTTCATCATGACTTACAAAGAGGGATATAGCTTTTCAAAATAATAGTAGCAAGGGTATAAAGTTGTTGTGTATGAGCGTAACCGATAAATAACACAATTCAAGATCGCTCGGAGAATAAATTAAAATTTATTAATTAAACTGAGAGGTTCACAACGAAATCCTAAACACAAATTTATCACTAAAATACCCAAGATATATTCATTATCATCCTTATGACCTTGCATACTAAAAATTATTCTATTGTTTCTCCGTCTCCTAAATCCCCTTCAACATCTTCCAGTACCATAGGATCTTCCTCTTCCATCATGAAATCGATTACAGACTGCTTGTAGGCGACTTCCTGTGCCAATTCATTCTTCTCATTCACGAGGGCTTGAATTTGAGTCCACATGTTCTCCCGCTGCTCATTGAACTCCTGCTCGAAGTGTTCCAACTGTTGGCACTTATTAATGTGGACTTTCATAAGTGTTTTGTTGTCCTCGATTGCTTTTGTAAGTCGCTCTTCGGCACGATGATGGTGGTAGGTCATCCTTTGAGCCTTGTAACGGAAGTGATTTATTAACTCCAACAACTCGGTCTTGTCCCGCATCTCTTTGTCTTGGAATATTTTAAATTCGGTTATATCATGTTCCGTCATTTGGATCGAACTGATTTGAGCGTGAGTCATCATAGCCTATGTCGTATTACGCTAAGATGGAGGTGAAATCGAAGGATGAGATTTCGTGGGTTAGAGTTCTTCGAGGAGAAAAATTAAATCCTCAATTGGTTACCTTTCGGTTGCTGAATTTCGAAATTGATAAGGGGCTATTAATATACATGTTATGAAGATTCATAACCCATATTTAATTTTAAAATGTCACTCGAAATTGGGAGAAATTAAAGCCCAAAATTTTCGCAAACTAGGGTTCTTGGGCGAGAATCTCGAACCAAATTGAGCATCTATCCTTGTTTGTGATTTTGATTGGATGGAGGGCTTTTGTTCGACATGATATAAGGATTATAAACCCAAAATTAATTTGAAATTGATATTCGGATTGATGGAGAATTCTTTGGTCGAAATTTTCGTCATTTAGGGTTCTAAGGGGCGTGAATTGTGGTTCTAAATTGGCGTCCCTTCCTTTTCTGTAATCCGACGAAGTCATAGGGCTTTTACTACTGGCATGATGTCGAGCAAGATCCCGAAATTAATTGAATTTTTGTGTTCGAATTACCTGTCAAATCGAGTGCTGAAATTTCGTCAACATTAGGGTTCTTGAGCGTGATTTTAGGCTCAAAATCGGAGGCCTTCCTTCTTTTGTAACTCCGATTTGTTAAAGGGCTTTGGATCGACGTGATTCAAGGACTAAAAACCCTTATTTAATTTTGGAATGGTGTTCGCATTGATTAATTAATCGGATTTGGAAAAATGGAAAGTTTTAGGGTTCTTAGGACGTAAATCGTGGTCCTCAATTGACGTCATTGCTTCGTTTGGGAGTCGTTAAAAACATAGGTCTTTTGATATATACATCATGTGTAACATTTACCCAGAATTAATTCAATTTCTATGGCCGGATTGATGGAAAACGAATTTGGGATTTTTTTTAAAATTTTAGGGTTCTTGGCATGAATTGCGATCTGTAATTGTTGAATGAAACTCAAAATTAGTTTAGGGCTTTTGTTCTACAAGTAATTTCGTTCACGGTGATGGGTCGCATGTCCGATTACATGTCCGAAGGAGGCGATTTCGGGAAGTAGAGGTTTTCGAACGGTTTTTGGGTTAGGTCGCGAATTGATCGGGAAAACGACGTCCATTGGAGCTGATACTTTGGATGTGAGGTCGTCTCGTGTAGGCGCTCCCGGTCGTTGGTCGGTTATCCTTTCTCCGGCGGTGGCGTGGCGGCGGCGTGATAACCATAGATTTAGGGTTTCGAATTTTGAAACTTGTATTTTCGATTTTCGATTTTCATTATTTTTTTTTTGAATTTCAGATTGTTAATTCATGATTCCCAACTTGTTTTCGATTCACTCAGTTGGTCTATTAGATCCTGGGTTTATAATTCAGTTGATTTATATCAACCAAAAATCTTTTTCCCATCGGGATCATGGAACCTGGTTTTGCTCTGATACCACTAAAATGTCACGCCCCGAAACCGGGGTCGATAACACCGGCGTTGATTCCAAACATTAATTCAAAATCAACAAGCCTCGTGTACAGATCTATGATAAAAACCAGTCTATTTTTTCCATAGAAAATAATAGTTGTCTTTACAATTGATATTACAAAATACTATTGTCTCGGATTAAATCAAATTTGCGGAAGCGTAACTAAGACTAAAAAATTATTGAAGGTTCTTCGTGGATCACCATCTCCAAAATTGTTCTTGTAATTCTTCCTCGATCTCTACTTTTCGTCTTTGTCTGGGAGGGGAGGTAAGGGGTGAGTATTTGGGAAAATACTCAGCAAGTAGGGGCCGATTGAACATAAAACACATATATTTTCATAGCAGAAATCATTTTAAACCTTTCTTTATCAAAATCGTAGATCTTGGCATATAAACACATAAACACATATCTCCACATATTCACATATCGACTTATTGGATTCAAGAGGTGGCTCCCGTGGTATAGCACTTTGCTCTTAAGGATCAAGAGGTGACTCTCATGCATGTGGCACGCCCACATCATGTAGCACTTTGCCCCGCCGAATCAAGTGGTGTCTCATACACACGTAGCACGTTGCTCCGCAAGGTCCTTCATTCATGATCATGTCACATACTTGTTTAGTTTTAAAAACATACTTTTCATAATATTGTTCAATCGAAATTTAAAACATACATAAGCTTTGAAAACGAAATGAAGTTGTAACAAAAAACCCACTTACCTTCGAAGCGTGATTGAGCGAATTATGGGTTGTAGAAAGTAGCACAAAATCTCCTCCTCCTTTGCCTTGAAGGTTTCGAATTCTTATGTGTGTGAGTAGGTAAATTTTCGAAAATGCTAAGTGTAGAATAAGATTTTCTTGGCATGATGTGTTGTGGATTTCCAATGTGTTGATTCTTGGAAGAATAGCCCTTTCTTTGGTGGGATTTGAGGTGATTTATAGGTAGGGAAATTAATTAAATCCTTAACTTTGGCCAAAGAAATCCCTTGAATTAAGTCAAGTCAAGCAAGTCATGAATGCATGATATTATGATAATTGGATGCTAATGGTGTGGTAATTAAGTGGGAATATACTTAGGAGTAAGGTGATTCAATGTAGGAGGATTTTAATTTGGATCCCTAAACTTTGGCCATATGATTGAATAAGATAATTTAATGGTAATGTCATGATTTGATCATGCAATTAAATGGATACCAAGACTTGGGCATGGCACTTGAATGGGTCAATAAATGAGGCAAAATGAATAAAGGATTTTGAGCATGTAATGAATGTGGTCAACCATTGGTAATGTATGTGAATAAATTTACCAATTCCACAACTTTGGTCTTTTAATGACATAGTTTGAGCAAGGTATTGATTGCGTCACCAATTGGCTAAATGAATGGCAAAAGAATTGGGTCATCACATGTTGGTCATCTAATGACATGATTTAAGCAAACCATTAATGTTATTATATTTGATTGAATGGTGGTTGAATGGAATTGTATGGTTGGTTAAGCACTTAAATGCCATTGAATGACTAATGACAAGATTTGGCAATGCCATTGAATGGCTAATATGATTTGGGGCAAAGCAAATTTTCGGGTTCTCACATAATGCACTCCTATAGGTTGTACTTCGTATTTCATCATCGCTTTATTAAAATAGTTAACATAAGTTGTTATATGAGTCAATTATACCTCATCTAAACTCTTTTAAACATACTCGTACAAAGCACATATGTGGCATGTGAATATTAGCAAGAATATATATAATTTAAAAAAATCAAAATTTAAAATATAATATTGAATTTTGTCATGTTAGTTAGTCTAATTTTTTTCCCTTTTTCCAAATAACTTGAAAACTAAAATTAAGAGTATTTTTCTTTGTTCCTGTTAGTTATAATCTTTTATTTTTTTCATAATCTCTTCACTATTTCTAGGGGTGCTTAACGAGCCGGGTCAATCCGGACTCGATCCGAAACCAAACCAGTTAGCCCGGTTCGGAACCGGAACCGGGAACCAGTTCCGAAGTTCCGAACCAGTCCGGAACAGGTAAGATACCGTTTCGGAACCGGTATCTTGTCGATTCCGGACTAAACGGATCCGGTTTCGGTTCCGGATTGAACCGGAACCGCATCCATTTTTTTAAATTTTTTTTATTTAAGCTAATATAAGTTATATTTTTTGAAAAACAAAATTCAAACAAATCGATTCCGGGTTGGAACCGGTCCAACCTGGAACCGGATCCGAAATAGGCCGGTTTCGGATCGGTTTGGACCGGATCAACCCTTTAACCACCCCTAATTATTTCTATAAATGCCTCTTTTTTTTTCCTAGAATTTCTTCTCGAATTGAGCTTTAAATTCAAGTGTTGAACTGCTGTAAGACTTCAAATGAATATGAATCCAAAAATCAAAAACAAAAGTACACATGCATCCAACATAATATGAGCAGTTGATTCCTATCTAAGTCAAGGCATTTTTAATGACATCATTGAAGAACTTCGGACAGTAAGGTTTCAATAATTAGCCGTCCCATATACTGTTAGATGGAACTTCCACGAAGAAAATATACATTTGAAACGATACGATAAATCTCCAATTTTCTGGTCTCATATCATTATTTTCTTCATCATCCTGTCGCCTCATCTCGTCGCCCCGGCCTAAAAATTATTTACTAAGATGTTATGCATATGAAATATGTTTGAATCGAATCATCTAAATTGTTCGTAGCATTTGGAATCTTTTTGAATCGAAGAAGACATCGGACTACTCTGTACATATAATTTCCAAATCTACTCTGCACATTCCATCTTGTGTGTGTATACTGTGTGTATGTGATTATAAATTTGAATACCGATGCTAAATTTAGACAACGAAAGTCTGTTGGTATGTTTTTTGTATAAAAAAAAAAATCTCTCATGACTTTGACTGATGCATATGGATGAGGAAGTAAGGTATGCATTGGTGTCTGAGCTTGTTTGCTCATTTCCAAAACTTACAGCCTGTCAGCAAGATATTGCAACGAAGAATATGACCCAGAGAAAAAGTTATTGGTGCACGAAAATTATAAAAAGTAACTGGTGCACGAAAATATAACCTTGGTGCACGAAAATCATAAAAAGTAATTGGTGCACGAAAATATAACATTGGTGCACGAAAATCATAAAAAATAACTGGTGCACAGAAATGATAAAAAAGTAACTGGTGCACGAAAATATAACCTTGGTGCATGAAAATGATAAAAATAACTGGTGCACGAAAATATAACATTGGTGCACGAAAATATAACACTGATGCACGAAAATACAACACTGGTGCATAAACTTTGTGTTAATTAATTGATGCATAAAATTTACAAAAACAAACTGGTGCACGAAATATAATAACAGGTGCACAAAATTAAATGGTTCGTGCATCTCTTACTTAATTGTATGGTTTGTGCATCACCCACTTGCGATTATGATTTCGTGCATCACATACTTTTCTATGTTTCGTGCATCAGTGACAGATTTTAAATTTCGTGCATTTATTACTGATTTTCAATTTTCGTGCATCAGTAGCTGATTTTAATTTTCGTGCATCAGTTACTGATTTTCAATCTTTCGTGCACCAGTTACTATTAATAATTTTCGTGCACCAGTTATTTTTTATAATTTTCTTGCACCAATTAATTTTTCTCTTGATTTTCATTTTTCGTGCATTAGTTACTGATTTCAATCTTTTGTGCACCAGTTACTGTTAATAATTTTCGTGCACCAGTTAACTTTTATAATTTTCGTGCACCTATTAATTTTTCTCTGGGTCATCTTCTTCGTTGCAAGTTTCTTACTGTAAATTCTGAAAATGAACAAAGAAGCATGCATAATAACTAAAAACCTCAAAAGGCAAAAAAAATATACATATAAAAATAAATAAATATATATATATGTATGTATGTATGTATGTATGTATGTATATATATTATATATATATATTCTTACACACATATACACACAAGCACACATACATACCAGAATTGAAAAAAAATCTGGAACGAAATAATGAAACGAAAAATCAAAGAAATGAAGAGAAAAATCAACCGTAAGAAACAGTAACTGGCGAGAGAGATTTATGAGGAGTTGAATCGCAGTGGTGAAAGAAAGACATCGAACGTAATGCTGAAAGTAAGAGATTAATTTTTTTTGAGATTGCCGCATTTTCTTATTAAGGGACTTTTGTGATTTTAACCTAAATTTGACTTCAATGGCTGCAAGTTTTTTTCCTAGACTATGATAAATAAAGTTTTACCTTTCGATACCAGCCTGAACTTTCCCAGATATTTTTTAATTCATTTGCAAAAATTCCGTCCTTATTCATGCCTCGATCTTCAAACACCCTTCCGCCACTCTACAAAGACTTAAAGCTATCGCCGCCGAAGATAAAGGAATGGCTTTCGACAAGTTTCGGCTGCTGGACGAGAAGATATTGGTGGAATACTTGAAGGCAACCCCTTCTTTGGCCGAGAAGTTGGGCAATCACTTCGATAATTTGGAAATCAAAGAAGTGGGCGACGGAAATCTCAACTTTGTCTACATTGTTATTGCGCCATCGGGATCCTTCGTCGTCAAACAGGTAGAAAATGATTGTTATGCTTTGAAGTTTCGTTCTTGGTGGGATGATTTCATGATCTAGAAGTGGGGTTTGCTAAATCTTTTATTATTTGTAATATTTGATTTATGGATGTTTTTGGTACATTGCTAGAACATATTACCCAAATTATTGGTCCTGAAGAAGTAGTTCTGTGATTTCTGAAGTTGGATGATGCCACTTAACAGAAAAACTTGAATCTTGGCGAAAATAAGATATTTTGTGTTCAAATATTTTAATCTCCAAAAGCTATTTATTTATTTGTTTTAACAATATGACTCCTCAAGAACTTTGCAGCCTGCAAGTAAGAGCGCTCTTTTATAATGGTGTTTTGTTCTTCTTTTCAGTATTTCACTTTAAGTTGCTCTGATACTAAAGTTAGTACATGAATTGTGGGAAAAGGAAATGATGGTAATGAAAGTTTTATTTGCGGAGAAGTACCCTTTAATTATTTTTTATTTTTATTTTTTCTGTAACAAGTTCTTCAGTTGTCCTATACTAGATGCACTTTGGGTATTTTCCTTTTCATCTAATCCTAAAATTTACCTAATTTTGGAATCTCTTAAATGACTGAGGTGTAAGTGCCTTAGAATCTTTTGTGTATAGGTCAAATTTTATGCCAATGGCCTTTCTGAGAACTTCTATTTTCTTCTTTTTTAAACTGGTTAAAATCTCTACAGGCTCTTCCATATATTCGTTGCATTGGGGAGTCGTGGCCAATGACAAAGGAACGTGCCTATTTTGAAGCATCAACATTGCAAGAACATGGCCGTTTGTGTCCTGATCACGTCCCTGAAGTTTACCATTTCGACCGGACAATGTGTCTGATCGGCATGAGATACCTAGAGCCACCACATATAATCTTAAGAAAAGGATTGATAGCTGGGATCGAGTACGCATTACTAGCTGAACACATGTCTGAATATATGGCCAAAACACTGTTCTATACTTCCCTACTTTATCTGACCACCACCGATCATAAAAATGCAGGTAAAGCAATTGAACAACCGTTAAATTAATTTTATCTTATCGTTATGTTTGAGCATGCATCTTAATTGCGTAATCTGTATTTGAAGTTATTCCTTTAGATGACCATCTCGCACAATCATGGTAGGACTGCCATAAAAATGATCACTACGTAAAAAGGAGTTGTGATACTCATCTATTTGATGATTGCACGTTGGTCGGGAATTCAACAAAAAATGCAATCTAACACCAACTTAAAGAAATATATAAGGTTTAATGCTGCAGGAGTTATGACTATGTTGCTTATGGCTTTGATATTAATCCATTTAATTTTCTAAAACATCTCAGCCTTACATTTGATTTGTAAAGAAAATTAGAACATGCATACTAGATTGACTTGCATTCTCGTGGAGTTTTCTTTGTCATCATTTCATTGGACTTGAAATTTATCCTATACACTCAATTTTAACCGTGGTGCAATGTTTCGACCAATATAACAAAAAATTCCCCTTTGTTGACAGTTGCTAAGTATTGTGGAAATGTGGAGTTATGTAGACTTACTGAACAGGTCATTTTTTCTGACCCCTACAAAGTATCTGAGTATAACCGATGGACAATCCCTTACCTTGATGCTGATGCTGAGGCAGTTCGGGGGGATAACATTTTGAAACTTGAAATTGCTGAGCTAAAATCCAAGTAAAATCCATTATGGATTCTGCTTCTTCATTTTTATGTAATTCTTCTATATTTTGCTTTATGATGTGATATTAAATTTTTTATTTTTGTTTGGCATCCATTCAGATTCTGTGAAAGAACACAAGCTCTCATACATGGTGATCTACATACGGGTTCTGTCATGGTTACTACTGAATCAACTCAAGTTATAGATCCCGAGTTTTCCTTCTATGGGCCTTCGGGATTTGATGTAGGAGCTTTTATTGGAAACCTGATTTTAGCCTATTTTGCACAAGATGGACATTCAGAAGACGGGGCTGATCGAAAAGTATATTCTGTCCCTATGGTCTTATATCAATACCAATATTTCGGTCTTATTACGTATACCATATTGAGTTTGTACAGTCTATTATGCCAGTTTTATAGTATTTTTATGTATATATTTTGTTTTCTCTTTCTCCGGGTTTATTACTTTACTCGTTTATTCTCCATTTCCATGTCTCTGTTTCTTGAACACCTGCAAAAACATTTTCATCCTAGTTTTAGTATTTTGACACTTTTTTTGGGATGGTTGATCGTTTGAGTAATGATTTTCAATCAAGTATTGTTTGTTACATATGGCCTATGGTTACTAAACTTACTATCTTGATCCATGGAAGATGGGTATTATGCCGGTAATTAACATTAAAAGATGTGACTTTAAGATGGCTTCTTCTTGTTAGTCACACTATTGATCTAAATAAGGGCAAGGTTGCTTCTGTTGAAAAATGTAGGAATTGAATTTTTCATTTTACTGACAACAAAAAAACCAACGGTTCACCAAAATTCCGCTCCTTCCACGAAGGAGGTACGAAGAAATTTGCCGTTTGCATTTTGACCGCTAGTTTCTTCCTATGAAATTAGACATTTTAGTTTTGACCTCTGAATCATTGGACATGGATTTACTTCTCGGTGAATGCACAAAGGCCCCGTTCATAAAACTATGTTCTTTGTCAGAATGATTTCGTGACTGTTATTTATTCTCTAGCTTAATAGCTTGTTAACCTGGTTTACATAACTTAAATCAGCGGTACAAAGTGTGGATTTTGAAGACAATCTCAGACACTTGGAACCTCTTTCACATGAAGTTCACTGCACTTTGGGATAAACACAAGGATGGTCCTGGTGAAGCATATCTCCCAGATATTTATAATAATCCAGACCTCCAGCTTCTGATAAAAGAAAAATATATGGATGATCTTTTCCACGACACTCTAGGATTTGGTGCTGCCAAAATGATACGGTTAGATATAATCTTTCCATTGTTTTATGAACTGTTGTCTTTGTACCTTCGTTTCCTTTTGGTATCTGTCAAAATGCCACGAGAACATGTATGCTATGTACATAAATTCAAGCTGCCTTAGAATATTCGAGCAGTCAAACAAGACTTCACCGATATTTATTGCCAATGTATGCCTGATTATTCAGAGTTGAACTGATCTTGCGAGGCTTCCGCTTGATATACAGGAGAATTGTTGGCGTAGCTCACGTCGAAGATTTTGAATCAATTAAAGAGGCAAGCAAAAGAGCAGATTGTGAACGCAAAGCTCTAAATTTTGCGAAGACTCTGCTCAAGGACAGGAAACAATTTCACAATATAAAGGAAGTTGTTTCGGCTATTGAGCTACATGACATACGCTAAGTTCTTTTCACCAGTAAATATTGAATTCCCCTAGAAGTTATGATGTACTTTGGTTTTGAGTGTTGAAGCTTGCGAACAGTATATAGATTGATGTACTTTGAAGATAAATACATATTCTTGCTATATATATTTGGAGGTGAATTTTAATGGCTCATTCTGTTTCTTTGTGTATTTTGTAGAGTAGTATTATATTCGATTCAATTCATTTAATTCCCTTGTTTCGAACTTAACAACACACACCAAACTCGCACTAGTCGGTATTATACCATAGTTGGCCTTGTTACCTTATCCATAGATGGTTCATGATTTTTATAGAAAATTCTGTGAATCTAATCCCAGATCCTATCTGCACACTTACTTTCATAAAGATGGAAGGGAAGGTGTAATCGCACTTGGTTATGGGTGAAATTTTGTCTTTGGGAAGTAAATGAAGGCAGGCCGAATCAGTGATTGTGGAGTAAACTTAAAGTCATTTTTGTTCTTCATTAACAAGAGATATATCATTTTCTTTCGATTTTTAAGTCCATCGTCAAAGGGACCGTCTTCTAGTGTGCCCCTTGAGATGATTCAAATCTGAGAAAATCGTGCTCCTTACATTTACTCTTCTTCATTTCAATTTCTGAATGGTCCTAAGGACCATCTGTTCTTATGGAGCTCAGCTAGATAACACGAATTCTATTTATTAAATATATTTGGGCCGAATTTCAAGATTATGACTCATACATGGTAGCCAAGTATTGGAAAAGCCAAATATTATTTGGTCGGCTACAAGGATTGGCACTTGATAAATGGAATTCATTTGTGTGTGTGTGTGTGTGAAACTCAGAGTTATATCCTCTGTTATAACTATTGAATGTTTACCATTTGTCTCCTATATGTAACAACGACATGTGAATTATTTATTAGGCATGGCATTTGAAATTCATGTCTGTTGGTAATTCTTATTAGCTCTCTTTATGAGCCAAAGATGTATCACACTAGAGGAAGATAACCGCTATAACACAAAGTTGTGGCCTACGTTTCCCGATCATCTCTAATTCTGAAACCTGGTTTTCTTTCTTGAAATTGTTCAAGATTCGGTTTGATGAATCAGCCGCATATTTTCTTCTTGCCAATTGCATCCCGGAGAAATGTGGCGAACTTTCCAGAAGATCGGAGATGTGCAGGAGGCCGTAGTACCCCAAAAACGAGATAAAAGAGGTAGGAAATTTGGGTTTGTGAGGTTTAAAGGATATGTTGATGTGAACAATATGGAGAACACATTGAAACAGATATTGTAGAAAGATGAGTTTTAAGATAACTAGAAACTCTTTATTCAAAACTATCTCAAAGAAGAGATACAATGTAGGTTTATATAGACTCCTAATGCTAAAGAATCCTAAGAAAAGAAAACACTTCAATAAATCAAATACAAAGATTATCTTATCTCCTTATCTCATAACAATATCTATTTATCTATTTATTATCCCCCTCAAGCAGGGTCATATATGTCTATCATGCCCAGCTTGGAACAAAAATCTTCAAATAAAGGATGATGAAGTGCCTTAGTTAAGATGTCAGCAAATTGCATGTGAGTGGAGACATAATTGAGAGCAATAATTCTCTTCTCGATCTTTTCACTGATGAAGTGTCGATCTAACTCAATGTGTTTGGTACGGTCATGATGCACTGGATTTTTAGCAATGCTTATGGCGGCTTGATTATCACACATCATTTCAACTGGATGATTGTTGTCTAGCTTGAGTTCACTTAGCAACCTTTTCAACCACATTCCTTCACATATGCCTTGAGCCAAGGCACGATATTCTGCTTCTGCACTGCTCCTAGCTACAACAGTTTGCTTCTTACTCCTCCATGTTACCAGATTTCCCCATACAAATGCACAGTAAGCAGATGTTGATCTTCTGTCAGTGTGAGAGCCAGCCCAATCAGCATCACTGTAAACTTTGACACTTCGGTTTGTCGACTTCTTGAAGAACAAACCCTTTCCAAGATTTCTTTTGAGATACCTCAATATTCGGTATACAGCAGCCATATGATCCTTGGTTGGGTTATTCATAAATTGAATGACAACGCTAACCACAAAACCAATATCCGGGTGTGTGTGTGAAAGATAAATTAGTTTCCCCACTAAGCGCTGATACCGTCCTTTGTCAACCAATGGACTGTCTTCTCTTGCTTCCAGCTTTAATTTAGTGTCCATCGGTGTGTCTATGGGTTTGCATCCCAACATTCCAGTTTCCTTTAGGAGGTCCAATACATATTTTCTTTGAGAAATAAAGATATTGTTGGATGATCGAGCAACTTCCATTCCTAAAAAATACTTCAAATGTCCTAGATCTTTCATTTCAAATTCCCTAGAAAGTAGGGCTTTCACCTGAGTCATTTCATCATTGTGGTTTCCTGTGAGAACAATATCATCAACATACACTATAAGAATAATGATCTTTCCTTCCTCTGAATTTTTGACAAACAATGTGTGATCAGACTGACACTGTAAATCGGTCGCCTTTAGAACAGTGGAGAAACGATGGAACCAAGCTCGGGGTGACTGCTTCAGGCCATAAAGAGATTTCTTCAAGTTGCATACTTTATTAACTGTATACAGAGTCCCAAATCCAAGAGGAATATCCATATAGATTTCTTCCTCAAGATCTCCGTTGAGAAAATCATTCTTGACATCAAGCTGATATAAGGGCCAGTCCATATTTCCAGCAATAGAGAGAAGAACTCGGATAGTATTTAACCTGGTAACTGGAGCAAACGTCTCTTGATAATCAATATACCCTTTTGCAACTAATCTGGCTTTATATCGCTCTATGCTCCCATCAGATTTATGTTTCACTGAAAAAATCCATCTACACCCAACAGTCCTCTTATTTGGAGGTAAATCAGTAATGAGCCATGTTTTGTTTTTCTCTAGAGCTCTTATTTCGTCTAGGACAGCAGATTTCCAACTTAGGTCTTGCATAGCAGTCTCAATATTGGACGGTATCTGGACCTGATCTAAACATGACACAAAAGCTCGTTATGTAGGAGATAAGTGATCAGTTGAAACAAATTTAGATATAGGATGCTGAGTGCATGATCTCACCCCTTTTTCTAACTGTTATAGGCCTATCATCAGAATCATCAATACTGTGGTTAGAAGAATCAGAGATCCATTATGGGAAAAGAACAAGGAGCGAGCAACCTCAAGTAAGTGACAATTATGGGAAAAGAACAAGGAGCGAGCAACCTCAAGTAAGTGACAATTCTTGCGCTCAGAGATCCCATTCTGTTGAGGAGTATCAACACATGAACTTTGGTGGATAATACATTGGGTATGTAGGTAAGCGCCAAGGTTGGAGTTAAAATAGTCACGGGCACGGTCAGTTTTTAATACATGAATACGGGTAGAGAATTGGGTTTGAAGCATGGTGTTGAATTGCTTAAAAAGGTCACTTGTTTCAGACTTGTCTTTCATTAAGAAAACCCATGAGTCTAGTGTGATCATCAACAAACAGTAAAAACCAACGAGGACCAGTGACGTTTTTAACTCTGGAAGGACCACAAATATCGTTGTGGATGAGTGAGAATGGGTGGGATGGCTTATACGCAATAAGTTTGAAGTAATGACGAGTATGTTTAGATAATTGACAATCATCACACGTGAAAGAATTCAAATTTTTATTGCGAAATAACGAAGGAAAAAGTTTTGCAAGATACAAAAAACTCGGATGCCCTAAACGATAATGTAATAATAAAATATCATTGTTCAAACTCAAAGAATTAATAGAAAATGAGGAATTAAATGAACGTGCACACTGAGAAGCAACAACACAAGTGGGTCGAATGAGGTATAGGCCTGCACAGATCTCAACATTGCCAATCGTCCGCCCCGAAGCCAAGTCCTGAAAAACACAAGAGGTAGACAAGAATTTAGTGACACAATTGAGATCCATACTTAGGCGACTAACAGATAACAGGTTGCACTCAAGATCAGGAACATATAAAACCTATTTTAGCACCAAATCCTCCAAGATGGGTACTGAACCAGTGCCAACAACTGGCACGCAGCAACCATTTGCAATCCGGACAGAGCAACCTGAAGTGCTTGGCTGATAGGATTGAAACATGTTCAAATTCCCCGTCATGTGCTCAGATGCACCTGAACCAATGATCTAATAATCTGATAATATCTGATGTAAGAGCAAGGCTTTGGAAACAATACCTGTATGGGCATGATTACCAGCACCAAGAGGCGGAGCGTTGTTGAATGGAAGTGCTTTAGACAACAAATTTTGAAGGGCATCAAGTTGCTCTTTGCTGAAGGGTTGGGAAGCTTGGCCAGATCCGTCAGATTGGGCAACTTTAGCACGCCGATGGCGGAAAGCTTTCCAGTTTGCCGGTTTACAATGAATCTTCCAACAAGTGTCAAGAGTGTGATTAGGTCTATTGCATTTTTCACACCAAGGGCGGCCATTACGCATATTATTGGAGGAACCGGAAGGCTGCCCAACCGAGCCAGTGTGATGAGAAGCAATATCTTGTTGAGGTGCCGCACCAGGAATGGTTCTTGGTGCTGCCAAGGCTGATCCCTCAATTAACTGGGTACCAGTCGGAGAGCTCATCATTAATTTCCTTCGGCTCTCTTCATGGCGCATGGCGGAGAAGGCTTCACGCAACCGAGGCAGGGGCTTAATGGACAGAACCCGTGCCCGAACATCATCAAGGTTGGTGTTGAGGCCCAATAAAAATTGAAAAAGGCGTCGAGTTTCGACTATGGATCTGTGAATTGATTCATCATCAGAACACTTCCACTCATAGGACTCGAAAAAATCCAGTTGTTGCCAGTATCTTGTAAAGTTTGTGAAATACTGGGTAACGGTGGACTCCCCCTGTTTCAGCGCCTGAATGCGGCTTTCGATGCCAAACAGCTCGGCGATATTATCCTTGCTGGAGAAAGTATCCCTGGCAGCATCCCAAACTGATTTGGCCGTGGAATACAATAGGAATTGTTCACCAATATCGGGTGTCGTGGAATTGATAAGCCATGACATCACCATATTGTTTTCGATATTCCATGTTTTAAACGTTGCTTCATCAGTTTTGACAGGACAGCGGCTTGAGCCAGAAATAAAGTCATCTCGACCTCTACCTCGAATAAACATCATCACCGACTGAGACATTGAAGGTAATTAAGTCCACTTAACTGATGATTCGTAATAGGACTGGAAGAAAAATCAGTAAGTGTTGGTGGGGTGAGTGTAGTGGTAGAATTTGTGGTGGCCGAGGAAGAAGAATCTGTAGAAGCCATTTCTGCGATGGGCAGTGAAGAATTGAACGAAAAAATTGATCTTGGTATGAACTCAAAAACGTGGCTGGAAACCACAGGCGATGAAATTCTGTACAGAAAAATTCATCCACTGTCTGTGATAAAGAGGGCGATGTGTATGCGCAATGTACGATGATGCGGAAGCGATGAATGGGACGGTTTTGTGTATATGAACTGGACGAAATTGATGTGGGAAAAATTGTACTCGGGAGAAGCGCACAACGTCGCCGGAAAAAAAACAGAAAAAAAACGAAAAGTTTTCACAGATTTGTGCCTGGGAAAAAAAATTCGTATAAGATCTACGGGCTCTGATACCATGTAGAAAGATGAGTTTTAAGAGAACTAGAAACTCTTTATTCAAAACTATCTCAAAGAAGAGAAACAATGTAGGTTTATATAGACTCCTAATGCTAAAGAATCCTAAGAAAAGAAAACACTCCAATAAATCAAATACAAAGATTATATTATCTCCTTATCTCATAACAATCTCTATCTATCTATTTATTCAACAGATATGGTTAGGATCCTCCAAACTCAGAGTTAATGTGCCAAAATTTAGCAGAGACTCAAGTGCAGCTTTTAGCAGCAGACAACCTCATCTGATTGATCGCAGAATCTCGGGTAACATGAACGGTAGCACCTTTGCGGAAGCAGTTGAGGGTAAGAATTGCCCAAATGTAGTAGGAATTCGTGTTTCTAAGCCCGATGAATGGACGGGATTAGTTTTTCCGACAAAACCAGAGGAAAGAAAGTGGATAGAAGGTTTCCTAGTTGGAAAACTGCACAATCCAGGGAGCAGGCTAAATGCTCAGGAAAACTTTAGTCTAAATTGCTTAGAAGGTACAAGAATAATGCTCTTGGGTGGAACTATGGTTCTGATTTTCGGTGAAAACAAAGAAGCCTTAGCTGCAGTTCTTCGGGAGGAAAAAGAGTGGTTAGGAATGTGGGTCAAGGAAACCAGTTTGTGGAACAATTCGTTGACAAACTCAGTCCGAGAAGTATGGATCAGATGCACAGGCATTCTGGCACATGCATGGAGTTTGAGATTCTTTAACTTGTTAGCTAGCACCTTGGTCAAGTTGGTGGAAGCAAGCAAGGAAACAATCAACAGACTAATTTGAATGTGGTAGATTCTTAATATCAATTCCTATTTAAGAATTCACTAATAAAATTGTTAAAAGTAGAAATTGATGGAATCATCTTCCCAATAAGAGTGATGGAGGACGTGGTCAACCAGTCTAATGTGGATAGTCTGTCATCCAGCTTTAGTAGCAACGATATAACTAAGCCAAGGAAAATGATTCCAGACTCACCATCCGAGAGGGTTCTACAATGAAGTCATACTGGAGACGATGATAGAAGAGCAGGGATTGGAAGATGTAGACATAGCTGCGCTTGAGATTGGAGAGGAAATGGGAAATGGTCAGCCTGAAGTTGAAAGTACTAAAACCAACATTAACTATAGCCGGGGCCCAGGTGATATCCGCGTAGAAGAAGTGGATCAGTAACGAAATTCAGTCAGTTGAGATAGAAGAAGGATCCTAATGCGCTAATAATAGTCGATGAGAGCCCATCCCTTGACCCCCAATATTCAGTTTAAATCGGCCCTCAATGTCAGGCAAATGAGATTTTTGAACCAAAAAAAAAAAAAAACCAAATCAGAAAGAGGATCCAAAAAGCCAAGGAAAAAAAAAGAAGAGCAAGGGAAATGGAGAAGTTTTGCAGCGGGCATGTTTCTTGAGGAAGTGACTGTATCCATGGAACTGAGACTGCTACTGAGAACTCTTTCCCAAAGTGTAACCAAAAGAAGCAAATGAAGGCACAATCCCCTGCCCTTCCTTAGTAATTGTATTGGCAATTCCAGCACTCTTAATGGTAATAATCAATTGTGGAGTAAGGATTTTGTCTGGGAAGCTACTGATTATGGAATATTGTGAAACATATTAGGATTGTGGGTAATGGTAATATTGTGAGGGATAAGGAAATTATTGCTCGATCAGTGGATATGGAAAAAAGAGATCTAGAAGCCATTCAAAAACATAAAACACAGTGTAGAGAATGGGGATGTAAATGTGTGTTGATGAAGATTGTGAGCGGGCGGATAAAAAACTAGAGATTAAGTTTTTTTTGTATTGAAGGAAAGGCTCGATTTTCTTGCCTACAAGAAAACGAAATTGAGCTTATGAAAAGAGATATATGCAAGTCTATATGGGGAGACGATGATTTCAATTGGGTTACAAAGGGGCGGTAGGATCAGGTAATTTGGAGAGAAGCAATCTTCACAATGGAAAGTTGTTGGGGAGAGGATTGAATATTTGTTGTTGAGGGGTTTTGTATTTGGAGAGAAGCAATCTTCACAATGGAAAGTTGTTGGGGAGAGGATTGAATATTTGTTGTTGAGGGGTTTTGGCGAAAAGAAAAGATACAATGAAGTATTGTTAATGTGTTTTCACCGGGTGATTTTGCTCTAAAAAAGGGATTGTGGAAACTTTATGTAATCAAATGGAAGGTGATGCGGAGGAGAGGTGGTCCATTTGCGGGGATTTTAATGCTATTAGACATCGTAATGAGAGACATGGCGGAAATTTAAATCACAATGACGTGGAGATTAGCGAGTTTGACGCTTTAATAAATAATGCAAGGCTCGTTGATCTACCATTGGTTCCGAGTTTGGCGCTTTAATCAATAAAGGACAAAGGGATTAAGTTACATGTATAATATTATCACGGGCCATAGATAATGTCGAGTCAATGACATTCTTGTAACTTGTGTAGCATTGATGTGTTGCTAGATACCGCTCATTGCTTGTGAAATAAAATTAGATTTTATATCACTGCCAACGTTGCAAGATCCTAACGAGTCGCAAAAAAGATTAAATCGATAAAGGGAGATAAAATTTATTGGATGAATTAAGTTGATTAGAAAGAGTCATAATCATATATATATATATATATATATATATATATATATATAAATTTGACACATATACGGATAGAGTGTGCATGAGCTAAGGGTTTTTCGGAAAAACCCTAATCTTATAAGCCGCCTTATTAATAACTATATATATCAGAGTTGCACATTTAGGTTTGGCATCAGACATCGATTTGATCGTGTGGATACCATAGAGGCAAAGCTGTGAGTTTTGCTAGACGACTCGTGTGCCTCGTGGACGTTTTGCTTCGAGAATTCTGCATCAAATATGCTACAAAGGTATAACTCTAATCACCCGATATGATAACTTCGTATAGGTCCACGGTGGGAATCCAAAATTCTTTATTCCGCTGCGTTCCATGCTCGTCGGATTCCTTACAGTGGTATCAGAGCCGTGTACGAAGCTCATATCGGGGTTATGTGTAAATTGTTTTATCATATTTTGAGTTATTGTAATCATGCTAATTCGTTCGAAACTGTAACAACGTATATGATATGTTATAATCAACATATGAGATATGTATGTGGAAACTATCGTAAAATATATATGATATATTAACGTGTATTTATGTATAAGATACATATGTGTGCGCGCGACTGAGCATATAAAAGCGGGCGATCGTAGCTCGATAGTCGGGCGAACATAGCACGTAAAGGGGCGACTGCCTTGCGCAAGGGCGGGCGACCGGAGAGCAAGGTCGGGCTACCGACTTGCTTCGAAGGGCGACCATGCCAAGCGTGTGGGCGGGCGTTCGAGCCACCCGTGCAATATTTTTCCAATTTTTTTACAGTTTTATATGTTGTTTGAGCATGGTGCATGGTGCATGGTTCTAGCCCTATGACCTATTAGATTGCAATTTTGTGAATGATTGTATTTTTTAATACGGCCTGCGTGTCGTGTCTTCTCTATTTTTCTGAATATATTCCCTCCCCTATGATCCCCTCGAATGTAACTCGAGGTCTTCTCTATATCATGTAAATGTTATATTGTATAGTTTTAGCTTTTGTTGATGGAGATCAATTAAGTTGGACCATGGTGCCGAGACGATGAGGTCATTCACAATTAGACCTAAGAGGTGCTTAGAGAAGTTACCATAAGTTGACCCTTTAGATCTTCTCATAGGCTTGAGAAAATCAGTAGTTCGGGCTATAATCATGTCACGTTTATTTTATGTTGATGTATGTGATGCATGTTTATCATTTGATTTTAATATTGATGGATGATATATATATATATATATATATATATATATATATATATGTGTGTGTGTGTGTGTGTGTGTGTGTGTGTACATGACATATTTTCATTATCAATATTAATAAAATCGTGAGATCTTTAAATCCTCTAATAATATTAAGTCAAGTTAGATGCCTTCCAATTAAAAGTACTCGTCAAGACTTCGATTGAACATGTGTAGGTTTGTCAAAGCAAAGTACCGTGACAATCTTAGTAAGGCGCGATAGGATAAAAATGATATCCGTGTGACTTTAAATTGGTTCGACTTAACTAGCGTTATCTCAATAGGATTGGGAACCTAGAGGCATGTGGTTGGGTAATAATTCATTAGATGAATTAGAACAAAGTGTTGTTCGTCCAACCATCCAAGAGTTACATGTGATGTAATTGACAGTGTTGTCTACCCAAATAACCAAGTCTTGGGTGATTAGCCAAAGCTAACTCAAGTTTAGGTGAAATATGGATCTTGACCCATTAATAGTTTTGAGGGTTGATGATTTTAACTAAATAGTTTGAGTATCATTTAATATAAGACCTTATTAAATGATTAAAATCATATAACTTATTTTGCATATTTATATTGTAGAGGTCCATGACATCAAACAACGTTATTAGTACACTATCATTACGATCGGTCCTTGAGAATGACAAATTGAATGTGACACATTTCGTAGTCTGGTATAGGAATCTGAGGATTGTCCTCAAACAAGAGAAAAAATAATATGTCCTAGAGGAACCCTTACATGCTGAAGAACCTCCTGCTACGGCAGCAAGGGCTGGTAGGGATGCTTACAAGAAGCATCAAAATGACGCTCTTGATGTTGGGTGCCTAATGCTTGCAACCATGAACTCTGAGCTTCAAAAGCAATGAGGAAATGGATGCATTCAATATGAGTGAACATTTGAATCAACTTTACCAACAACAAGCTAGACAACAAAGGTATGACGTCTCTAAAGCGTTATTTCAGTACAGAATGGTAGAAGGAAGCATTGTTGGAACTCATGTACTCAAAATGATTGGATAGAATCTGAGAAACTAGGTTTTCCGTTGGACCAAGAGTTGGCCACTGTCGTGATCTTGCAATCGTTGCCTGATAGCTATAGTCAATTTGTTCTGAATTACAATATGATTGAAATCGATAAGACTCTACCACAGTTGTTTTGTATGTTGAGAACTTACGAGGTAAACACAAAGAAGTCTAAGCCCACAAATGTTCTTATTGTGAATAAGGGCAAGGGAAAGGCTAAAGCAAAGGGCGGGCTTTAGAAAAGACAAGAAAGTCTCTGTAAAATCTAAGCCTCATGCTACTGCACTTAAGCCTAAGGAAGGAGTAGCTAAGGAGGCAAATTGTTTCCATTGAGGTGAGACGGGACATGGGAAGAGAAACTGCAAGTTATACCTGGAAGATCTTAAGGACGAAGGGAAGTGTGACTTCTACTTCAGGTATTTTTGTTATAGAAGTCAATCTATCTACTTCTTCATCATGAGTATTAGATACTGGATGTGGTTCTCACATTTGTGTTAATGTGCAGGAACTCAAAAGGAGTAGAATGTTGGCGAAAGGCGAAGTTGACCTACGAGTGGGAAATGGAGCAAGAGTTGCTGCATTAGCTATAGGAGATTATTCATTGACTTTGCCTTCTGGTTTAATTTTAGATTTACAAGACTGTTATTTTGTGCCGTCGATTACTAGAAACATTATTTCAATTTTTTGTTTGGACAAGATGGGTTTTTCATTTATAATAAAGGACAAATATTGCTCCATTTATTTGAATGAGATGTTTTATGCTAGTGCACAATTTATTAATGGTCTCTATTTTCTAAATCTTGATATGTCTGTCTATAACATAAATACTAAGAGGATTAAGACTAATGATTCTAATCCAACTTATCTTTGGCATTGTCGCTTGTGCCATATAAACGAGAATCGCATTTCAACACTTCATAAGGATGGAGTTTTAGATTTATTTGATTTTGAATCATATGAAACATGTGAATCTTGTTTAATGGTCAAGATGACTAAAGCCCCTTGCAAGGACATGTTGAAAGGGCAAATGATTTATTGAGTCTCATACATAGTGATGTATGTGGCCCAATAAGCACATAAGCTAGAGGTGGGTTTCAATACTCCGTTACATTTACTGATGACTTCAGTAGATATGTGCATGTGTACCTAATGAAACATAAATATGAAACCTTTGAAAAGTTCAAGGATTTCAAGAATGAAGTACAAAACCAGCTTGGCAAAAGTGTCAAAATCCTCCGATCAGATCGAGGAGGTGAATACTTAAACCAAGAGTTTCATGACTATCTAAAGGAGTGCGGGATAGCCGGCAACTCACACCTCCGTATACTCCACAATGGAATGGTGTATCTGAAAGGAGGAATCGGACTTTGTTAAACATGGTTCGATCTATGATGAGTCATGCCGATCTTCCGATTTCCTTTTGGGTACATGCTTTAGAAACAACAATATTTATATTGAACCGTGTTCCATCTAAATCAGTTGAAAAGACACCATATGAGATATGGACTAGGAAACGTCCTAGTATGTCTTTTATGAAGATTTGGGGTTGTGAGGCTTACGTGAGACGTCACGCCTCCAATAAACTTGGACTCAAATCTGATAAGTGTTTATTTGTTGGGTATCCTAAGGAAACAAAATGATACTATTTCTATTATCCCAGCGAGAACAAATTGGTTGTTGCTCGGACATGTATCTTTCTTGAAAGAGAATTTATTTCTAGAAGAACCCGTGGGAGACAAATAGAACTTAGTGAAGTACAACCACAACAAAACACTGAACATGATATTCAGATGGAAACAGAGCAGTCACCACAAGTCGTTGTGGACTAAATGCCTGCTTAAGAGACACAAGACCAGCGTAGGTCTGTAAGAGTACACCGGGAGCCACAGAGATATGGGTTTTTTGTGACTTAACAAGGTGACTTACTACTCATTGATGAGGATGAACCTTCATCCTACCAAGAAACTATAATGGGCCCTGATTCTGAGAAATGGCTAGAGGCCATGAAATCGGAGATGGAATCCATGTATGTAAACTAAGTATGGACTTTGGTTGACCCACCTGAAGGGGTAAGACCCATAGGGTGCAAATGGATTTTCAAGAAGAAGACTGACATGGATGGTAACGTACAAACCTTTAAAGGACGATTGGTTGCTAAAGGTTTCAAACAAATTCATTGTATTGACTATGATAAAACTTTTTCACCAGTTGACATGGTTAAATCGATTAGGATCTTACTTGCAATTAATGCATTTCATGATTATGAAATCTGGCAGATGGATGTCAAAACTGCTTTCCTTAATGGAAACTTACTTGATGATGTGTACATGACACAACCCGAGGGTTTTGTCGATCCAAAGGATGCTGAAAAGATATGCAAGCTACAACGATCTATTTATGGATTGAAGCAAGCTTCTCGGAGTTGGAATCTTTGTTTCGATGATGCGATCAAAGAGTTTGGTTTCATCAAGAACGTAGATGAACATTGTGTCTACAAGAAGGTCAGTTGGAACATAATTATCTTCCTAGTGTTGTATGTTGATGACATACTTCTCATTGTGAATGATATCCCTGCCTTGCAATCTGTAAAGATCTAGGGAATTACTTTTCTATGAAAGACTTGGGTGAAGCCACATATGTGTTAGGTATCAAGATCTATAGAGATAGATCAAGAAAATTATTTGGCCTAACATACGTAGATAAAGTGCTAAAACGGTTTAGCATGCAAGAATCAAATAAAGGATTCGTGCCTATGACGCATGGGATACATCTCAAAGGATCGGTGTCCTTCGACACAAGATGAGAGACAACGCGTGAGTAAGATTCCATATGCGTCAGCTATTGGATCTATCATGTATGCCATGATATGTACTCGTCCCGATGTTTCGTATGCTTTAAGCATGACGAGCAGATATCAAGTTGATCCAGGTGAATGTCACTGGATCGCTGTCAAGAATATCCTGAAGTACTTGAGAAGAACTAAGGATGCATTTTTGATTTATGGATGTGATGAAGAACTCAATGTAATAGGTTATACTGATGCAAGCTTCCAAACCGACAATGATGATTTCCGATCGCAATCATGATATGTGTTTTGCCTAAATGGCGGAGGAGTTCAAAGCAAGAGACAGTAGCCGATTCTACAACTGAAGCTGGGTATATTGATGCCTTAGATGCAGCAAAGGAAGTCGCTTGGATCAAGAAGTTCATTTCTGAGCTTGGGGTTATGCCTAACATTCTAGATCCCATTGAACTCTATTGTGACAACAATGGAGCCATCACATTGGCTAAGGAACCCAGATCTCACCAGCGAACCAAACACATACTTTGACGTTTTCATTTCATTCGAGAAATCGTTGAAATATAAGATGTAAAAATATGCAAAGTTCCAACTGATGATAATGTATCTGACCCGCTGACGAAACCGTTGTCACAGCAGAAGCATGATCATCATTCTAGATCCTTAAGCATTAAGTACATGTCTGATTGGTCTTAGTGCAAATGAGAGATTTGTTGGGATATGCCCTAATACAAGTATGTATTGGTTGATGAATTTGTTCATGGATATGAGATATCGAATCAACACATGGGTACATGTTAGAGAACTATGTACTGGACAGACCCACCATGAGAATGCTACATGGATAGTTATATGAATGTCATAAGCAATTCTCATTGTGATAATAGTGTATGTAATCCTTACGACTTGAGATCACCAGAGATCACAACATAAGGAGTTGTGTATCTTGATATTGCCAAACATTACCTGTAACAGGGTAAATTATAAAGACAATCATTGGATAAACTACGAATTATGTAGAGGGATGTTGAGTGATCAAGATAGGATTTGTCCCTCATATATAACAAGAGAAGTGTTTGGGCCCTTGATCAACTGAGACTAAAATGCATGGCCATGCTCGAATGAGTTGATATGTGATATCAAGCTTATTCGTTTATTCTAGTCTACTCGGTAGGGGTGCTTACCGGTTCCGGACCCATTATGGCGGAACCGGTCCGGTCTGTTAAGGAATCGGATCGAACCGGTTCCGGTTCCAACCGGTTCCGGTTTGGTCCGGTTCCTTAACGGTTTTTCGATTTTTTTTTTTATGTTGTAAATGTTTCTTCAATGATGTTCATCACAAATTCAATATATTTCTTCTTCATTTCATAATATAGATGCATACAAATAATTGTAAAGACATAACAATTGAAAATCTAAATAAAAAAATATTACAATTTAGTACTTAGCAGTCTTCATAATTGATAAGTATTGTTTTGGCGTTCTCTTCTTCTTGCTCGTCATAATGATTTACGAATTCGTCAACCGTCCCATCTCTTCTATTTTTGCATTCTGCTTCAAACCAATCTTTAAGTAACGTGAGCATGCATAACGAATCAATTGATAGACTACTTCTGTAGTCTCCAATAATACGGCCACATGTTGAGAATGTCGATTAGAAGCGACGCTTGAAGCTTGTACAACATACACGTCTCTAGCCATTTTGGCTAAGATAGGGAATTGTGATGCATTGGACTTCCACCATTGTAAGACGTCGAAGTTGTCTTCGGTTAGAAATTGATAATTCAGATAATTTGCAACTCAGTCGACGTGCTAGTAGAAGGTCCTTTTCCCTTAAGTTTTTTCCTGCCCAGCATTCTAAGCAAATTGATGCCCCCACCTTTAGATTGAGCTTGGGGTTGTTCTTCAACAGGCCTTTGTTGCGATGATTCACTTGCCTGTTGATTATAATACAATTGAAACATATTTTGGAGAGATTGCATTGTAGACGTCTTTTGATCGTCAACAACCTTCCCCAAAAATTTAGTATAATATTCAAAAAATATCTCAAATGAAGATAAACATTGACTAGGATCTAGCAATGTTGCGATGCAGTGCACGGGTGGGATTTGTTCCCAATACTTTATAAATTTAGTTTCCATTGCACTAACAAAAGCATGCAAGTCATAGTCATCTCTAAATTCTATAAATTTATCAAACATGTTAAATACTAAATGAAGAAAATAAACGGAAGTTGGATAAGTAACACCAGAGAAACGTTCCGTCGCTTCTTTGAAAGTACCTAACAATGATACACAATTTTCAACAAATTCCCAATCCTCATTAGTCAAATAAATACTTTCATCGCTATCAGGCATTTGATATGAATTATAAAATGGAGTTAAAATATCTTTGTAAGGTAACATAGCATTCAACATATTATACAACGAATTCCACCTAGTTTCTATTGGTGATGGAAAAAGAAGATGCTTTAAACCATTAGATAAACATAATTGTTTCCAATCACGCTTAACACGGCTCGTGCGTAACCATTTAGCGCAGTATTTCATTTTGTCAATACATGCTGAGTGATTGTCCTCATAACCAACTTTAACAGCCAAATTAATCACATGACATGCACATCTAACATGAAAAGAATACCATCAAGCATTGGTTTAAGATATGTCTTTAAATCACGCATCGTAGCATTGTTATTCGCAGCATTGTCTAATGTGATTGAAAATACCTTATCCTGAATTCTATAATGTCTACAAGTGTTGAATACATATTTAGCAATTACATAACCAGTATGTGCACAGTCTAACTCATCTAAAGACAAAATCCTTTTTGCATACACCAATTATCAGCAATCCAATGACAAGTGACAACAAGATATGAATCAGAATTTACATTTGTCCAAATATCAGTTGTTAAACTAACCCTACAAGGCAAACTAGAAAGATGTTGAAACAATGTATTTCTATATTCAACAACGTCCATACAATTTCTTTTTAGTGTGTGCCTAGAAATATGTTTAAACATGGGTTGTATAGACGAAGCAAATTCAATAAAACCAGCACGTTCAGCTTGTATAAAAGGTAGTTCACATCTGATCACATATCTAACAAGTGACCTACGATTAATTTCAGCAGTTAAAATAAAATTCGTGCCAGTAAGAACATTAATTTGTGCTTGTGTTGCTTCTCGACCTAATGGTTGTAATGTTGTCTCATCAAAATTATGTTTTTTTACTAAGTGTTTTTTAAATGTTCCGGTGCCTCCACTGGAACCACCAGCTTTATATGAATACTGGATCTTACATAATTTACATATTGCAACAGATTCATTAGTACCTTCTTTTTGAGCGAGTTCAAAGTGATCCCATATCTTACTTCTTTTGGCACGAGTCGGTTGTCTACTCGCTGCTGTAGTGGCTCCGGATGACTCCACATGTTGTCTTTCTTGGGCTTGGGCAGCAACAGGTTCGACAGGTTGTTGGGGTTGTTGTGGTTCGACATTCATAGAAGAACCACCAACATTGAGGTCAGCAAAAAAATCATAACTGTCATTTAACTCAGGAATTGGCACATGCAAATTCATTGCAGAAGATGAACTCAGTGATAGACGACCCGGAACGAGACCCCGACTACGACCCCGACTACGACCAGCACCACTGCTAGATGAAGATGTCATTAAGTAAATTGTAGATAGCACAATTGAGAGAAAAATATGAGAGTGAAGTATTTTTTGTTACAATAATTGTTATGAAAAAATACACAACACAACATCCCATATTTATAGTTTTTATTTTTTATTAAAAAATTTAAAAAAAAAAAATTAAAAGTTAACGTTGGCAACGGCTAAGAGCCGTTGCCAACGTTAACATTTTTTAACGTTGAAGAGGCAACGGCTATACAGCCGTTGCCTTCTTCATTTTTTTTTTTAATTATTTTTTTTAAAAAAAACTACCGGTTCCGGTTCCAGAACCGAACCAAACCGGAACCTTCGGTGCTACCGGTTTGGTTCTTGGGGACCGCCCCGGACCGGTTTCTAACCGGTTCCGGGGCGAACCGGAACCGTTAAGTCCGGTTCCGGTTTCGGATCGGACTTAACGGTCCGAATCCGGGCCGGGTCCGGTTTGACCCGGCCCGGTAAGCACCCCTACTACTCGGGGATCAAGAAATAAAATATTGAACTATATGAGTATGACTTATTCCATGACTCGTGTTTTAATCTAAACACATATGACAATTGGATTAAGTTACATGTATAATATTATCAGAGGCCATATGTAATATCGAGTCAATGACATTCTTGTAACTTTGGTGGCCATGATGTGTTGTTAGATACCGCTCATTGCTTGTGACATAAAATTAGATTTTATATCACTGCCAACGTTGCAAAATCCTAACGAGTCGCACAAAAGATTAAATCGATAAAGGGAGATAAAATTCATTGGATGAATTAAGTTGATTAGAAATAGTCATAATCATATAATATATATATATATATATAAAGATATATATATAAATTTGACATATATACGGATATAGAGTGCGCATGAGCTAAGGGTTTTTCGGAAAAACCCAAATCTTATAAGCCGCCTTATTAATATCTATATATATATATCAGAGTTGCACATTTAGGTTTGGCATCAGACGTGCATTGAGATTAACGAAACCTAAAACCACTTTTTCGAAAAGTTCTTAGGTGCAGCCGTCACCTTGTATCTCGGTGATTCGTCCATTTCCTCCTTTAATTATCAAGTCTAGCAACTTGATAGTTTCAACGTCCCTTATCGATTTGATCGTATGGATACGGTAGAGGCAAAGCTGTGAAGTTTTGCTAGACGACTTGTGTGACTCGTTGATGTTTTGCTTCGAGGATTTTGCACAAACACGCTACAAAGGTATAACTCTAATCACCCGATATGATAACTTCGTATAGGTCCTCGGTGGGAATCTGAATTTTTTTATTCCGCTGCGTTCCATGCTCGTCGGATTCCTTACAAGTATTTCATTCATTGCTGCCTATTGCACTTTTTGAACCCATACCAATTTCGATGCGTATTTCCATAGGCATCAACGGTTCACATTCCTCGTATTCCATATGTGCTTGTAACTACCATGGTTAGCATTAACACCAATTCTCATTATCTCATATAATAATATGCACATAAGTGTAAAAATGTTGTGTTACACTGACACAAAATCGCAATCATGCGTAACTTATGTGCTATTCATTTATATCAACACATCCCTAGGCCCTCAGACAGCCCAAAAGAGCAAATCACTTCTCTGATACCATTAATGTAATGACCCCACGTCCTAATCCCGTGATTAGTGCATTTATCATCGATATTAGTGCATACAATCATAACATTAGGGAATTTTCATTTTCATGCTTCAATAACAATGGCATGACATCTATAAAATTTTCGACATAAATCCTCTTAATCCAATTCCCCAACACAATTAAGCTAGCATAAGTATACACTTCACCATTCACCAATCATATTCTCGATTCATCATGCAATTATATTCTCAAATAATTGCATGCAATACATGATTGAAAAGAGGAGTCTCAATTTTATACATGCCATATACACATAATCAAAATGCTCACACACGAGCCTCTAGTAAGTGAATATGTATCTACATGTACAAGTCTCATTACTGATACCAACATCGGTACCTCAGTCCTGGGAGCGTTCCCATTCCACAGCTCGAACTCCTTTCCAGAGCCAATGTTGTACATGTTCTACATGTTTCAACAGAAACAGCCCCCACACGGGGTGAGCATACCAACAGCATAATTTCAATATCGTCGAATGCACAATTAACAATTTACAGAATATAAAACTGTAAATTTAGATAATACTCCATGTACATGCCATAGCCATATAAGATCTCCCATATGTTTCATGTTCTCACAATGTCCAAGATCGCAACTCCAAGATCAGTTAAAGCATTGCAATGATTTACTGTACTGATATTCAAAATCACCAGTTCCATAGTTAATAATAGCTAAATCGTACTACAATGATTTACATAAATCAAATACATCTCGATTAGCAATTTCATAATCATATTTCATCATATCATATCGCTATCTCAATAGCGGCGGCACTCTAACCTCTTGCACGCTCAACGGCGGCATCATAATCATTGCTCGCTCGACTGCGGCAGCATCATACACATAGCACGCTCAATAGCGGCATCACTATAATTCATAACGCATACCAATTTATCGCAACAACAATATATTTATTCGTTAATAATAATAATAATATATTACCTATGCTCGTACGTCAGACGTACCTTAATTGCAAGTCACTCATTGCCTTTGCTCCGAGACCTGGTGAATTATTCGCCAACTATTTGGTTGAAAATCCAACTAGAATTTGAGCCTCCATCGATTTTCTTCTTCAAGGGAAAATGGGGGAAGTGAAAGGGAAGCGGGGGAGAGATTGTGAGCCGGGAAAAATGATTGAACACCGAGTCCACATGGTATATATAGTACCAAGGCTCCAAAAACCCGAGTCTCCAATACTCGCACCAAAACTCTTTAATAACAATAGTGTTAAATAAAACCTCACACTCCCTCAGATACATCTCAAATCTCAATTCAAAGCTCCCCAGATTCCAAATCTCACTACCAACACAATTTCAAGGTTCAACAAGTCAATGAGAATAAATCTCGAACCTTGAATCCAACAATTCCAACATTGGATAATAATCCCCTAAAAACTCAAGTCGGTAATTATATCATAATTACCATAATTAAAATCAATTAATGATTCGATTAAAATCTGGGATTACTACTATTAATTTTCAGATATCACAAAGCGTGCTTAAATCAAAATTTTGCAAGATATAAAATCTTGGATTTTGATTTATAAGTTTATAACTCTTATAATTTGAAACTTGGAAGTTTGAACGCCAATGAATTGTTGATAGATACCAATAACTTGAGAGGGTAGCAGTCTCATTGGTCAACCATAATCCAAGAACCGCACTTAGACAAATCCTTATGATTTTTGGAAAGGACAAAAGTTTTCCTACAAATACTTAAAATTGTAGGGGTGTCTGACTAAAGTAAGTCATAACAAGTGTCAAAATAATGACATGAAAAAATCTAACAATATTGTGTTGTCAAAACAAGTGTGACAGAAGTGACACACAGAAGCATATGTAAGTATGATTGTATGTTGATGATATGGTCATTGTTGGAAGAAATATAGAGATCATGTAAACAATGAAAAAAATATTGATGAAACATTTTGACATTATGAATGTTGGTGCAGTAAGGTCAAAACTTGGAATTGAAGTTTCCAAGATGAATTTTCATGTTTAATTATAGTTTCAAA
Organism: Haberlea rhodopensis; assembly: GCA_907163345.1. NCBI lineage: Eukaryota > Viridiplantae > Streptophyta > Magnoliopsida > Lamiales > Gesneriaceae > Haberlea > Haberlea rhodopensis. The sequence continues at coordinate 3,120,951 of CAJQUN010000044.1, read as the reverse complement.
TTTTTAAGCTTTGCGCTTAAAATTCAATTTGTACGAAATAAAATCTTGAACTTGGATTTTCTTTGAATCATTGCGCTTAAATTGAATTAAAATCGAGAATTTCTTAGAGTTTCAAATTTTGTAAGAAATAACGTTAAAATCCTTTTTTTTTTTAAAGTCAAATCTTGAACTTGGATTTATAAGGCTACAATACTTAGAATTCAAAATTCGAGATATCCTGATGTATTATAAAGATACAGTGATATCAATTGGATATCTGACACAAAATAGCTATAAGTAAACCATGAGAAATGCTGATGTGTCACGAAGAAGGAAACAAGGGAAATTCTCTAAACAAAATATGTATAATCCATAATGAAATCAGAATTCACGGTGCTGGATAAAGCTGAGAAGTGTCTGATGGCTTCAAAGTTTTTGTTAAGTGAAAATTTATTGTTGGGAAATACTTGCAATTGAAATATATTGTGATAACAAAATCACATAATAAATACATAAAATAAGAATGGTAAGTTTCGTATGTTGAAGACATGATACCATATGATAAAGTGAGCTCTAGTAACATAATCTTAATTGGTTATGTGAAAAAAGCTGTGGATCCATTTAAGAAAGGTTAACCAAAAGATCACATAATTGCCTATCAAGGGTAATGAGATTTAAAACCCAAAATTTAAAATCTTGTAGTAGAAACGATGCCAAGAAAGTGTTTGAAAACTACAATAATGAGGTTGAAAACTAATCAAGCAAATGAGTTTTGCAATGAAAAATTGTGAGTCGATTTTGGTGTAACACACCAAAAATATTTTATTATATTTGAATTTTCTAAGCACTTTATGCTTAAGACTTGAATTTGGAAATATTAAATATTGAATTTAAGTTTTCTAAGTTTGTACCCTTAAAGTGTAAATGGTTAATCGAATGCCACAATTGGTTTTACTATGCATTGTTTAGAGCTCGAATTTGCAAGGCACACAAACTTGAATTCGAGTTTTCTAAGTTTATAAGCTTAAAATGTAAACCATCAACTTCGGGAATTTTGTTCAAGTTTTGTAAGCAAACACGTTTAAATCAAGATTTTGCAAGATACAAAATCTTGGATTTTTATTTACAAGTTTATAACACTTAGAATTTGAAACTTGAAAGTTTGAATGTCAATGAAATGTTGATAAATTTGGGATACCCATAACTTGTGAGGGGTAGCAATCTCGTTGGTCAACCCTACTCCAAGAACCGCATTTAGACAAGAACGTAAATCCTTATGATTTTTGGAAAGGACAAAACTCTTCATACAAATACTAAAAAATGTGGGGGTGTCTGACTAAAGTAAGTAATAACAACTGTCAAAATAATAACATGAAAAAATTTAACAATACTGTGTTGTCAAAACAATTGTGATATAAGTGACACACACGAAGCATATGTATGTATGATTGTATGTTGATGATATGCTCATTGTTGGAAGCAATATAGAGATCATCAAAATAACGATGAAAATATTGATGATACATTTTGACATTATGAATGCTGGTGCAGCAATGTCAAAACTTGGAATTGAAGTTTTCAAGACGAATTCTCTTGTTTAATTCTAGTTCTAAATTTTTAAGCTTTTCGCTTGAAATTCTAGTTTGTAAGAAATAAAATTTTGAACTTGGATTTTCAAAGAATCATTGCGCTTAAATTTTGATTTGTGAATTAAAACCGAGAATTTCTTATAGTTTCAAATTTTATAAGATATAACTCTTAAATCCCAATTTTAAAAAGTCAAATCTTGAACTTGGATTTTTTCAACACTTAGAATTTGAAACTCGAGATATCCTGATGTATTAGAAATATACAGTGATATCAATTGGATATCTGACATAAAATGACATAAGTTAACCATTAAATTCTCTAAACAAAATATGTATATCTTAATCCATTATGAAATCAAAATTCATAGCGTTGAATAAAGCGGAGAAGTGTAGGATGGTTTCGAAGTTTTTGTTAAGTGAAAATTTCTTGTTGGGAAAATAACATGCTTGCAATTAAAATATATTGTGATAGCAAACCCACTATAAGAAAGACATAAAATAAGAATGGTATGTCTCATACGTTGAAGACATGATACCATATGACAAAGTGAGCTCTAGCAACATTAGCTTAATTGGTTATGTGAGAAAAGTTGTGGATCCATGTAAGAAAGGTAACTAAAAGATCACGCAATTGCCTATTAAGGGGAATGAGATTTAAAACCCAAAAATTAAAATCTTGTAGTAGATATCCAACCATGTTGACTGGAGATCACAAGATCTAGGTTCAAAAAGGACAACAAAATTACATGATTTGAGAAACCCCTTGGAGACTAATCTCCAACTCATTCCTATGATTAACCTGTAAAATGGGTACGAGGATATGCAAATATCCTAAAACATATAAATAAATATGTTCGAGTATAACGAGATATTATTTTATAAGATCACCTACGAGAGTGTGAACTGTTGCCGCTTCAAATATGGAAAAACACTTACGAACCAAGTGTGGTTTAATGCCGGAATGGACACAACCGTTAGAAACCAATACGAATGTTAGAATTGTTATTGTGTGGGTTCAATTGTCTATATTTACACCAACGACTAAATAGTTCAAGATTATAAGTTCACTATTAAGTCAAATAAATCCAACTGAATACCACTATCGATGGCTCAAAGCCGCAATCTACCTCTCTATATATAATTGTTCGCTAAAGGCACTCTTGTGTGAGCATTTGTATTCATTCATTAATTTAATTAATATGGGGATCTTGTTATTTTCCTTGTTTCATCCTAAAAATACATATATCCAGAAATTATACATCTGGTAATAATACAACACATATTATCGACGCTTCATATGGATTACGGGATTATTTTAAAAAATGACCTTGGTTTGATTGAGATTTTAAAATATAATATATTTCAATTTTTTATATTTATTTGTTGTTTGTTTTTTGGACCTTCAATGTTATTTAAAAAAAAAATTTAAAAAATATCACAAATAAACAAGAATGTCCATTTTGAAAGTATCCGATAAATTACTCCACCGAGTAAACCTGGAATGTCGGCGGTGCGCAGTTTTTAACTGCCCTTTCGATTTATCCCTCCTCTGACCTCTCTATCCCTCTCCGCTTATCATCGACGTCGCCGCCCGTCTCTTCCGCCGGCGCTACCCCTCCTCCGTCGGAATCCGACCTATACATCCTTCCCTCTCCTCACTTTACTGAAAACCCCAAAAAAATTGAAAATCTTGCGAAAAATCCAAAATTCTTACCCCATTGTCTTTCTACTTTTGGTCAAGTGTTTTCAATCCTATTTTGATTTTTTTTCTCTGATTTTGGTAATAAGAAAGAGGAGAGGGAAGTAATTTGGACAAAAAAATAAGAAAATTCTCTTTAAAAAATAATTTTTTAGGGTTTTGAAATGGCGGCGCCTGTTCAGATGCAGCCTCAAGTGCAGATGGTGAATGCGGTACCCTCCGGCGGTGCTCCATTCGTGACGTCGCTTTACATCGGCGATCTCGATGCGAACGTGACGGATTCGCAATTGTACGATTTGTTCAGCCAGATGGGAGACGTGGTCTCTGTAAGGGTGTGTAGGGATTTGACTAGCCGTCGTTCACTTGGATATGGCTACGTCAACTATGGCAACCCTCAAGATGGTTCGTATATATTGCACCGTTATTAGTACTCGAATGTTGATTTAATATGTGCAGTCTGTCGTGTTTCTTCGTGATTAATTGACATTGTTTGTTGGAAGTAAAAAATCTTCAAAATTAACATCGTTTTGCGTATATGTTGTGAAGTACTGGATTCGGGATCTGTTTTTTTATAGGCTATATATGTGTTGTGTTGTGAATGACTATAGTTATGAGCCAATTAAAACCTAAATTGATTTCCCATTGAACTTGTATTGGTTCAATATAATAGGTATGTTTCTCATTGTTTTTTTGTTGTCAGGTACAATATACGTTTTCCCTTTAAATTTAATGGCAATTACACATTAGTTTTCATTGGAGTTGCCTGGTAAAGAATAACACATGTCAACCTAATTGTAATCTAATTTTCATGTCCGTTTATTCAGACAATCATGTTCGGTGAATGCCTTTCTTATATTCTTTTTTCTGTTTAAAACGATGGTCTTGATGATAGCTGAGAGAGCATTGGAGGAACTGAACTTCACTCCTCTCAATGGAAGGCCTGTTAGGGCGATGTACTCTCATCGAGATCCTAGTACACGGAGAAGTGGTGCTGGAAATATCTTTATCAAGGTAATTTTTTCTATTTTCGTTTCGTCCCAATATTCCTTTGCATTCCTGCATTGTACGTCATTGTGTTGCAGGCTGTTAGATTGGTACTTAATGTAAGACTTACCGTAACTGCTAGCACTTGTTAACATGTAATTGATTTGTTAACATGTAATTGATTTGTGCAGAATTTAGACAAGGACATTGATCATAAAGGTCTTCATGATACATTTTCTTCATTTGGGAACATTCTCTCTTGCAAAGTGGCCACAAATGCTTCTGGTCAGTCAATGGGCTATGGCTTTGTGCAATATGCTAGCGAGGAATCTGGCCAGAAAGCTATTGAGAAGCTCAATGGCATGTTATTGAATGGAAAACAAGTCTACGTGGGACCCTTCCTGCGCAAGCAAGAAAGAGAGATGTCAGTAGACAAAACAATGTTTAATAATGTGTTTGTGAAGAATTTTTCCGAATCAACAACTGCAGAGGATCTTAAGAAGACATTTGGTGAATTTGGATCAATAACTAGTACAGCGGTGATGAGAAATGAAGATGGAACATCAAAATGCTTTGGATTTGTCAACTTTGACAATGCAGAGGATGCTTCTAGAGCTGTTGAATCTCTTAATGGCCTGAAATTTGATAATAAGGAATGGTATGTTGGAAGAGCTCAGAAGAAATCGGAGAGGGAACTAGAATTGAAACATAGTTTTGAGCAGACTTTAAAGGAAACAGTTGGCAAATCCCAAGGGCTAAACCTGTATATAAAAAATCTTGATGATAGCATTAGTGATGAGGAGCTCAAGGAGTTGTTCTCTTCGTTTGGTTCGATAACATCATGCAAGGTTGGTGGATAATTCTCTTCCCTTTGGTTGGAAATCATCACCAGTTTTATTGATATTTAATCCTTCGGTATTCTATGGCTTACTAAATTTGTTCTAATGCTTATTTAGGTGATGCGAGATCCGAAAGGAATAAGCAGAGGATCAGGATTTGTTGCATTCTCCTCACCTGAAGAGGCTTCTAGAGCTGTGAGTTTACTTGTGTGCATTCTCTTCATTTGATGCCTTGTCACTTGATTGTCTCATTTCAATGTTTTTTAGCTTTCTGAAATGAATGGCAAGATGATTGCTAGCAAACCTCTTTATGTTGCACTTGCTCAAAGGAAGGACGATAGAAGAGCACGATTGCAGGTATTTATTGGCTGTTTTTCGGACTTACGATGGACTGTCTAAGAACATTGAAAGTGAAAACTGAAGGGTCAATTATACCCATGTTGATCTGATAGATGATTGTGGTTCTATACTGCCACTATTTTCATTCACCATTTTTGTTTGTATTTGTTTCCCCATTTCTATACTGTTTAACATGAGCTTTATACTTGTCACTTTTGTATTATACCTTTTGAGTGATTAAATGAAAATTGATTTCCCAATCATTTTATCCAGGCTCAATTTGCTCAAATGCGGCCAATTTCTGTCGTGCCTACCGCCACTCCTCGCATGCCTATGTACACCCCTGGTGGCCCTGGCTTAGGGCAGCAAATATTTTATGGACAACCTCCGCCTGCCATTCTCCCGCCCCAAGTAATTATATTATCACATGCTGCTTTATGGTTTACGAAATCTCATATTTAGTTTTATCTTTCCGGTTAGAAAAGAAGTATAGAAACTAATATGACAAATACTCAAGGTTCTTGGAGATAGGGGAGGGGTGGGTGTTAATAGAGTACTACTATCAAGTAGAAAATTTGTCTGTCGCTGAAAATTATCTTGTAACTTAGAATTTGAATGAATTTACATGAATATTCTAGCTGGTATGTCCTTCAGAATAGACTACGTATTTAAGATCTTTATAATTTATTTGTTATGCCTTGCCTTTCTTATCAGCCTGGATTTGGGTATCAACAACAATTTGTTCCTGGTATGAGGCCCGGTGGGTCTCTCATGCCAAATATGTTTGTGCCTCTGGTCCAACAAGGGCCACAAGGTCCACGCCCTGGTGGTAGGCGTGCCAATGGCGTTCCTATGCAACCAGGTCCACAGCCAGTTCCTGTAATGCAGCAGCCGGTTTGTGGCCCTTTGACTTGTGCTTTTTTCCCTAGACACTTTTGGCTTTTGTTCATTTGTTTCTTTTGTGCAGATGCTTCCTAGGGGACGTGGCTATCGCTATCCCCATGTGCGTAGCATTCCTGATGTCTCTTTGCGAGGGATGGCTGGAAGCATGATTGCTGTCCCTTATGAAATGGGTGGCTTGCCATTGCGTGATACGGGAATGTCTCAGCCCATTCCAATTAGCGCTTTGGCATCTGCACTTGCAAATGCTTCCCCTATAGAACAGCGAACGGTAAGGATGGCCTTATGTCTTCCTCATTTACATGTTATCATTGTACAATTAGGGCCTCTGGTTATGAAATGTTTGGTGTGTTTGGACTGGAGTCGAAGGATTTTAGAATGCACCCTTCAAATCAAATGTAACTGTATGTCATTTCAAGTCATCTCTCTTGTTAGTCTTTTCCCACCAAAACGTGTTTTTTTTTTGTTTGCCCCTTCAGCTTTTCTGGCTATATGGCGTCCAAAAACATAGTAATTCTCGAATTGAATTGCCTCTGCTTCTCGACTTTGCTAATCTCACCTTCTTCAGCTACTTTATGAGTGTGCAATCATTTCCAAGTCACCGTTTAGTTAATTTTAGCATGGTCTTTTTTTATTGCTCAATCTCCAAGTTAAGATGCTTGACGTGACTATATTCATTACAAGCAGCTTGGCTTTGGCCCTTTACTTAACTTGTGATTGTGATTGTGATGTCCTGTTAATATGGATTTAGTGTTTGGCATATATAGATGCTGGGTGAATATTTATATCCACTTGTGGAACAATTGGAGCCAGAGATGGCAGCCAAGGTGACTGGCATGCTTTTGGAAATGGATCAGACGGAGGTTTTGCACTTGTTGGAGTCACCAGAGGCTCTTAAAGCTAAGGTTGCAGAGGCTATGGACGTCCTGCGGAACGTGTCTCAGCAGCAGGCTGACAACCCTGCCGACCAATTGGCTTCATTGTCTTTGAACGATTGACTTTGGCTTGAGAATATTGTCTTGCTAATGTCAGTTAAGGGCTCTGGTTTAATTTATACTTTTGATGTGTGAGACTTTAAAAGTTTTTTGGGAGATTCTGTGCCACCTTGTGCCCGCTTTTTCTTTTGCAAATTGAATATTTGGATGTGCAACCTTTATTTGTAATCTTTTTTTTCAATCTGATTTGGACTGATTTGATTGATGTTTTGTTTTTCTTTTATAATGATCGTAGGTTAAGTCCTATTATGAATTGGTTTTAGCATAATGTTAATCTACATTGCGAAAGATTCAAAATGCAGCACACTTCATATGTTTGGTTAGATTTGTATTCCCTCTAGATCAGCATAATTAATCGGGCACCAATTATAAGAGATATAGAAACATTTCCGAAAGAGAAGCTAAAATTAAAGAATGTTTTAGTATGTCAAAATTTTCAAACGCTAATTTCCCGTACAGAAAAAAATTAATTTTGATATTTGATTATTGTAGCGAAGTTTTTTACTTTTTTAAAGAAAATTTCTTCTAATTTAGGAAATAATATGTTTTTATTTTTTCTCAGAAATATATTAGTTTTCTTCTACTCGGATGAACGTCGCTACAAATCATGGTGTCCACTATACCAAATGTAAACGTTACTCTTCTCTCTCCAACGACCATATTTTCCTTCACTTCTTAAAAATGGTAACCTCGATGCCCGAAGTTCTCGCTATGGGCGAAATGTACACAACTTTGCCCTTACACTCAGGCAACTCGAATACGTGACTTCCAATTCACATGACAACACTTTTACCATTCTTTGCCTTGATGTCTTATCAATAAAATTTGAGGCAATTTAAACCTTAAGAACTCAGAATCGATTGTCTCACTAATTATCAAGACTGTATTTCTATGCCTCATGTCTCGCTGTTAAATAAATAAGCTTTGTACAAACATGAGGTCCCTAATTAGTACAGAAAATAGTGATATTTACAAAACGCCCCCAACTTCACTCAACCCTTTCTTACTCTTTGAAAAGGCATCAAATTAGTCATATTTGGGCCTCAAACAATATTTCCATCAAACACGAGTACTAAGGATGGAATACGGCATACCTTCAAATTTTAAGCATTCAGGTGGGGAACTTGCCTTTGTCTCATTCCCACCACCACAGGTGCCAGATTGTCTTCATTAACGTTGGTGCCACCATTAGCAGTTAAATCTAGGTTCTCAAGGGTCGGATCAGAATGAGATTGTTGATTCTCCAACTTCTCGCCAAAATTATGGAGTCTACGACCAATCAAATATCGGTCATCGCGTATAGAATTGTGGAGATTGGTGAACCAGACATGAAAGCGTTTGACACAGAAATATAGTAGGCTGAGAATGAGGCATCCCAACCAGGAGAATCGATAGACAGCAGAGTTCACAATTAATGGGTACCCAAATATCGGAAAGACCCCTCTAGCCAGAACGTAGGGAACACATAAGGCTGTAAGCAGCTTCATAATGATTGGAAAGACTATCTCACGCATCACCCAAATACCTTGAAGCCTCGAGAAACCATCGTCTCTTACCCTTTCAAATTTGATACGCCAGCTCTCATCCACTAGTGGCATCATGTGATCCAGCATAACCTGTTAAAACGAACACAAAGGTTGAACCTACGTTAAACCATCTGCAATCCTTTTTAAATAACGGACTTGTTGGATAAAACCCAAACTCGAAATTTGTCGAGAAGTGGTCAACTAAATATTAAGCTGTAAAATAGTTGGTCTCCTGAGAAGATAGAGACAAAGAAGTACAACGCTTACTAGTCTAGTCCAGATCTTCAAAAAGATAAGTCCTAGAGCCCAATCCTGATACAAAAGAAAAACTGGACTTTCATCCACAGGCACCCGCATAGGCACGATCACGAGAAGTTCGAACAGCAGTCCAATCAACACAGGAATGACAAAAATCTAAAATATTTAGGTGATACACAAGTTAGCAGAAAAATAGATCCATATGACACTAATATATCACAAACTAACACATTCTTACCCATATGGACAAGAGAGCAGAGATCTTGAGAATAATGCCACACCATTTTGTAATCTGTTTGAGCAAAAATCGAGTTCTTCTGGTTCTAACAAGCTCCACACAATACCTTGTTCCGGCCAAAGCAGTCCAAATAACATAGCTCCCAATGACAAAAGCATATAAATCTAATGAAGGAAGACAACAGAGATTTTAGCTTTATCCTTGTACCAAAGGAATAAAAAGGGGAGCATTCATTGACTCATCCAATAAATACCATTGCATTTGATGCCATGAGTAATTGGGAGAAGTGGGATGGCATTGAAGAGTAATCTTCCAAGTGAAATGGGTACAATTATCAACGCAGAGTTGAAGACCATTAGTGTCATCCAAGCCACCAACAACAACAGCACAATACGGAGCACAAAGGCCCACCTGCTAAAAGATTAAAGTAGATAGTATAAAGGAATAAAACCTAAGTCCGACAATCATTAAGAAATCTAGGTTAAGTTGAGAAAAATGAAAAACTCGCACAGAATGTCAATTCAATTGTCAACTCTCCACAAGGAATGGGTAAGGTTTAGCTGAATAGAAAAGTACAATAAAATAACAATGTATTAGGATGCACCAAATTCATCAATTAGTTCACCTGACAGCTAATTGCAACTCATAAAATTGAAACAGACAGGTGCTGCAAGAAATTAATCAAAACCATTCCATGGGTTTCACCAGGAGCATTTGAGAGAGTGCAATATCTTAAACAAAACTGGAGAAATTGATGTAAACCAAATGTATAATCCAAACAAACCCCTTAAACAACAACCATGCACAGTCATAACAAGCTCAACCACACAGTCATAACAAGCTCAAACACGCACAAATAAACAAACTGAAAGGGCAATAAATCTAGCCGCAATCCCCTTCACATCCAGAACCAAAAATGCTGATGAAAATGAAAGTAACTTCATAGAATGACAGTGAATCATACAAGCTATTAAATAAACAACTAATCCAAAACTCAAGCTATAGAGAAAATTCCATTTAATGGACCCTAGCACATGAAATTCTTTCACAAATTGGAAAATTTGAGAGTTGAACCAGTAACCCTCCTTTTTGGCTTACTTTCAACACCATACTTAATGGTCACATCATCTACCTCAAACTATGAAAATTTTGAGATTTTAATATTTAATAATGAATAGAAAAGGCATGTTTTCGAAGCAATTTCACGGTGTTGGGTAAATTATTTCAGACATTTTCCATGAACGCACAACTCAGTCATGAATTAAATATCGCCCTCAGGCTGAAAAGTATTTTCTTTGCTCCAAAATTAGAGTCTACCATTAATATTCCCATATAGTCACTCAAGATATCAATATAAATGTAATCTCACCTCAATTTCTAGTGGCCATTTCACCAACAAAATGCTCAGACAGTGTGTGAAAGTGAAAATTTGACAAGTGCAACAACAGGAATCATTAAAGGAATTGTTTAAATCGTGAATAAATTAAGTCATCTTAACCCATCCTCGCACATAATGGAACACAGTAGAATACTATCGAACTTACTCTGGGTCAGTTGGTTCATCAACTTCATATTCTCCAACATTAGCATTTGTTGCTACATGTCTGGGTCTGTTTACAAGTTCAAGGGCCTGAGCTTGTTCCTGCAAAACAACCTGGGCACGTCCTCTATCCTGCCGACCCAGATCCGCATTTTCATTTTCTTGTCCACCATTATCCTCTGGCTTTGGGAGTAGAAAATCTGTTAAACCAAGTGCCCAGCCAACAGCAGTGAACCAGTACCGAAGAATGGATTTGAGAGTATGCCGCAGTTTAAAATGTTGGACAGCAAAAGGAATCCATATTTGAAAGAGAAGCATGTCCGCAGGAATTTCAGTAAATGGATCAGAGACACTGTTAATAATAAGAGTCATGTTAAGAGTTGAAAGGAGCTGGTACGTTGACAGGATTATGCATAACTTATTTAACAATAACATTTTCAAAAGGGAAACCAATCTTACGAAATATCAAGGGGGAAAATGGAAGGAGCCATCCTCATTGCAAGCTTAACTGGCAAAAAAACCAGCATCACTATCAAACTCCCGTAGACAACAACAGACAACAAAACCCTTCGAGCATGTTTATGAACAGGATCATCAATCAGATCACGGAAAGGATTGTAATTAGGATCAGCAGGATCCCGGAGAAAATAGAGCACGCCATTACGCAATACCTACATGGAAATATAAAGCGATTCGAGGTAAGTAAAATAATGCCTTACTTTATACACCATACACAACTGGTCATTATTGATTTGGAACAATAAGTACCCCTCGAAGAAGGCTGACAAAGATGCTTATTTGCAGCATGTAAACAATTCCTACAACCCAATGAAGCAAGGCGCTTGCCAATGGAGAGACAGAGAAGAACTCAACCCTCTGTGATATCGACTTCCCGAACATCCTAATAGTGCAAAGATCAAGCCACCAACCGCACATGAGAGGAAAAACTCCAAGTTCAATAACCAGCAGGAAGGCAACCTTAATCATAGTCACTAAATGTCTCATGGCTGCCACAAACTGCCTGAATAGGGATGAAATAGTTTCTGCGATGGACGTAAAACCATAAAACCTCCCCATTGTCAAAGGCTCTCCTCTGGAATACCGAATCAACGTGATAATCCCAAGGTAGAAAATAATAAATCCAAATATGAACATGTAGCCAACAGCAAGAGTGGTGACATCGGAAAGGCGCGACGCCCCAGTAGATTGAACTTTCAAAAGGTCTGCTGCAATGGCGGAGCTAGCATTCACCTCATCATGTCCTGTTGCATTTACTTTCAGAACATCGGCAACCTTACCAAGCAAACTATTCTCATTGTTATCGGACGTCAAATTTACAGAAGTCGTCAATGCAATCTTCAGTGTAATATTGGCCAAGGAAAGTGCCGACTCCGTAAGAGGCACAACTGCGGATAGCACTGGACTGGCAGCAGAGGACACCAGCCATGACATACAAGAGAGTATAACACGTCCTAACGAGAAGGGGACAAAGATCACAACACCGAGGAATATCATGTTGCTTGCAAGAACCTGAGGAGAAAGAGAACGATTTAGAATGAATGACCACACAGCATCTTAGAGCCAAAAGGTTTTGACCACAATAGTGAAGACAGCTTCAAGTAAAATGGGGAGGCTAATTAGCTAGTCAAATTAACAGGAACTAGAAATTCAAATGCCAATTTATTCCAGAAGAAAGACAAATATGGAATTTAAACATAATGCTCAACACCTGTAAGAAACTTAAACTCCTCCTACATATATGCATTCGGATGCAAATGGGAAGTCCGTGAAATCAAACATGTAATAGATTGCGGGAAAAATGTAGTGACAGTTGATCTTAAACATGATAGATGAATGAAACACAATCCAAAACGTGATATTTACAAACATACAAAGATTCAAGGACAACTCACAGTGAATGCATTTTCAACCAGATGAAATACAGGTCCCTGCATGCCAACCAGTTCATCAAAAGGCACATCCTCTGCACCATCGACATCATCCAAACCATCAAACATCTGCTCAACATGGGCTTCAAGGCGAGCTGCCTGCATCTCCCACCTAGCTGCAACATTTTCTGCATTCCTTCGTATAATCTGACCGGCACCACCAATTCCCTGCGCTCCACCATCCTCACCGTTCCCATCAGCTGCAACATTTCTATTGCCTTGAGCAGCTTGCCTTCTTGCACCACGAGCTCCATTTCTATCTCCTTCATCTTCTCTATCAGCATCATGTCCTCCAAGTTCTCGTAAATGTCTGAAGTAATCTCTTAGCGAAGTTGCTCCAAGGAAAATGAACACGATGCTTGCCGAGAGCAGAAATCCATGTAAACAATCTGTTAGAATGACTGTTATACCCAAATGACTCAAAAAAAGTCTTTGAGCTTCATCAAAACTTCTAACAAAGGCCAATCGCCATATCCAAAATGTGATAAATGGAATGATGAGAAGCCAGACACAAAGAACAAAGCTGAGGCGTAAAAAGAACTGTAGAACATGGTAGGATTTCACGGTAATCCCAGAAATGAATTCCAGAAATGGAAGCCTCGCAGGAGCATTGTCAGCATAAACTGGAGAAAATGAAAACGGATGTTTGCAGACCTACATTGAATGTCAAACAAATAAGTGAAGCTTAGAATGTTCTAGTATTAAGAAGCAAGCACCAAATACAGAAAGTCTTGTATTAACTTTCTTCAGATACAGGGAATAATAAATATTTTTATAGCAGAATACTGAGCACTGAGTAATCTGAGGTTTAAACTAGATAAGCCCACTACAGTAACTCTAGGTTGTGATATTAAACATGACAGAACCATGATAAGTCTTATTAGATAATCGCAGATGTAACTTCAATAACTCACAATTTAGGTCCCTTGTGCCCTCCTACCAATAAGTCAGTCATTTTTGACAAAAGTATACCAACAATAGAGTTAAAGACAACACTCAGACAATCGAATAAAACGTCGCCTAACAGAAAACAGAAAGTCGGTGACCTTTACTCGTCTGGTCCTACTTAATTTTACGAACTAAACCAAAACAACTAAATACCAGCGCCCATGATCACCAAATAATGTTCCTCAAACATCTTAATTCTTAAGTAGCCAAAAATCTCATCAATCCATTTGAAAAGGAAACAAATCAGGTCAACAAAAGGAATAATAAAATCATCTCAGCAACCGAACAATAACTCGACGCATAAATCATAACTACAACAATCGAACATCACCAAAAAAGTTCGAACCTCGCATTGGCGAGCGTTACTGTGATTAAGCCACTGAAGAAGACAATCCTGGTGAACAAACTTGATGCTTCCGCTGCACGCGCAGGGGTACTGCAGCGGATTATCAATGTCCCCAGGATTCCGGCAGATCCGGCAAACATCCTCCTCCTCCTCTTCATCCAACAAATCGTAGTTGTTTGCCCCGTTAATATCAATATTTTTCATGCTGTTACTGCTTCCATAACTGCTCGCACCTGGCGAAGAATCCGCCGACGACGGCTCAGCCATCGCGTTATACGAGGACGACGATCCAGCCGCCGCCTCCTTTGAAGATCCGATCTCCATCCAGCCGGCGGAGGAAACAGGTGAACCCTTTCTCTCTGCTAGGGTATGTTAAATTTGTGTGGGGAAAAGGAAGTTGGGTTAAGTTTTGGTATATTATAATTTCATTTTAGAGGTGGCTATATATGAACGTGATCAAACCGCGATGACACTTTTGTCCCTCTGAGGGTATTTTGGGAAACGCGCTTGCACGTACAAAGCCGATGGGAGGAGTTGACTTGGAATTTTAATAGACGGTGAAGCATCCGCTTTTAACCTCTTAAACAACTATACATAATTATATTTTTAGAATAATACTGATTACTATTAATTTCTTATAAAATAAAGTTTAAAAATGTTAAATCAAATATATATTCAAATAAGATAATACATGCAATAAATACCAAACAAATTCAATCATCAGTGATACTAGTGTTATTCTGCACGCGTTGCGTGCATGGACGGTCAATTTTTTTATAAAAGAATGTGATAATTGTAAAGTCCTTTTCTATTTTGGGATTTAATATATTTGTTAAATTATTTTTTGAATTTAGTTGTTTATTTGTCTTTTTTAACAACTATTTTGTTGGACTTTAATATTTTTATTTGATTTTGTATGTAGAATGGTAATATTGTAAATATTAAGATTGTTAGGGGCATTTTAGTAAATTTGGTGGCATACCAAGATGCCAAATGTAGGTTTAGGTACCTCTTACTTTATATATAGGTATAGATAATTATCATAGTATATATTTGACGTAAAATAAAATAAAATAAAATAAAATGTATGGTGTTAATATATTCTTAAACTTGTTGTTTATGATTTATTGTTTATTGATTTCGTATAACATTTAACATGAAATAAGTTCCAATATAATCCAAATAAATTCCTAAACAATTATATTATCCAAAAAAAACTAATACAGTAATTATTAAATATTATTTTAAAAATGCTGTTATAATTCTAATCATGAATATTTTAATATGAGTACTAAAATAAACTTTTATAAAACAAATGAAATAATACCTTAATAAGCATAATTTCCATAATAAATCGTACATTATCAAAATAAGTATTTGAAATATATATAGTCATCATTTTGTTGGGTTCTGGGAACCTGGTCAATCTTGCTTTTGATATTAACAAAAATTGTTATTTTGTTGTTAACACATGTCCTCAAGACTGCAGTTTATAAATGATATCTTAGAGCTTGATTAATAAGGTTGGTTATTGAAACACTCAGCTGCACCAAGTTGAACCTGGGCGCAGCTGACTCATTGGAGTATATATCTCTTCGCTCGATCATCCAATGGCGTGCTCCCACACTCGATAGCAGAATCAAAATTCTAGAGATCGCATTTCAAACCAACAGAGTAGATTCAGATGTTATCTCGAAGAAAAAGTACTCGCAAATGTGCAACTAAGTTGAAAAGAAACAACAATCAACATAGTAGATCAGCTCGAGTATTTTGGTCATATCTCGCATCTCGGTTATCCAAACGGAACAATTATGCGTTGGAAAGCTAAGACGATGATCTACAGATTATTCAAACTAGAGAAGCTGAATCAATGCTAAGATGACAAAAATTTGCATTAAGTCATGTGTGATGCAGTGAATGAAGAAAATGTTCAATAAGCATGCAAAAAAATTGAAAGGCTGTGAAGACTCGGTTCCGCCGATCGCACCATATCAGTTCAGAGAGGAGAACTGATCAAATTATATCGATCCTAAGGAGAGACTGATCCCATTAGTCGAAGCAATATCCATTTGTAGATTTGTTGTCAAAGCCAAATCAGTTCTGTAAGAAGAACTGATGCTAGCAATCAACTCAACTTATGCCATCAGCTCAACACATGTTCAAGCTGAGCTTATGCTCAACTTATGGAAGAGAGTCAATCACCTCTACCTACGCATTTCCATCAGCTCTACGTATCCAAATCAGCTCGCCTTATGGAAGGAATTTCATTCAGCCCAACTTTTCAAAGACTTGGTCAAACTCGCTTCTCCTCATCAATTACAGAATTATAACCGCTTCAAGTCATGGACAATGATGGGGAATGTTAATGGGTGAATTAATGGAGATAATGGGACTTGCGACTCATGATTTCTACCCCTCTAAATGGAGATAATGGGACTTGCAAATCGTAATTTATCAATCATGCTTCATATCTGTAAGTGCACTTACTGTTTTAAATTATATGTATATGTTAAATTTCAGTTGAGCATGAAAGTATGAGTAAGATTATATTTATTGAATTTTTTTGAAATCCGAGTATCGTGAGATAAGGGCTATACGGGGCAAAATGCTACGTGTATGGGAGCCACCACTTGAATTGGCGGGACAAAGTGCTACATACGATGGGAGCCACCTCTTGAACTTGTGGGGCAAAGTGCTACATGTACGTGAGTCACCTCTTGAACATGTAGAAGCTACTATGTGATTATGTTTCTGCGATATGTTTCTGTTCATGCTCTATTGTGAGCAAATTCAGTTCCGACTCCAGTATAAGTAAATCAGTTCTGGCTCTTATATGAGCAAAATGAATTTTCTGGCTCTATTATGAGCAATTGTTAGTATATATATATCTGTTTGTATATCTATTTTGATAAAGATCGTTTTGAATTTTTTTTTAATTATTGTATATACGTATGTTTTATCATGCTAGATTGGCCTCATTTGCGATAGGTTACGATCAATTTTAAGATAGGTTACGATCAATTTTAAGAATTCCTTGATTTAGATAGGTTACGATCAATTTTAAGAATTTTTTAATTTTTAATCTAAATTTGAGAAATTTTCATTTACAAACCACTAGACAAATTGAGTTCAACTTTTGTGAGTTTCATGTTCTTGTATGGGAGAATTTTTTTAAAAAAATTCATTCAATTCCGAGACACTTCATTTTTGAATAAATTTCAAGGCTGACTTGAATGGTCAAAGATGTCATTCCTATTTCTCTATATCATATTCCTTATTAGAGCTTATACACTTTTTGGGACGTCAATGTTAAGACTCACCCTCCGTATTTTTGAAGATAGGTTACAATGACACATGCTCATATCAGTTTTGACTCCTGAACTAATTAATTCTTACCTATCTATTTTGAATTAAAATCGATCAGTTTTGTTTCTATCAGATATGAACCCAAAATCGATTAGCTTAATTCCTACCAGACTTGAACTTCGTACCGATCATTTTTGCTTTTGCCAATTTTGAGTAAGAACCGATCAATCATATGCCCATTAGTTTTGATCTACTAAAGTCATTTTGGTACCATATGAACCCAAAATTCATTGTTTTCAATAGATACACTCAACTTTTGAATCTTTCCATTTTGAGTAGACTTTGTGAAATTTTAATTGCCAAACAATTCGATATTTTTTTAAAGTTTGTACTTTGTAGGCTTTATAATCTTACTTGAGAGAACTTATTTTTTGGAAAAAGTTTTGTACAATTTTGACACTTTATTGTAGGGTTAATTCGAATACTAGCTCGATGATTTCATTCTTAGAATATAAGTTATCGATATAGTTATTGGGATATATAAGGTGTTATATCTCGATGTTTTTTGGTGATATTAAGATATTATTTATTTTATCGAGGAATAAGACATTATCAATCATTTTTTAGGAGTAAATCTTCCTAATTTGGGTGATAATAAGATAATCACGCATAGATTCATGTGAAAACATCTTAGTTCAAAATAAAAATAATAAATTAATCACTTAGATATGTGATGAATCAATTCATAATAAGTATAGTAGTGTATACTCAGTTCAACAGTATTCTTCCTAAAGTTTCGTCTAATAACCATGACAACGAAGCTAGTGGGAGCCAAAATCCACCACCACCAGCACCACCGAGGATTGACTTAAGTCATGAATACTTAATGGTCATAGCAACCATCGTAGCGAAGACACTCCAAGGGTTAGTTAACCCAGCTTCCATCAGTCAGTCCCAGCCACAGCCACAAGGGATTAAATGTCACTATGAATCCCTTCCACAAGAATAGATTTCCAACATTCGATGGTAACACAGACCTGAAAGTGACTCGGAATTGGCTAAAGGAAGTAGAGAGTCATCACAGACTATTTGAAGTGCCCCAAGAAATCAAGGTCGAAGTCGCCGCACCCTTCCTTGTCGACAAAGCAAGAAAGTGGTGGGATCGTGTGTTACCTTTGATAGCAGAGACATGACCAATCCCATGGCAACAGTTCCAAGGAACTTTCATGAAGCAGTACTTTCCAGCAGCTTTCCAACTACATAAGTTAAGCGAGTTTGACAATCTGACTTAAACTCTGGGAATGTCAGTAGCAGAGTATTCCTCCAATTCCATGTGTTGGGACTTATGCTCCAATAATAGTGGCAGAAGAGATTCTTAAACTGCATCATTTCAAAAATGGTCTGAATATTCGAATCCAGTCGGCTCTAGCAGTTTACAAGACCACCAACTTTGGAGATCTAATTGGAGCAGCGATGAGGGCCCGATACTAACATCCAATGTTGCGAAGAAGAGTTTTAGCTTGAGCTATCTCTTCTTAACCAGCACTCCATCAATGACCAAAAGGTCAAACAAACAATATTGTTGGGTAATCAACCAAAGGAATCGGCACCCATTATCAGATACAAGGAAGTCCCTAAATGCCCGTTCTGTAAATTGGCACACTTTGGTGACTGTCGTAGAAATATCAGAGCTTGCTTCAGATGTGGAAAGTTTGGACATAGAATTGTGAATTGCCATGAAAACAAGAAAATGAGGCTGGTCGAGGGAATGACAATTGTAATGCCTCGATTTGTTGTATACACGTATGATATGATTATGGTGTAATTATATCAAATGGTGGTATGTTAATGGGGGTACGGGTGGAACCAAGAATGAATTAAAACATGTATGCAAGGATATATGGCAAGGGCAAGGAATGAAACATGGTGTACAATGATTTAATAACATATCAAGTCATGAACTAATAGGCAATTGAGTATGCATGTGACTTTAATTTGAATTGGAGTTGTATTTGAATTTGGAGTTCATTTCATGTACATGTTACTTAACATGTAAATACCTCTAAATGACATGATAGCAAGTGAATTAGGGAACTAAGGATCTATATCAAGTGGATTAGGGAAGTGGAATCACATACTACACCACTTTCACCTCAAAATCTCTACAAAGCTCCTCTCCAAACCCTTAGAGATTTTAGTAATTGAAGCTTGGGATTGACTTGTGACTTGAGTTAGAAAGGTGTGTGAAGTGAAAGTGTACCATCTTGGTAAGGAATTCTTAACTTTACACTTGAAATATGTCATTGGTGTTGCATATGTGAAGTGAAATATCAAGTGTTCATGTGAAGAATTATATCATGTTTCTATGCTTTGAATTGGAATATATGATGTTGGAATCATGTTAAGATGTTCCTAAAGAGTGCTTGAAACATGTTTAAATGTTGAATTTCGAGTTGTAGGAGAAGAGCTAGGAAGATAAGCTCAAAATCGCCATGTTCTGAACTTTCTGGACATCGGCGATCGATCGCGAGCCTTGTGGCGATCGATCGCCGAGACAGTGTAAATTTTAAGGCAGTTTATACATGTAGCGATCGATCGGTGAAAATGTGGCGATCGATCGCGAGCAACAGAACACTTTGGCGATCGATCGCGAGGTTTGGCGATCGATCGCGAGGGAGGCAGAACAGTTTGGCGATCGATCGGTGAAATGTTGCGATCGATCGCCAGAGTTAAAATATTGAAAAATGTTATATTTTTGTAGAATTTGATTTTAATGCCTATGATAACATGTTATATTGTTGGCATTGTTGTAGCATCATCTCAAGGGACGGGACAACGAGGCAATTAGACAGGGACGCCTAATTTAAATCGTTTGTGTCGCAGTACAGGTACGTGTTGACGTACGGAGTATAGATATTGTGTGATGATGTTATGAGATTGATATCATATGAATTGTGTTATGTTAGTATCATATGATTTGTAGTATCATATGCCTGTACATTCATGGATATCATGTGACAGAGAGATATACGCCTGATTTGGGTATATGCTCGGTTATGTATTTGAGATATACGCCTGGTATTGGGTATATGCTCGGTCATGTTACATAGAGATATACGCCTGGTTTGGATATATGCTCGGTTATGTGACAGAGAGATATACGCCTGGTTTGGGTATATGCTCGGTTATGCTATATAGAGATATACGCCGGGTTTTGGGTATATGCTCTGGCTATTATCATTGAGGACGGTACTATGATATGTGCTGCTGATATGAAGATGTGAGGTGGTTCCACTGACATATTGAGCTGAATAGGCATATCATTTTAGTCTCGTGATAATAGGGTACTTGTTGAGACATGTCATGACATGGTGCATTGGTGGATGCATGATACAGAACATTCACATGAGATGATTGATTGTGCTTTATCATTATTATTGATATTGTGTTTTGATATTGCACTGAGATAGTTGTTTATCTATACTCACGTTTTGTGAATGTTTCTGTAGGATTGCATAGACGTGGGAATCGTGAGTCTTATTCCGCTGCGAGGTGAACCACTGCATAGGAGTTGTACTGGCTTAGGTTGTTAATTTTACATGTAATGTATATGTAGAGAACAAAGTTAGTTGGTTTTTGTACTCAGGATTTGGTACATCTGTAACAACTTAACTAGTAATACTCTTAATCAGTGCATGTTATTACTTAATTCAGACTCACATATGTATGTTAAGATGATACATAATGGATTAAGTAACGAGGACCCCACAACAATCATCCAAACAAGCCCCAGGAGAACCAACCCAATTCTCGTGTCTTTGCCATGACATAGGAGGAAACGATCGATGCAAATGATGTTACAACAAGTACCATTCTAATGGACCACTTACCTAGTTAAGCTTTATTGTGACGCCCCCATACTTAAGAGTATTGCTAAGATATTAGCACAAAGATCACATAGCTAGCATAACTTAGTGGCAATAATCGCTATCAAACTTTAGAAGCAGACAAATTAGTATACGTGAAAGAAATTAGGGAATTCACCGCCAATCTAATTCAGGCTAGCATGGTGGAGTTCAAATATGTTTTGGGAATTACCAGAAGATAAGCGCAAGTGCTAACCATATCATTTAAAGATCAAGGCAACGCATATTTTGAGGACGAAAGTTTCAATAAGGATAGATGAATGTGAAGACCCGATTCCGCCAGTCGAACCAGATCAGTTCTGAGAGGATAATTGACCAAATCAGATCGGTCATAATGAGAGAATTGATCTCATTAGTCAAACCAGTTGAGCATGAAAGTATGAATAAGATTACATTCTGAAAATTTATGAAATCGGAATCGTGAGATAAGGGCTATACGGGGCAAAGTGCTACGTTTGTGAGAGTCACTACTTGAATCGGCAGGGCAAAGTGCTACATATGACAAGAGTCACCTCTTGAACCTGTGAGGTAAAGTGCTACCTGTACGGGAGCCATCTCTTGAACCCTTTTTTTTTCTCTTTAAAAATATGGATCAAAAGGTTTCACTCCTACCCCCTCGGGTAACTCGAACCCAGGACCTTGAGCCTAGGTAGTGTGGTGCCTTTCCAACTGGGCTACCTCACTTTGTCAACCACCTCTTGAACATTAAGAGTAAAGTGCTATACATACAGAAGCCACTTATTGAACCTGTAGGAGCTACTATGTGATTATGTTTCTGAGATATGTTTCTATTCAATCTCTATTGTGAGCAAATTCAGTTGAGGCTCTAGTGTAAGTAAATCGGTTCTGGCTCTTGTGTGATATATTATATATCAGTTTTGATAAAGATCTGTTTGAATTTATTATTATTATTATTGTATACGTATGTTTTATCATGCATGATTGGCCTCCATTTGCTTAGTGTTTATCGAAACACTCACCACTTACCTCCCCTCCCATATAAGAGTGAATCTGAGGTTGAAGACGATGAACTGAATCAATTTTGGGGATGATGAACTGCTGCTGCCATGGAGTCAATCTGTTGACATTTTATCAGTTTTAGTTATTTAAATTCTGCTGCTGTAAATTACGTTTGAACCAGCTGTAAATCAATTTTAACATTATTATCAGTTCACATTGTCAGAACGTTTATGTGTAGAATAAAAATACTAGTTTATTTGAGACATGTATCCGAAGCTTGTTGTTTTGACATTTTTAATTTGGAAGCAACGTCGGTGTCGTCGATTTCGAGTTCGGGGCGTGACAACAGCAAAGTACCAAAATGAATTTGCAGCAAGGTGCCTAGTTATATCACCAAACCGAACTTCCGAGCTAATGCACCTCGCTGAACTTTGAAAGATTGGTGAGAATCTCCAATATGAACATTCCAATGTTAAAAAATTCACATAATCTTTTCCAATGGCTATATCCTCGTGTCTAACATTCAAATCATTCTTGGAGGCTATAAATACAACGAGATTCCAAGTAGAGTCTTGATGGGAAGCTGAAAAAGATAAAACAACTTATATGAGAGCATTACCCAGGTTATTGGGACCTCTTATATTGTTGTATTAGATCCATTATGGCATAATTTGTGCTAGAGCTATTGCATCTCACTTGACTGAACTCAACTGAGTGGACTTACCAACCCTTCAAATTCGATCCTAGCAAATTGTTTCAGAGCAGTAGACTCGACTCACGTGTTCCCCAACAAAATTATTAAGCTAAGAAAGCTATGATGTGGTGGAAATCCACAGTGCTTGAACTGAGAGCGCAAGGACAGACAGTTAACTGGGATGTGTTTAGAACTAAGTTCTTGGAGCATTATTTCTCTGTTGCTGCAAGGCAGTGGAAAGAGGATGAATTTACAAATTTGAGACAGGGATCAATGACAGTATCTGATTATGCTATGCACTATTCTTCTTTGCTCCGGTATGTGCCACATATCGCTGTAAACACAAAAGCAAAGATCAGACAGTTTGTGAAAGGATTGATGCCTGAATTATTTGATAGGGTAATGTCCAATAACCCTACATCTTATGAAGAAGCGTTGACTAGAGCCGAAATGGCTGAGATTGCAGTAGGCATATATAAAGATGTTGGACAAGCCCAACCACCTACATCTGACAGTATGAGACCTAGAGGAGAACCATTTAAATCACCACGAGGTGGTGCATCTTCATCTAGGTTTAGTGGGAAACGTTTTGGATCACAAAAAGGGGGTGATCGAAAATCTAAGGGA
Organism: Haberlea rhodopensis; assembly: GCA_907163345.1. Classification (NCBI taxonomy): domain Eukaryota; kingdom Viridiplantae; phylum Streptophyta; class Magnoliopsida; order Lamiales; family Gesneriaceae; genus Haberlea; species Haberlea rhodopensis. The sequence continues at coordinate 3,097,309 of CAJQUN010000044.1, read as the reverse complement.
CAGTTCCAAGGTAGTAGTAGTGGCAGTGGTGTGCAATGTTTTAAATGTGGTGGACCACATTTGAAACGAGATTGTCCTCAATTGAATCCAGTAGTTTGTTTCCGTTGTGGGAGGCCAGGACATGTGATCCGTGATTGTACTCAAGTGGGTGGACAACAGAGGAGAGGACCCATTTCAGACACTACAGTACAACAGAGACCACATGGTGTACCACAGTCTGGTGGAGGACAGAGGACAGGAACACCTCAGGCTCAGGTGTATGCACTGAATAGGGAGGAAGCAGAGGCAGCTCCTGATGCTGTGATAGCGGGTAAGTGTACTTTGTTTACTTATCCTGCTTTACTGTTGATTGATACTGGTGCATCACATCCTTTTATTGCACAAGCATTTATTGATCGGTATCATATATGCTCGTCTCCACTGTTGATGCCTCTTTATGTTTCGACACCTATGGGAACTACTGTGATGACTTGTCAGAGTGTGTCTGATTGTGCTATTCAGTTTGAGACTGAGTTTGGGCTACAGGCTGATTTGATTGTGTTAGACATGTTAGATTTTGATTGCATCCTTGGAATTGATGTGTTGAGTAAATATCAGTCTGTTGTAGATTGTAGTCAGAAGATAGTGAGATTTCAGTTTGATACTGGAAATCAATGGTATTTCTATGGCCAGGGATCGAGGGCAAGGATTCCTTTGATATCAGCAATCCGAATGTCGCGTTTGTTAGAGCGTGGACATACGGGTTATTTGATTTATGCCCTTGATGTAACTGAACAGAAACGAGAAAAGAAAGTGGAGGAGATACCAGTGGTTGCAGAATATGCGGATGTGTTTCCAGATGAGATACCTGGATTCCCACCGAGTCGAGAAGTGGAATTTGGTATTGATTTGATACCGGGTACTTCTGCAATTTCGCGGGCTCCTTATCGGATGGCACCAACTGAATTGAAAGAGTTGAAAACTCAATTGCAAGATTTATTGGACAAGGGGTACATACGTCCTAGTGTATCGCCTTGGGGTGCTCCGGTTTTATTTGTTAAGAAGAAGGATGTGACAATGAGATTGTGTATTGATTATAGACAATTGAACAAGGTAACAATAAAGAATAAATATCCTCTTCCGCGTATTGATGATTTGTTTGATCAGTTGCAGGGATCAAGAATTTATTCTAAGATTGATTTGAGGTCAGGATATCATCAAATACGTGTGAGGGAAGGAGATATACAGAAGACAGCATTCAGAACTCGTTATGGACATTATGAGTTTCTGGTGATGCCATTTGGAGTGACAAATGCTCCTGCTATCTTTATGAGTTTAATGAATCGGGTTTTCCAGGAATACCTTGATCGATTTGTCATTGTCTTTATCGATGATATACTGATCTATTCACAGAGTGAGGCAGAACATGTTCAACATTTGCATATGGTATTGCAATTGTTGAGGACACATCTGTTGTATGCCAAACTCAGTAAGTGTGAGTTTTGGTTGACTAGTGTCGGCTTTTTAGGACATGTTATATCAGAAGAAGGTATATCAGTTGATCCAAAGAAAGTGGAAGCAGTGTTGAATTGGTCAGCACCTACTTCTGTGCCAGAGATTCGTAGTTTCTTGGGTTTGGCTGGATATTATCGACGGTTTGTTGAAGGATTTTCAGCAATTGCCAAACCATTGACACATTTGACACAGAAGGGAGTATCATTTCAATGGTCAGAGGCTTGTGAGCGTAGTTTTCAGGAATTAAAACATCGATTGACTACAGCTCCAGTCTTGATCATTCCATCGGAGCATGACAGGTTTGCATTATATACTGATGCATCTTTACTTGGTTTGGGTTGTGTATTGATGCAGGACAAACATGTAGTGGCTTATGCATCACGACAGTTGAAGCCACATGAAATGAGATATCCAGTGCATGATCTGGAATTGGCTGCCATTGTCTTTGCATTGAAGATATGGCGACATTATTTATATGGTACATCGTTTACCATATATACAGATCATAAGAGTTTAATATTCTATTCACTCAAGCAGAGTTGAATATGAGACAAAGGAGATGGATGGATCTGTTGAAAGATTATGATTGTGAGATCGAATATCATCCAGGAAAAGCTAATCTTACAGCAGATGCCTTGAGTCGAAAGGTACATCATACGGCTGATGAGGTGATTCAGTTATCCGCATTAATGACTTCTTGTTGTACTTTGGGTTATGATTTTGATGTGGAAATAGTGCCAGTACGGGTATCAACATTGTTGGTTGAACCCGACATTTTTGAGAAAATCAGAACGGCACAACTAACTGATGATGAAGTACAACAATGGAAGGAAAGGATAAGTCAAGGACAAACATCTCAATTTGTACTTACAAGTGATGGAACTTTGAAGTACAGAAATTGTTGGGTAGTACCTGCTTCATTGGGACTACGCCAAGAACTACTACAACGTGCTCATTGTAGTAGATACAGTATACATCCTGGAGGGAAGAAAATGTATCATGATTTACGTACACAATTTTGGTGGAAACGTATGAAACAGGATGTATTGAGCTTTGTGAAACGATGTTTGATATGTCAACAAGTGAAAGCGGAAAGACAGAGACCAGGAGGTGAATTACATAGTTTGGAAATTCCTCAGTGGAAATGGGAACATATCACGATGGATTTTGTGACTCATTTGCCACAGACGTCTTCTGGTTGCGATGCTATTTGGGTGATTGTTGACCGACTCACCAAAGTATCTCATTTTGTGCCATATTTTATGACGTTTACATATCTAAGAATGGCACAGTTGTACATTCAACATGTAGTGAGACTACATGGTATTCCAGTTTCCATTGTATCGGATAGGGATCCGAGATTTACTTCTCATTTCTGGGAAGGATTACAGACAGCGTTGGGAACTGAAGTACGGTTGAGTACAGCACATCATCCTCAGACAGATGGACAAACAGAGCGTACGATACAGACGCTTGAGGATATGTTGCGTGCCTGTGTATTAGAGTTTGATACCTCTTGGCAAGAGTCGTTGCCATTAGTGGAATTTTCATATAACAATAGTTATCAGTCTAGTATACAGATGGCACCATTTGAGGCTTTGTATGGGCGACGATGTCGATCGCCATTGTATTGGGATGATGTGGATCAGTCTACTTTACATGGACCAGATATGATTCATGAAATGGAAGAGAAAGTGAAAGTAATTAGATTGAAACTTAAAGCTGCTCAGGATAGACAGGCTGCGTATGCCAATAAGCGACGTAGACCACTTGAATTTCAAGTTGGTGACCGTGTGTTCTTGAAAATCTCACCTTTTAAAGGTGTAGTACGGTTTGGTAAGCGTGGAAAATTGTCTCCACGTTATGTTGGTCCATATGAGGTGTTGCAACGTATTGGGACGTTGGCATATCGCTTAGCACTACCACCGGCCTTGAGTAGTATTCATGATGTTTTTCATGTTTCACTGTTAAGGAAATATGAACCAGATCCGAGTCATGTATTACAGCTACCTGATGTACAGTTGGATACAGATGTGTCGTGTGAGGAACGACCGGTTATGATCTTGGATCGAACTGAACGCAGGTTGCGTAATAAGGTGATTCCTATGGTTAAGGTACAGTGGGACAGACGGGGTGTCGAAGATGCAACGTGGGAGACGGAGCAGCATATGATGCAACGGTATCCGGATTTGTTTTCTGGTATGATTTTACAGGTTTATGATACTGTTAGTACATACATACTGTACTGTTACATACATGATCATGTTTCCTTGCTTCATGTAGTCGGATTGTTGCGTTGCATACTTATACATGCATAGTTGTATATGCAATTTCGAGGACGAAATTCAATGAGTGGGGGAGAATTGCAATGCCTCGATTTGTTGTATACACGTATGTATGATTGTGGTGTAATTATATCAAATGGTGGTATGTTAATGGGGGTTCGGGTGGAACCAAGAATGAATTAAAACATGTATGCAAGGATATATGGCAAGGGCAAGGAATGAAACATGGTGTACAATGATTTAATAACATATCAAGTCATGAACTAATAGGCAATTGAGTATGCATGTGACTTTAATTTGAATTGGAGTTGTATTTGAATTTGGAGTTCATTTCATGTACATGTTACTTAACATGTAAATACCTCTAAATGACATGATAGCAAGTGAATTAGGGAACTAAGGATCTATATCAAGTGGATTAGGGAAGTGGAATCACATACTACACCACTTTCACCTCAAAATCTCTACAAAGCTCCTCTCCAAACCCTTAGAGATTTTAGTAATTGAAGCTTGGGATTGACTTGTGACTTGAGTTAGAAAGGTGTGTGAAGTGAAAGTGTACCATCTTGGTAAGGAATTCTTAACTTTACACTTGAAATATGTCATTGGTGTTGCATATGTGAAGTGAAATATCAAGTGTTCATGTGAAGAATTATATCATGTTTCTATGCTTTGAATTGGAATCTATGATGTTGGAATCATGTTAAGATGTTCCTAGAGAGTGCTTGAAACATGTTTAAATGTTGAATTTCGAGTTGTAGGAGAAGAGCTAGGAAGATAAGCTCAAAATCGCCATGTTCTGAACTTTCTGGACATCGGCGATCGATCGCGAGCCTTGTGGCGATCGATCGCCGAGACAGAGTAAATTTTAAGGCGGTTTATACATGTAGCGATCGATCGGTGAAAATGTGGCGATCGATCGCGAGCAACAGAACACTTTGGCGATCGATCGCGAGGTTTGGCGATCGATCGCGAGGGAGGCAGAACAGTTTGGCGATCGATCGGTGAAATGTTGCGATCGATCGCCAGAGTTAAAATATTGAAAAATGTTATATTTTTGTAGAATTTGATTTTAATGCCTATGATAACATGTTATATTGTTGGCATTGTTGTAGCATCATCTCAAGGGACGGGACAACGAGGCAATTAGACAGGGACGCCTAATTTAAATCGTTTGTGTCGCAGTACAGGTACGTGTTGACGTATGTAGTATAGATATTGTGTGATGATGTTATGAGATTGATATCATATGAATTGTGTTATGTTAGTATCATATGATTGGTAGTATCATATGCCTGTACATTCATGGATATCATGTGACAGAGAGATATACGCCTGGTTTGGGTATATGCTCGGTTATGTATTTGAGATATACGCCTGGTATTGGGTATATGCTCGGTCATGTTACATAGAGATATACGCCTGGTTTGGATATATGCTCGGTTATGTGACAGAGAGATATACGCCTGGTTTGGGTATATGATCGGTTATGCTATATAGAGATATACGCCGGGTTTTGGGTATATGCTCTGGCTATTATCATTGAGGACGGTACTATGATATGTGCTGCTGATATGAAGATGTGAGGTGGTTCCACTGACATATTGAGCTGAATAGGCATATCATTTTAGTCTCGTGATAATAGGGTACTTGTTGAGACATGTCATGACATGGTGCATTGGTGGATGCATGATACAGAACATTCACATGAGATGATTGATTGTGCTTTATCATTATTATTGATATTGTGTTTTGATATTGCACTGAGATAGTTGTTTATCTATACTCACGTTTTGTGAATGTTTCTGTAGGATTGCATAGACGTGGGAATCGTGAGTCTTATTCCGCTGCGAGGTGAACCACTGCATAGGAGTTGTACTGGCTTAGGTTGTTAATTTTACATGTAATGTATATGTAGAGAACAAAGTTAGTTGGTTTTTGTACTCAGGATTTGGTACATCTGTAACAACTTAACTAGTAATACTCTTAATCAGTGCATGTTATTACTTAATTCAGACTCACATATGTATGTTAAGATGATACATAATGGATTAAGTAACGAGGACCCCACAACAATCATCCAAACAAGCCCCAGGAGAACCAACCCAATTCTCGTGTCTTTGCCATGACATAGGAGGAAACGATCGATGCAAATGATGTTACAACAAGTACCATTCTAATGGACCACTTACCTAGTTAAGCTTTATTGTGACGCCCCCATACTTAAGAGTATTGCTAAGATATTAGCACAAAGATCACATAGCTAGCATAACTTAGTGGCAATAATCGCTATCAAACTTTAGAAGCAGACAAATTAGTATACGTGAAAGAAATTAGGGAATTCACCGCCAATCTAATTCAGGCTAGCATGGTGGAGTTCAAATATGTTTTGGGAATTACCAGAAGATAAGCGCAAGTGCTAACCATATCATTTAAAGATCAAGGCAACGCATATTTTGAGGACGAAAGTTTCAATAAGGATAGATGAATGTGAAGACCCGATTCCGCCAGTCGAACCAGATCAGTTCTGAGAGGATAATTGACCAAATCAGATCGGTCATAATGAGAGAATTGATCTCATTAGTCAAACCAGTTGAGCATGAAAGTATGAATAAGATTACATTCTGAAAATTTATGAAATCGGAATCGTGAGATAAGGGCTATACGGGGCAAAGTGCTACGTTTGTGAGAGTCACTACTTGAATCGGCAGGGCAAAGTGCTACATATGACAAGAGTCACCTCTTGAACCTGTGAGGTAAAGTGCTACCTGTACGGGAGCCATCTCTTGAACCCTTTTTTTTTCTCTTTAAAAATATGGATCAAAAGGTTTCACTCCTACCCCCTCGGGTAACTCGAACCCAGGACCTTGAGCCTAGGTAGTGTGGTGCCTTTCCAACTGGGCTACCTCACTTTGTCAACCACCTCTTGAACATTAAGAGCAAAGTGCTATACATACAGAAGCCACTTATTGAACCTGTAGGAGCTACTATGTGATTATGTTTCTGAGATATGTTTCTATTCAATCTCTATTGTGAGCAAATTCAGTTGAGGCTCTAGTGTAAGTAAATCGGTTCTGGCTCTTGTGTGATATATTATATATCAGTTTTGATAAAGATCTGTTTGAATTTATTATTATTATTATTGTATACGTATGTTTTATCATGCATGATTGGCCTCCATTTGCTTAGTGTTTATCGAAACACTCACCACTTACCTCCCCTCCCATATAAGAGTGAATCTGAGGTTGAAGACGATGAACTGAATCAATTTTGGGGATGATGAACTGCTGCTGCCATGGAGTCAATCTGTTGACATTTTATCAGTTTTAGTTATTTAAATCCTGCTGCTGTAAATTACGTTTGAACCAGCTGTAAATCAATTTTAACATTATTATCAGTTCACATTGTCAGAACGTTTATGTTTAGAATAAAAATACTAGTTTATTTGAGACATGTATCCGAAGCTTGTTGTTTTGACATTTTTAATTTGGAAGCAACGTCGGTGTCGTCGATTTCGAGTTCGGGGCGTGACAACAGCAAAGTACCAAAATGAATTTGCAGCAAGGTGCCTAGTTATATCACCAAACCGAACTTCCGAGCTAATGCACCTCGCTGAACTTTGAAAGATTGGTGAGAATCTCCAATATGAACATTCCAATGTTAAAAAATTCACAGAATCTTTTCCAATGGCTATATCCTCGTGTCTAACATTCAAATCATTCTTGGAGGCTATAAATACAACGAGATTCCAAGTAGAGTCTTGATGGGAAGCTGAAAAAGATAAAACAACTTATATGAGAGCATTACCCAGGTTATTGGGACCTCTTATATTGTTGTATTAGATCCATTATGGCATAATTTGTGCTAGAGCTATTGCATCTCACTTGACTGAACTCAACTGAGTGGACTTACCAACCCTTCAAATTCGATCCTAGCAAATTGTTTCAGAGCAGTAGACTCGACTCACGTGTTCCCCAACAAATTTATTAAGCTTTGACTTAATTGTTTGTATTATTACTTTATTAAGTTCTTAAATTTATAATATAATATTTGTTTTAAGTATAAATTTATTTATATGAACGACTTAGCTGGTCCATTCGCAAAATATGAAAAGTCAATTTAATTCAGGTCAAAATCATCAAATAAGCTTTCATAAAAAATATTAAATCATGCTTTTATAAAACATATTAAATCATCATATTACAATTATATGAAATATATCATATGTTTATCTTTAAAGATTGCATGAAACTAATGTATATTTCATTTGCTACAAGAATAATTATTTGGCATTCTATGCTAATCCACTAACCAGATAGATGAAGGCTTTCTTTAAAAAAAAAAAATTAAAATATACCCTTTCTGCCGACCCAGCTGGTGGAAGGGCCTATGCCCATATCTCCTCCCATTTTTTGGTCAACCAGTTGCCGACCGGAAGTGTTGGAATGCAATAATTATCCATATTTAGAGAGTGATCGAAGCTTGACGCTTGAGTTGCTATACTGTTTAAATATTAGAATTGTACCGCTACCACCAGCTATAACTTTTGGTAAAGAGCCAAACGCTTGATCCTACAATATGTATCAGAACAAATATCACGTGTTCGATTCTCATGAGTTGTAGGGTAGTGCAGTTATTTGGAGAAAGATTGTGAGAGTGCAATAATTATCACTGCTTGGAGAGCGATCAAAGTGTGATGCTTGGGTTGCTCTATGGTTTAAAGATTATAGTTGCACATTACCACAAGCTATAATTTTTGGTAAAGCGATCATCGCTTGATCCTAGATGAAGGTTGTTTTCTTTTTCAATCTTTTTTACAATCGACGGGTTATTACAACGTATTCTTAGACGAGATGGAGCTCATATATTTCCACCCTTACATAAGATGTAGTGCCCATAAAATATATAACTCTTCCTTCACCCAAACGGTGGAGATTGCATCAAGAAAAAAAGAGTTAGGTATAGCACAACAATTCTAGATCCTCTTGATGAACTTAGCTGGACTCAAGTTCAAGTGGATTCAAACCAAACCAAACCAAATTGAGGTTGGATAAAATAAATTGTGATAGAAAGTCGAAAGAGATTTCTTTGACTAGTAAAACAGAATAAAAGCTTAATGGATTGGTCCCAATTTGTACCATTACATAGGAAAAAATAGATATATTTTACAATATAAGCGAAATAATTTCGAATTTTAGAATGTTTATGTGAAAATTAGATTTCCATAGTGAAATGTTTTATTTAAGTGAGACACACAAAAATCTGTTTGTTGTATAACTTAGCTCATTTTCTTTATAAAGAAAATTCTTAATAGATGGAAGAACCTAATTTTCTACAAAGCTATTTCTCTCGACGGTTTCGGTATCGGTTTCAAATGAAATTTATTTATTTTTTCAAAAAATTAAAGGTTAAAAAAATAACATTATGTCTCATAAACTAATCAAACTAACTAAATTACTTTTTGGTAAGAGTATTATAAATGTTATGAATCATTTTTTCTATTAAAGTAAGGAAATGAATAATGGTTTGAATTTAAATTATACCAATTTAATTAGTTTAAATCATATAACTTAAATTGTCTATATATATTTAGAATTTTAAAATTTATAATGAATTCAAGGTTTTTATTCTGATTTCTTATTTATAGGAATCGAACCAAACCATAAATACTTGATTTTATGTTTAAATAAATAATTGATGTGTGATTTGGAAGAGATGGCCCAACTTTAGATTAATCCTCGAGTTAAATAATAATATCTAACATCAAAATGTGATATATTATTATTGGACTTAATAAAGCAATTAATTTGATAAAAAAAATTATTTATTTTGCATGTCATTTTACATATCCACTCACCCAGTTCCATTATGCAGGTTGGTGTTCATCCACTAATCCCATCAGTCAATATTAAATAATATCATAGCTCACCAATTTTGTCGGAATGAATAATAATTCTTACCCATTTTTGACAGAATTAAGTTCGAGTCACATTTGACACAACAATTGATTTAGCTACTCCCTCACTCAAAAATAAAATAAAATTAAATTAAATAATGTCATTTGCCCATTAATTTTAATTACAACCATTCGTTATGAAAATTAGCTTGACGCCGATATATGATGACTTTCTATGCTACCTCATGGGGTATTGCTCCATTGTGTATTTGAGTGGTCTAAATTTATTTTGGGGATTGAGACTCATTCTTCAAATTAAATTTGGGTCATTCATTTCCTACATGGGGATTGGGGTAATACCCCGTGGAATAGGGTAAAAAAATCCCCATATATGTATCATCACTATTGAGATATAATACTAAATATTTCACATCAATGTTCAATCTACCTCCATGATGCTGCATCTAAGGTAATATCATCACTACCTTTATGCTGCCTCTTAGGTAATATCAAGCATGCCTTTCTTTACTTATGTTGCCCGATCTGATTTTTTCTTAGATATTTGGAATTTACCGTATATAGTAAAAGTAATTATTATCTTTAAAAAATAAAATAAATTGCAATTTTTAGATTTGTTTCAAATTTTCCATCTCATCTTGTACGTTTGTAATGGTTTGCTGTGATTGCTGAAGTTAGTGCCGCGAAACCTCGTACTTCTGTTTTGTGGCCTTGAAATCTTTCTCCGAGGATTTTATGGAGTTTAACTCATTCTTGAGTCCTGTAATTTCGGTTTGAAAACTTGAATAAATCTTCTCCATTTCAAGCATGAGATTTTGCACTGATTCAAAGATCAAATGCAAAATTCCAGCACTTAAGAGTCCCCTCAGACGAAAGAAATCATAAGTGTTATACATGTTATACCTCGAATGAATTAAGACATAATAATTGGGCTGAAATACACTTGTGAGACCTCGGGATATATATTAAAAAATACCTAGGAAGAGAAGAGACGCAACCCTGAAAGAGAAGAGACGCTACCAGGAAAGGGAAGGGACATAAAGGGACACAACCCGGAAGAGAAGTGACACGACCCAGGAAGAAGAGACACTACCCGGGAAGATAAGACAGTACCTGGGAAGAAAAAGAAACCACTCGGGAAGAGAAGAGACCCGGTAAGAGAAGGGACACCACCCGGGAAGAGAAGACACACTACCCGGGAAGAGAAGGAAACCACCTAGGAATAGAAGAGACCCGGGAAGAGAAGAACCAGGGCACGAAATTTGATATGGATTGACACGTGTACACGCATGCATGATGACACCTCACATTTCAAGTTCCAATAAAGGGTCATGATGGACAAAAGCATGGTAAATGCGTGTCAGATAAAATCATTGTTTGGATTTTCTTTTCCTATATAAAAGAGATAATGGCTGATGGTTTGAAAAAGACTTCATGAATGAGGCTACACCAAACACCATTTTTACACCATTTTCTCTTCACTTTATTTACCATTTATTGTACAAAGAATATTGTAACTCTTTTATATTATAGTAGAATTTATATTGGGCTAGGTTCAGTGATATTTTCCCTTATTTTGGGGTTTTCCACGTAAAAATCATGTGTATCATTTGATTTCTGCTACATGGTAATTTTTTGAGATAACATTGGCGCCGTCTATGGGAAAATTGAGCTAAGACGTGAGACTATGACGACATGGCTATGAAAAGAGGAGCATAAACATGAGAAATTTGGGGAATATGAGTTAAATGAGCTAAAGCTTGGAGATATGGGCAGGGGATCAACTTGATATCCATTCCAACAAAAAACTTGTCAATAAACTTCATCCATAATACATGCAGCTCTCCATTGGATTATTTCAACAGATAAGTATTGATTAATGCTTAATTACTTTATAATTATTGTGTGATTGGCAAAGAAATACATATTGTGCCAAGAAATATGAGTAGCCTACATCATATATGTATTGTTGTATATTTGTGAAATGTGATTGCTATTATGAAATCTCATTAATTTAACATTTTACAGTTGTTTCTTGTCATTCTCTTTAAATGAGATCTCATCCCTTGAGAGCTCATCCATGTGAGAGCTCATTCCTTGAGAGCTCATCCCCTGGGAGCTCATCCCCTAGGAGCTTGTCCCTTGAGAGCTCATCCCTTGAGAGCACATCACCTGAGGAGTCATCCCTTGAGAGCTAGTCCCTTGGGAGCTCTTCCCTTGAGAGATTGTCCCTTAAGAGCTCATCCTTGTAAGAGCTCATCCCTTGGGAGCTCATTCCTTGATAGCTCGTCCCCTGAGGAGTCATCCCCCGATAGCTCATACCTTAGGCCTCTACTCGGCCTCGTAAATTGACCTCATATCGGCCACATACCGTAGACCTAAACTTGGCCTCTTACATTGGTCTCATCTCGGCCACATACCTAGGCCTCTACTCGGCCACATACCCAGGCCTCATTCATTGGCCTCTACTCGACCTCATACACTGGCCTCTAATCAGCAACGTACATAGGCTTCATCTCGACCTCATTCATTGGCCTCTACTCGGCCTCCTACACTGGCCTATACCCGGCCACATACCTAGGCCTCAGGCCGCATACCTTAGGCCTCTACTCAGCATGATACATTGGACTTATCTCGCCCACATACCTTAGGCATCTACTCGGCCTGATACATTGGCCTCATCTCGGCCACATACCCTAGGCCTCAAGGCCTCATCTCGGCCACATACCTTGGCCTCATCCCGGCCTCCTCAGATTGGTCCTGGTTAGTTTGGCCTCGAGCAAATAAAAATATAAAAAATAAAAGAATAAGAATAATGAGATGAGAGCATGAGGTTAGAAGAATCTGAGAGCATAAGACTAACAGAATGAGGCGAGTGAGGGCTAACATACAGAATGAGGCGAGGGAGTGCTAACATACAGAATGAGACGAGAGAGGGCTTAACATACGGAATGAGGCGAAGGAGGGCTAACATACAGAATGAGGTGATGGAGGGCTTAACATACAGAATGAGGTGAGGGATGGCTTAACATACAGAATGAGGCGAGGGAGGGCTTAACATACAGAATGAGGCGAGGGAAGGATGAGATATAATATCAACTTTGTGATAGTTATGAGAGGTCGGATATCTTTTACTGATTCGGATTATTATCGGAGTTCGAAGGGCTTTATTTGCTCGATATATTATTAGCTTGGAATGCCTGTTATCGGAGTTCGTAAGGGCTTTATTTGCTTGGTATCTTATTAGCTCAGGATTTCTATTGATTCACCTTTTGTCGGTATGGACAATCTCAGGATGACATTAATTTTCTGTGCTGATGCTCGGTTATCTCAGTCAGTCCAGATATCAGTTCAGACACGATCACCTCTAATTCAGGATTCTTGTCCACCTCATGCCAGGCGCGGCCCAATATGGTTATGTCGAACACCGACTTTTTAGAGATTTCATTAATATATTATCGTAAGGCCGATCAGAATACTTTATGAGCTATAATTACCAGAGGCTCCCATCGCCATGAGTATACAATTACACACTATATTACAGTGATGAGTTCCACACCTCTGATCAGTTCAGTTCTTGAAGCTCAGTTCATCTCAGTGCGAATCAATGTGAAGTCATGTTATATTGTGGTTTTATACTAGACATATTCAAAGTATGAAATTCAGGAATTCCAAGAAGGATGCACATATACTTCTGGCCTAGTACTGGAGTCGAGACAGCGGGTTACACTCTAACTCGACTAGCAGGGATGCTAGTGTTATACCTTGAATGAATTAAGGCATACAATTTGACTGAAATACACTTGTGAGACCTCAGGATATATATTAAAAAATACCCGGAAAGAGAAGAGACACTACCCGAGAAGAGAAGGAAACCACCCGGGAAGGGACACGACCTAGGAAGAGAAGAGACACAACCCGGGAAGACAAGAGACACTACCAGGGAAGAGAAGGAAGAGAGGAGACACGACTGTGAAGAGAAGAGACACCACCCAGGAAGAGAAGATATACTACCCGGGAAGAGAAGGAAACCACCTGGGAAGAGACGTGACACTACCAGGGAAGAGAAAAAAATCACCCGGAAAGAGAAGAGACACGGGAAGAGAAGAACCAGGGCAAGCAATTTGATATCGAATTGACATGTGTACACGCATGCATGATAATGCCTCACATTTCAAGTTCCAATAAAGAATCATAATGGACAAAAGCATGGTAAAGGCGTGTCAGATAAAAATCATTGCTTGGACTTTCTTTTTCTATATAATAGAGAGAATGACCAATGGTTTGAAGGAGACTTCATGAATGAGGCTATACCAAACACCATTTTTACACCATTTTCTCTTCACTTTATTTACCATTTTATTGTACAAAGAATATTGCAACTCTTTGATATTATAGTGGAATTTATGCTGGACTAGGTCCCGTGGTTTTTTCCCTTATTTTGGGGTTTTCCACGTAAAAATCGTATGTCTAATTTAATTTCTGCTACATGGTAATTTTTTGAGACAACAATAAGAATGACCAAATCAGACGGCCTATCTGTCTTTCTAGTAGCCAATATCCATATCCAAGAGCATATCTTGGGTCGAAGCACGAACCTAGAAGTTCAAACGAAGGGGCCTTGGTATTTTCCCAAGCAGAAGGAAGGAGGGCAACTTCGTTTTCTTAGAAAGCTGATGCTTAGAAGGAAGAATTCTAGCTGCAGGAACTCAAATTCTACTTTGGATAATATATGGCTTGCAGTAATGACAATAAAGATCTTTGTTTTTTGTGTGTATTTTTGGACATAATTTGTTTTGCTTTTTGTTTTAACGGGTGCTTAGTTTTCTTCTATTGATGGCTGCGTTGTTACCGTGAGATTTCAATGAACCACCGCATCCACAATAGTTTTATGCATAAATTTAATTCGAAAACGTGTGAAATCAGCAATTTGCATCCTAGTGACCTCTTAAATATGTATCTGCACAATTCAAATTTTGCAGATCCTTCTGGTATTATATACTTTCCTCAAGTTTTAATGTCAGCATCCGATGCTTCTTTCATTTCAAGCACTTAATCTTGAGCTCTTGGATTATTTGTTTCGCCACAAGAATTCTCTTGTCGTCGCGCACATGGCCAACAAAAAAGGGGATACTAACATTTTTTATAATAATAATAATAATAATAATATTACAATTCTGTTAATGATAAATTACACTCAGCAGTCACAAAGGCGTGAACGTTATTTTGTTGTATGTGCACGACATATTGGTCGCATGCCCCAACAAAGATCGAGTCAAAGAGTTAAATGCATAGCTATCTAGGGAATTTGATATGAAAGACTTGAGACCGATAAACAAGATTTTAGAGATGTGATTGATCAATTCTCTAAATAATTAAAAAAAAATTCTACATATTTTTTTCTAAAAGAGAAATCCTTAATCTCATAATTCATAGCATGGCCTGCGAGGAGGAGTGATAAAGCATCATGCCTTGGACTTTATGTTTTAAGCGCGCCTAAGGCCGCCAAGGTAGGAAAACGGCTAGGTTGTGTGGTTGCGAAACACAGGAAGCCGGATCAAGTAACTGTGTGGAACAAGATTTGCCAAGTTTATTTTGATAATTCCATGGGAATTCACATATTAAGTCATTCGAATAACAGGAAGCTTGAGTATCCTTTTATTTCAATCAAATTCCAACAATCATGGAAAATGTCCAGCAGTACACATCTGTCCCTGATTTCAAGAGTTTTATATGTTACTACTTACTGGTTTTCCGAAACTGTACTTCAAACCGAGCACAAACTGAGCCATGACTCAGAACGACACACCGCCAGAACCCTCCACACATTTTTTGCTCAAATTGTTCAGCGTATTTCAAGCCCACTGAGGTCAAGGTGCCAAGATCCGGGAGTGTGGTAATAAAAATGTCTTCATGTAGTTTAATACTGCTAAAAAATAAGGTATAATATCAAACTCCCATCTCAGGCGCTCCCATGATGTTGCTTTCCATAACAAGTAAGAATTGGGTTTCAACTATCCTACAGAAATTATCTACATCATAGTACTAATTCAAAACGTAAGCTAAATGATCTGAAATTTGCATGAGAATGCAATCAATGGAATCCACCGAGACCCAAATAGACTCAGCCGAGAATGTAGATTCAAAACATACAGCCCCGGGGTCCTAATATGAAAGTTTTGCTAAATCATCTATAAATGCACAAGAATGTATGAAATGGAAATTATAGAGATCCACATAGACTCAGCTGGGAAAATGATTCAAACATATGGCGCCATGGTGCTAACTTCAAGGCTTAGCTATATGACCGCTAATTGACAGATAAATGAACAATAATGTAAAGCATTGGAAAATGGAAACCACACACAACCACTAAGTCCCAGAAGAGAAAATGATTTATTTAAACATACAAATATGCATACTAACACGATGAACAACATGATCACGAACAGAGGCAGAGCTAGTGGGTGGGATTTGAAAATATTGATGCATATACATATGCCTATATATATGCAGAGCTAGGGGGTGCGCTTACCCGACCCACTAGCTGCGCTGCTGATTACGCACCATATAGATTATAGAACGACCCTTCTTGACAAGTGTTGGACCACTAATCCACTATGCTTAACTTCGCAACTGTTTATCCATCTGCCAAAGTACTTTCGTAATTGGATAAATTAGATCATATATTTGCATCAAAACCCAAAACATGTCAGTACCCAAACCATAGCAAAAGATAATACCAACACAGAGAAAATAAACTGCCACAAACTTAACAGATGAAGGGATTACCATGATGCTAGTTATACTGAGAAATGCAAAAAGTATCAAATAAAAGCTGTCCAAAAATCTCATAAGATCCTTAAGCTGAAAAGTAAACCACCACAAAATATTGAAAACATAACCAGACAATTATCTTAATTTTAGTCCCCAAAAAGCCATAGTACTGATAATCACGATATGAAGAAGACATGCACTGCCAATAATTCAACGGTACGACTTCTGGAACCTCGCACGAGCACCGCGTCCACCAAACTTCTTCGGCTCACAGCGCCTAGGATCAGCCACGAGCAAAGTCCTGTCGTACCTCACAAGAATATCCTTTATCTCCTTCTTCGACTGCTCGTCGACATACTTCTGGTAGAATGCGACGAGTGCTTTCGCGATGGACTGACGGATGGCGTAAATCTGAGAGGTGTGGCCTCCGCCTTTGACGCGGATGCGCATGTCGACTCCGGCGAAACGGTGGCGTCCGAGGAGGAGGATTGGTTCGAATGCCTTGTAGCGGAGGATTTCCGGTTGTACGAGCTCGATCGGAACACCATTGATCTTGATCAAGCCGCGACCGCGCTTGCAGTGGGTAACGGCTACCGCTGTTTTCTTACGGCCGAAGCATTGGACGGATTCAGTTGGCGACGCCATGGTTGCGGGGGTTGTTTCGTTCATTAATCTTTGTCTACGGCGGAGGGAAACCCTAGCTTATAGTGAAGCTCTAAATGTGGGTGAGTTGAAGGCGTAAAAATATGTGAATTAGGGTTTAAACGAAATGGAGTTGGGCCTCTTTGGGCCTATGATTCTTGCCCGAATGTTTGGGTCGATATTCGAAAGACTTCTGGGCCTTGGATATGTTTTGTAAATGCTCGTTTTTATTTAGGAAAAATTCAGGATAAAAGAAACATAATTCATCTCAAAATTATTCAATCACTTTAGTCCATTTTCAGACACAATTACAATATCACCCAATATCTGGTTAATCTTCTTCCCCGCTCCACTTTTTTTAAATTTCAATTTCCTCTAAGTTGGAGGTTGCCTTCTCTTCCTCCACCACCGCGACCGCGAGAAGGCTGTTCTTCTCTTCCTCCACCGTTGGAGTCGCGGGAAAACTGCGTACCTTGTTGCCACTTCGCCGCCGCGAGAAGGCGGCCATGAGAAACCTACAGAAGAACTTCATGTTTGGTTGCATTTCAAAACCCATGTCCATTTTTTTGTCATCAACTCCAGCGATTTTAATCTTGCCTGGGCATAGCTTCCAAGCTTTTCGTCGGAGGTAGGTGTCTCAAAGTGTAACAATTCTTGAGCTAAATGGATTTAGGTATTTTTTATAAATCATCCTCTGCTTTGGAGATTTTTTCATTTTGGGGTTTAAGAAGGGTTTATCATCGTCTCTTGCAAATTAGATTTTCGGATCTCAACTGGGTGTTGTATAATTTTCCCTTTTCAATTGTTGTTATGCTTCTGTTTTATTAAGCTTTTGTTACCATCATTAATTTTATGAAAACACCAGATTTATTAATTATACTCAGAAGGTGTTTGATGAAATGCATGAGAAGCCTAGGGTTTGAGTTCGTGCAGCAACTCCAATATAGGGTATTTTTACCCAGATTTTTGAATGGTTTGAGTTCGTGCATCAACTCATTTTTAATAGTGTTTGGATTATTGTTATGAATGGTATTTTTCGTGCACCCGTCATTTTTCAACTGCTAATGATATGATTTCCTGCATCAACTTTTGTTTAAATAAGGTCTTTTTGTGCATCAACTCCTATTTGATTTTAATGGTTTTCGTGCATCAACTCTTCTTTAATCAATATTTTACTAACACTGAAATCGTGCACGAAAATAATAATTATCTGGTGCATGAAAATAAAAATTACTGGTGCAAGAAATTTCAAAACCATATAAATCAATAACCGGTGCACGAAAAGCTAAATCAATAAGTGGTGCACGAAAATGGAAATCAATAACTGTTGCACGAAAATTGGAAATCTGTAATGATGCATAAAAATTGGAAATCAGTAACTGATGTAAGAAAATTGGAAATCAAATAACTCGTGCACAAGTTACTTGTTTGGATTTTTGTGCACTAGTGTTATATTTTCGTATATCACTGTTACATTTTCGTGCATTATCATAATATTCATCAATTTAGAACCAAAGTTTCTAGTCAACTCACGTTCAATGTAGACATAATCTAGTTTGTTGCGAATAACACTTTTACCAGTGTTATATTTCGTGCATCAGTTAGTATATTTAAGTTGCCCATGAAAATTGGAAATCAAATAACTGGTGCACGAATTTATTAAATAATTGGTGCACGAAAATTAACCAACTGGTGCATGAATTTATACTCATACCTAATTTTTTACTTAAATAAATGCTTTGAAGAGGTTTACAAAATCATCCAATAGGTTTACATAACTATTGAGTTCGTGCACCAGTTAGTTTATATTTTTCGTGCACCGATTAATATTTTGCAATTTTCGTGATCCAGTGTTATATTCGTGAATCAGTTTTTTTTCTTTTGCAATTTCCGTGCATCAATGTTGTATTTTCATGCATAAGTGTTATATTTTTGTGCACAATGTTATATTTTTGCAATTTCGTGCACCAGTTAATTAAAACAAGTTCGCTCACTGGTTCTTATATTTTCGTACATCAATTAGTTTTTTGCAATTCAAATTCGTGCACCAATTAATCCTTCACCTCTCCTATTTGCAATTCAAATTCTTGCACTAGATTATGTTTTTCGTACACAAATGTTATATTTTCGTGAACCAGTGTTATATTTTCGTGCACCAGGGGTGTTCATTCGGTTCGAATTGAACCGAACTGAACTGAACCGAAATTTTGGTTAATCGAAATTTCGGTTTTGAAATTTCAAAACCGAAAACCGAACTGAAATTGTTCGGTTCGGTTTAGGTTCGAACCATAGTTTTTTTTTTTTTGAATTTTTCATTTGTTTTTGAATTTTTCAAATTTGTTTTTAAATTGTATGATTAATTGATAAAAATTCAACGTAAATACAAACACTAATACATCATTCTTTCAAATGAATTCTGAACATTTGACATTTTAATTTTAAACTTCTAATATTATTTTGAAGTTATTTAAACAATCGAGTTTAAATGAGACAACAAAATAAATTATATTATACTTGAAACACGTTATTAATTTACGAGTTCTTATTAATACAATCAGGAGCGAAACCATTAAAAAAATATTTAAACCATTAAAAAGTTCAAATTATTATTATTATTTTTTTTAAAATTTCGGTTTTCTGTTCGGTTCGAGTAACCGGACCCTGTAACCGAACCGAAAACCGATTTTTTTTAAAAACCAAAAATCGAACCGAAATTTTTCGGCCCGGTCCGGTCCAATCAGTTAACCGAACCGCTGAACACCCCTAATGTAGACATCATCGAGTTTGTTTAGAATAACACTTTTACAGTGTTATATTTTCGTGCATCAGTTGTTATATTTTCGTACACAAATTTTTTTTTTTTGCAATTTCGTGTAATTTAAAACATGTCAGTGCACCACCAAGGTTATATTTTCGTACACCGGTTGCAATTTCAAGTCACGTTCAATGTTGACATCATCGAGTTTGTTGCAAATAACATGTTTACCAGCGTTATATTTTCGTGCACAAATTACTTCTTTTGTAATTTAATGCACTAGTTATTTAAAACATGTTCATGCACCACCAGTGTTATATTTCCGTGCACCAATTACTTTTTGGGAATTTTTGTGCACCGGTGTTATTTTTCATGCATCACTGTTAAATTTTCATGCATCATCATAATATTCATAAATTATCGAATTAGAACTAGTGTTTCTAGTCAAGTCACGTTCAATGTAGACATCATCGAGGCCGTAACACTTTTACCAGTGTTATATTTTCATGCACCAGTGTTATATTTTCGTGAAGCAGTTACTTTTTTTCAATTTTTCTGCACCAATATTATATTTTCACCACTATCCAAGTTCGAAGCACGTTCCATACTGGGGGAAAGGCAATTATATTGTATTTGATCATGCAACTACGAACATAATGGTGCACGAACTTATAAGATTACCTGGTGCACGAAAGTTTAACATCCTGGTGCACGGACTTATAAAAGTAAGTGGTGCACGAACTTATAAACGTAACTGGTGCACGAAACTTAAACATAATGGTGCACAAACTTATAAAAGTAACTGATCCACAGAACTTAGTAACTGGAGCACAAACTTATACTGATGCACGTACATTACATATTCTTACTTGTGCATACACAACCACATACAGTTTTGGGTGCACGATTTCAACACATTTTGATTTGTTTATCTCAAGTTCCAGAACATTATAATATAAACACATACATAACATTTAAAAAACATAATGTTTTCAAAAGCTTTACAAAATCATCCAATAGGTTCCTTGCATGTTTTCCTGTTGTGACCGTATTTATTACGACATCTACGATACAACCATCTAATTTTTCACTTGCTGTTGTTGGTCTTCAGATGGTACTATATCTTTCTCAGCTTTCAATGCCTTCTCATTCTTCTCAACAGATGAAGTCAAGAAACACAATCCATGATTCATTAGAATAATCTGAGGCTATAACACCATTCAAAAATTAAAGCAAAAAATCAAGTCATCATGATATAACATCCATGCATGAAACTTGATCTGATCATATCAGCCGACTACAACCCAATATTATCACAAAAGCTCAATGCACAAGTTTATTATTTTCAAGAAAAACCACTATCTAAGGAAAAAAATAAAGAAAGAATAATCTTGAGAACTAAAATTCAAGTTTAAAATCCAAATATAAACATCACTTATGAAGCAGATGATGATCTTTTTCGATGCCCTTCTGTTTCGCTTAGACAATTTAGAGAAAGACTTAAAACTCTCAAGTGAAAGTATACATTAATACTTATGCAATGCCTAGGACGTTGGCCAAGTACTTGAGCACTCTATGCACATTCTCCTGGCAGCATCCAGGGACTGTGAGCTTGGCCAGTCTCTAGGGACGTGTCGGTAACGTCTAGGGCATTACATGGGACACCCAGGGCTTTCATCTACAAGGATGTTCACATAATTTTGGGTTCCAAATATTATATTCAGCCCACGACTCTTCAATGAGCACTGCTGCAGACCACCTAAAAATATTAGTGTATGTTGAAAATCCAGCTGTAATATAGTTGTTGTAAAGCTTTTGTTTTCCTAGAATCAATCTTTCCTTATTTTATTTTTCTCCTTAATTAGTTGATTAAGTAAATCAGGGATTATGTACCTTGATTTACTCTGCTAATACAACCAAGGAATTAGTTGTAGGTTGCTAGTAACAAGGCAGAAATTACTCAGCCCTCTTGTGTATAAAGATCTCTTTGTATCTGAATAAAAGTGTGCAGATTCAATCCTTCAATTCGGAATTCTTCATGGCACCAAAGCCATATTCTCTGAACGGATCATTCCTCTCCAGCCCATTCTCTCAATTTTTTTCCTCGCTCTATTCTTCTCCTCGGTATTGTCCATTCCTTCCTTCCTGTCATCTCGTGATCATCTCTATGACATAATATGGCATGGCAATCGAACAAGAAAGCTCCACCTTCAAAGGCCACCTTCGGTCAGGAAAGTCCAGTATTTCTGTCGGTTACCAAGAGCAACTAATTGTGCTTTATATCCGTCCAATGTCCCATCCAATCGAAGTTTGATTTAGTAAACCCATTTACACCAAATGACCTTAATAGTTGATGGACAAGAGACAATATCCCAGGTTAAGTCACGTAATCCTCCTACCCACTGGCGCTCCGACCACGAACTGACGAACTGGGTGCACGTCCGCCGCATTAACGCGAATTAAGAATTTCTAGTTCGCGATTTAAGAATTTATAGTTCGCGCTTCAAAAATTTCTAATTGGCGCACTAAGATTTTATAATTCGCGCACTAAGCATTTCTAATCTCGCACTAAGATTTACTAAGTCGCGCATTAAGTTACAAAATCTTGTTAATCCTCTTTAATTCTCCGATTTTTTTTTTTTTTTGCAATTAACAAAAAAAATTCTCCGATTTTGGGTTTAGATGAATTTTCATGGTTTCTAGGTACTTCGGGTTGGTAAGAAAATTATATTATATGGTAAATAGATAGATATTATTCACTATTATGTAATGAATCATGAAAATACATAATAATATATGAAAGATTAAAATATGTGATAAATGAAAGTATGATAAATGTGTGATTTTGTAACATTTTTGCGGAGTAAATTATAATAATTTTGATATCTTAGTTTTTTGCATGAAAATTAATAGAATGAACTTTATAAATAAAATTTTTATCGAGTTAATTTAAATATTTATATTAGTCATTTCATAAGGCAATAATATAAGCCTCCTGAAATAATATGAGTCATTCTTAATAAATTCATACTATTACCAAACATGTGGAAATATATATGTACAATGTGCTTTTATTTTTCAAATTCGTTATTTATATCTAATAAAACAAAATGTTGATATTTATTTTCATTTTCATTTTCTAAAATATATTTTTCGAATAATCCTTACTAGAAGAACAATTAAATACAAGATTCAAATTACGTTGCATTACTGACTATAACATTTTACAAAGCTGCAAATGTTAGATCCTTCAATAAAATCTAATTTTAATATTTTTTAGAATGATAAAGCTGCAAACACCAAAGTTGTTAAGAACTTCATATTGTAAATTTGTAAATAATATAATAATGATATAAGTTTGTTAAATATGATGTATATTATGTATGTTTAACTTCATTTCATCAGTGTATGTATCTATATTTATTTTCAATAAGCGCATTAAGGCGCACCCACACTCAATTTTTTTGGAAATTGACGCACTCGCGCATTCACATCCGCTCACCCATCGGACTTATGTGATCTAGATCCCAGGTGGCATTGTCTTGAAGGGCCCGTAATTCAGCATCCATTGTAGTTCGCCGTATTCATGCTTAATAGCCTTAGAATAGCATGTAGGAACTAGGTTAGATGTCAAAACAACATGAAATGAAGAAGGCGAGAAGCCATAACGATCGGGAGGATGAGTGGCGAGTAGAGCGCCGAAGTTCGGTAACCTAATCCAATGGAGGCTCAAGATCCAATGGTTGAGCAAGCTCATGCAGCGGACCGGGCTCAAGTGAAGGCAATATTAGGCATCGTCTTTCGTATACATTTCCGGATTGAAGCAGTCGTGGGAAGTATGCAAGTCATCAAATGTACGAAGTAGAGGTGCCTCGGCTCGGTCATATGAGAAGTGCTAAGGAAGTATTGATTTTCAAAGAAGACAACGTATCGAGAAATACGAAATCTATGTGAACAAGGATCATACAAACATAATCTTTGTGAGAAATACTATATCCCATAAGTACACATTTGACCGATTGAGCTGACAATTTATTACATTCATTACTAGGCAAATGCACAAATCAGACAAAACCAAAAGTGTGTAAGTCGTGGTAGCTAGGGTTATGTTATATTGACAGTAGTAAGGTGATGTAAACTGCTAGACGCTGGATGGTAACCGACTTACAAGGTAAACAAGTATATAAGGCTTCAACCCAAAATTTAGGAGGAACACCCGATTCAAGTAATAACGTACATGTGATGTCTAACAAACGACGATTCTTACGTTCATCCACCCCATTTTGTTGAGGTGTATATGACAGTGGAAAATAATTTGGCATATAGGCTATTAAATTAGGATGTAAATTAGGTTGTTAATATTCTAAATTAGGTTAATATTCTTTCCATACATAGGTTGCACTTTCCTTACATAGGTTGTAATTGTATTCAATTTAATGCATTGATGAATGAAGGAAAAACCATTCAGAAAGAAAGTCAATTTGTATTACATGGTATCAGAGCCAAATCCAATCTTGAGTCTTTTCTTTCTCTGATTTTCATCGCGTCGTACTGTTCGTCGGCACTGTTCATCGCGTCACACTGTTCATCGTGTCGATACTGTTCACCGATACTGTTCATCGATTTTTTTTACTGTTCATCGCGTGATTGCTTTTCCTCGATTGATTGCTTTTATCGTGACATCCCATAAACTAATATTGGGTTTTGTTCGATCGGCTTTATCGCATCAGTTTTAGCCTTTGTCTCTCATCAATTGCTAATATTGTGCGATGTTAATACTGAAATACTGTCAAATACTCTTTCATACTATGAGTAATTTTGAATCTTTCGGTATTAAATTCACGGGTAAAACTTATTCGGCTTCGGAATTCTAATTTCGTCTGTTCGTGACGGGAAATGAATTATGGGGACATGTTGATGGGAGTAATTCCATCCCTCTTGATACAGCGTCCCTAACCAAATGGAAGATTACAGATGCTCGCATCATGTCATGGATGTTAGCATCTGTCGATCCACTCATTGTACTAAATCTTCGCCCATACAAAACCGCCAAAGCCGTGTGGGACTACTTACAACAAGTCTATTGTCAAAACAATGTGGCTAGGCGATTTCAACTCGAATACGAGATTGTCAATTACACTCAGGGTAACCTCTCTATCCAGGAATATTTCACGGGCTTTCAAATTCTGTGGACAGAATTCGCTGATATCATTTATACTAAGGTTCCGGCTAGCTCCCCTGCTGATGTTCAAGTTGTTCATGAACAAAGCAAGAGAGATCAGTTCTTGATGAAATTGCGCCCTGAATTCGAGATCGCTCGATCTACGTTAATGAACCGTGACCCATCTCCATCATTAGATGTTTGTCTCGGGGAATTACCACGCGAAGAGCAGCGCCTTGCAACGCAAGGGAATTTCCAACAACATTCAGGATTTTCTAATGATGTGGCATATGTCTCTCATGTCAAAGGAAAGGAAAAGGACATATTTCAAGTACAATGTTACACTTGCAAGGAATATGGGCATATCGCAAACCATTGCACCACTAAAAAAACAATTATTGCAACAAGCCCGGCCATCTTCTTCACGATTGTCCCATTCGTCCACCAAAACGCCATACCACAGGATATCAAGCTGCAGTTGGTTCTTCTTCCGCTCCCACGGCTGCGCCTTCCACTCTCACCCCTGAAACGGTGCAACAGATGATTATCTCTGCTCTGTCTACATTGGGTCTTCAAGGTAATAACTCCGCTTCCCTTGCCTCTTGGTTGATTGACTCAGGGGCCTCTAATCACATGACCAAGTCTGCTGGCAATCTTCATAATGTTCGCCCATATTCGGGTCTGTTACATATTACCGTTGCTAATGGTCATCAGTTACCGATCCATGCAACTGCTGATGTGAATGATTGAGAAATGATTGAAATGCAGTAGACATATATTCACCCCCGAATCAGAACATAAGATTTTGATATGTTTAGAGATTTGTGCGTCCACTAAGGCTACAAACTGTTGGAACATCGAAAATACCTCAGATTTAGCCCGTAAAAAATAGATCCAGGTATATTTGTTATAATCATCGATGAAAGTAACAAAATATTTGTATTTGGCATGAGAAATAACCGGCGAAATACCCCACACATCGCTATGTATTAGATCAAAGCAATTTTGAGCACGGGTACCCTGATCACGAAAAGGAAGAGATTTACTCTTACCTAACTTACATGTAATATAGTCAGGAAAATTAAGAGATGAAAAACGATGGTTTTTACCCAAGAAACCTGACTTTATTATATGAGAAAAAATATGCGAATTAGGGTGATCTGTAACCCGACACCTGGTACTGCATGGATCGGTAACTGATGACCATTAGCAATGGTAATCTGTAACGGACCCGAATACGGGCGAACATTATGATGATTGGCAGCAGACTTGGTCATGTGATTAGAGGCCCCTGAGTCAATCAACCAAGAGGCAAGAGAAGCGGAGTTATTACCTTGAAGACCCAATGCAGACAGAGCAGAGATAATCATCTGTTGCACCGTTTCAGGGGTGAGAGTGGAAGGCGCAGCCGTGAGAGCGGAAGAAGAACCAACTGCAGCTTGATATCCTGTGGTATGACGTTTTGGTGGACGAGTGGGACAATTGGGAAGAAGATGGCCGGGCTCGTTGCAATAATTGCATTTTTTAGTGGTGCAATGCTTTGCAATATTCCTTGCAAGTGTAACATTGTATTTGACGTATGTCATTTTCCTTTCCTTTGACATGAGAGACATATGCCACATCATTAGAAAATCCTGAATGTTGTTGGAAATTCCCTTGTGTTGCAAGGCGCTGCTCTTCACGTCGTAATTCCCCGAGACAAACATCTAATGATGGAGATGGGTCACGGTTCATTAACGTAGATCAAGCGATCTCGAATTCAGGGCACAATTTCATCAAGAACTGATCTCTCTTGCTTTGTTCATGAACATCAGCAAGGGAGCCAGTCGAAACCTTAGTATAAATGATATCAGCGAATTCTGTCCACAGAATTTGAAAGCCCGTGAAATATTCCTGGATAGAGAGATTATCCTGAGTGTAATTGGGAATCTCGTATTCGAGTTGAAATCGCCTAGCCACATTGTTTTGACAATAGACTTGTTGTAAGTAGTCCCTCATGGCTTTGGCGGTTTTGTATGGGCGAAGATTTAGTACAATGAGTGGATCGACAGATGCTAACATCCATGACATGATGCGAGCATCTGTAATCTTCCATTTGGTTAGGGTCGCTGTATCAAAAGGGATGGAATTACTCGCATCAACATGTCCCCATAATTCCTTTCCCGTCACGAACAGCCGAAATTGGATTTCCCAAGCCGAATAATTTTTACCGGTGAATTTAATACAAAAAGATTCAAAATTACTCATGGTATGAAAGAGTATTTGACAGTATTAACGTCGCACAATATTAGCAATTGATGGGAAACAAAGGCTAAAACTGATGCGATAAAGCCGATCGAACAAAACCCAATATTATTTATGGGATGTCACGATAAAAGCAATCAATCGAGGAAAAACAATCACGCGATGAACAGTATCGACGTGATGAACAGTGCCGACGAACAGTACGACGCGATGAAAATCAGAGAAAGTAAAGACTCAAGATTGGATTTGACTCTGATACCATGTAATACAAATTGACTTTATTTCTGAATGGTTTTCCCTTCATTCATCAATGCATTAAATAGAATACAATTACAACCTATGTAAGGAAAGTGCAACTTATGTATGGAAAGAATATTAACAACCTAATTTAGAATATTAACATCCTAATTTAATAGCCTAAATACCAGACTATTTTCCACTGTCAGTTATGAACCAATTCTCTTTATCAAAGAGCAACTTGAACTCCTCCAAAAGATGATTAGCCAATCCACTGGCTCTTCCACGGTTGTTGTAGGATCCTTGGCTCAGGGACTCGAACTCAAGGAAGATGATTGGCATTGCTAAGGTGTACTTGAGACTCTATCTCCTTAGGAACAACAATTCTCTATAAAACAAGCTCACAATGCAGCCTCTTCTAGTCAAGCTCACAAAAGTTGTTTTTCCGAAAATAAGGATAGTGAGGCATGTTGGTTTGTATCTTTTTGGGGACCATCTAATATAAAAATATCATTGAGGCATGTTGGTTTGTATCTTTTTGTTCATGTATTTCTCATGAAAGAAAAATCTTAAATAAGGCAAATTTTCAAAAAATTCAATGCCATGATCCAAAATCAATTCAAAACACAAATCCATGTTTTCAAAACAGATAATGCAAAAGAATATTTTTCATCTGCTTTGAGTGAATATCAGAATAGAAAGGGCATAATTCACCAGAGTTCTAGTGTTGATACCCATTAACAAAATGGGATCGCTGAGAGAAAGAATAGGCACCTCGTTGAAGTTGCTAGGTCGTTGATATTTACTACTCATGTCCAGAAAGTGCTCGTTGAAGCTGCTAGGTCGTTGATATTTACCACTCATGTCCAGTAACACTTTTGGGAAGAAGCTGTCCTTACAACGACCTTTCTTATCAATAGAATAGTTGTATAATCTTCATCATTCCTCCAAAATCATTTGGATATTCAGCCTTTATTCATGTGTATCCTCACAACAGGAGAAGAAAACCTGATCCCAAAACAATCAAATGCATTTTCCTTGGGTGCTCACCAAGTAAAAAGGGTACAATTGTTACTCTGCTACCGCAAGAAGATTCTATAACACAATAGATGTTACATTCTGTGAGGAACAACCCTACTACACCAAAACCAACATTTAGGGGGAGAGTACATCAATTTGGGATATCATTGAAAACCAACAACTTTCTCCTGTCGAAATTCCACCTCAAGCTCCTTCCTTTGTTGATGAATCTCCAAATACTCATAATATTGTCATCAAATCTCCTGTAAAAAAATCTTTCTTAAAATCCTCTCGAACCTACTACAAAAAAGAAAAGCTTCGTGTTTACTCCAATGGAAATTTGCACCAAAAGGAGACGGCAGACCGAGTGCTCCGTAGTCAACTCCATGAGTATGATCCGACTCCAAGTTCATCTGAAATATCACAAGGTAGTTCCCAGCAAGACACTTTTCCTCACGAGTCACCTGATAGTTGGGCCATTGCCTTAAGAAAAGGTTCTCAACCACATTCAAGAAGCCCAGGAGATACCACACCAGAAGACTGCTATTATGGAAAAAGTTCGGGCCTTAGAGGAAAACAATACATGGGAGATAGTTGACTTGCCATGAGGAAAACGATTAGTGGGCTACAAATGGATATTTACTGTAAAGACAAAGCTAATGGAAGTGCGGAAAGATTCAAAGCCCAACTAGTAGCAAAGGGATTCACACAGTCTTATGGTATTGATCATCAGGAGACGTTTGCCCTAATGGCTAAACTCAACACTGTGAGAGTGCTCCTATCCCTTGCAACAAATTTAGATTGCCCATTATTCCTACTTGATGGTAAGAACGCCTTCCTTAACGGAGACCTTGAAGAAAAAATGCACATGGAGATTCCTTCTGGCGTAGGAAATCAAGCTATAATAATAAAGTCTGCACACTCGGAAAGTCTTTATGCGGGTTAAAACAATCTCCTCAAGCATGTTTGATTGGTTGTCTAGGGCAATGAAGAGGTTTGATTATTTGCAATATCAGTCAGATCATACCCTGTTTATCCAACGATCATCTCAAGGAGAATCATCCATTCTCATTGTCGACATCATTCTCATAGGGGACTTCCTTGAAGAAATATATAGACTGAAGAGCTTTCGTGCAAAAAGAGTTTGAGATCAGAGACCTAGGGATACTCGGTTATTTTCTGGAATTGAAGTATCTCGAACAAGGAATATAAGTCTCTCAGCGAAAATACATTCCGGATCTTCTGAAAAAGACAGCAATGCTCAGATGCAAGCCCGCAGATACGCCCATGGATCCGAATATGAAACTAGGAAATGAGAAGAACATGACACCAGTCGACAAAGGAAGATATCAACATTTCGTCGGAAAGCTCATATATCTCTCACACACGAGACCTGACATCGGTTTCTCAATTAGCGTTGTGAGCCAATTCTTGAATAATCATATGGAAGAACGTATGGCAGCAGTCTACCGAACTCTCATGTATCTCAAAATGACTCCAGGCAATGGCTTGTACTTGAAGAAGAACATGAAGAGGAGCTTCACTGAGGCAGACTGGGCAAGCTCGATTATTGATCGCAGATCCACGTCAGGGTATTGCATATTCGTATGGGGAAATTTGGTCACTTGGAGAAGTAAGAAACAAACGGTTGTTTCAAGGAGTAGTGCAGACGCTGATTTCAGATCTATGACACATGGAATTTACGAAGAAATATTGCTTTAAAAACTACTGAAGGAATTCAAAAATCAAGATGAAGAGCCGTTACACATGTTCTCTAACAATCAAGCTACAATAAGCATAGCTAAGAACCCCGTTCATGATGACATGACTAAACATGTTGAGATAGATCACCATTTCATCAAAGAAAAGATAGAAGATGGTATAATTCTGTTGCAATACACGCCAACAAAACACCAATACAAGCCAACAAAACAAATATATCGCCATTTCTCCTTATTTTGTTTTTTCCTTAATTAGTTGATTTAGTAAATCAGGAATTATGCACCCTGGTTTACTTTGCTAATTACAGCCTAGGAATTAGATGTAGAATGCTAGTAATAAGGGCATAAATCGCTCAACTTTTGTATATAAAGATCTCTTTGTATCCGAATAAAAGTGTGCATATTAATCCTTCAATTCAAAATTTTTCAGTATAGAAAACGCCAGTTTTGATATCATTATAACACATAAATTCGGACAGTAAAATTATTTTTTAAATGCATTAATATCCACTTTTATTAAGTTCGAGATATGTATTCGTTTAACACAACATATCTTAAGATTTTACCTATATTAAAAGGTGACAATTGAATTCTTAATTCAATTTTTTTTTTGAAGGCATAGTGATTAATATTAATTCTCTAGGTATCTCATCGATGTAGACCTACATAGTCAAACTATATGCCTATATTTTGTTGCCTTTCATGTTCATTATGCTTCTGTCATTCAAGAAATTTGACAGACAGCTATCCATTGCTAAATGGGGAAAGGTACTCGTCTTATGAATAGGCTACTGAATTTTTACATCATCGATAACTCGTAACAAGAAATTATGGCATATATTCCTTTAAGGTTTCCCACGTCTGTGTTATTAAAGATGTCTTTGCCCCTAGATGCTAATGAATAGAGTCAGTCGATTTGCTAGAAACAACCTTGTTCTTTGAGGGAACAGTTATTACTCCAGTTTAATTGTCTTATTACATTGTTCTACTTTTACAGATCCGTCAAGTCTTGAATGCCATGCGGAGGGGTGTCCAATTGCAATGCTTTGGATCTTTTTGATGGTCTTGAATTTAGAAATACTGGAATTGTTGATATGCTCTTGGCCTTAAAAATATGTGACTATATTATCTTGCTCTTGCAAAATACTCAAAATGATGCTTATCTGCATGTTATATACTTACAGATATAGCTTTCATTCATCAAACTATATAGAAAATAGACATTTATGACTTATTCTTATTGGGACTTCAATCTTGTCATTCGACTACACTAATTGTGCTTAGTACTTCATTTCCCAAGATATTGGTGTGTACAAACTGGAAACTGATTCACATTCCTAATTGCTGGATAAATATTTACGTAGCCTCTTTTTTATTCTTGTCCTGTTTTCTGCATTGTTAGATTTTTTAATTTAATACTCTTTTTCATAAAAAGTGCACCATGCAACACGTTATCGCGAGACCTAAGTACTCACAGGTGATATACAGATTGGTAGCCGACTGTTGATATTAAGAACTCCAACCTTTTATTTTCAGGATTACATGCTTATTGATCCTTTTGTAAATGGGTTTGTTGAGTTGCATGACCGATACAGAGATGTGAGACTCGATGTTGACAATATGTCTTACGAGGTACTTCTTGTCAATTTAACCATCCTTTTTCTCTCATATTCCCATTTTGCAAACAAATGAAAGAAAGTTTTACATGGGGAATTACTGTTTACTCCATATGTAACAGGAATTGCTGTCTTTGGAGGAAAGAATTGGGAATGTCAGTACCGGACTGGATGAAGAAAGGATATCGAGCATGAAACAAAAAATCCATGAAGCTATAACAGTTTCACCAAATTTGGAGCCATGCTGTATTTGTCAGGTTAGAACCATGTTTCGACTTTGAAAATAGCTACACGAATGTCACATCTCAGGTCCATGATGCTTGGGCCCTGCACATGAGGCTTTGCATAATGAACTAATTTATCAACGAATTGGCTCCCATCATTGTCTTATGAATATGATTAACTAAGTTATTGGAAGAATCAGCCGTGAAACTTTGTATGATAAGGTTATTATAAATGTGAATGAAGAGTATCATTTTTCTTCGGAATGATCAGGAGGATTACATTGCAGGAGATGGTATCGGGATATTGGCTTGTGGGCACGAGTTTCACGGCGTTTGCATCGAACAGTGGCTACAACTGAATAATCTTTGCTCGATCTGTAAAATGACAGCATTAGGGACTTGACGACAAAAGTGAGTTTGCAGGGGATCACCCTGGTTTTCTGTGGTCATATATCCCTACTGCTTTTATCAACATTGGCTTTTGGTATCATGTTACTTCTGTACTGAAATCTTGGGCTTAAATCTTTCAAAAAAAAAAAAAACTTGGGCTTAAAGAATGGAAGGTGCATTTACTGGGATTGAATAATGAAGAAGCATTTGATATATAATCAAATGGTAAAACCTCCATAAATTAATACTCAATAAATTAATAGTCTCGTTAAAATAATTTTTTTCTCCAAACCCAACTTGGTCTAAACATTATTAATTTAATACTCGATAAGTTAACCTCTCTAAATTAATAAAAAATGATGGTCATTATATTATTAATTCATAGAGGTTTTAACGTATGATTTGAATCTTTATCCTTAATGGAACTTTTTTGTGTTCCTTCAACAATAAAAGTTGATGTGATGGATAATATGTGGTGGATATATTGAATTTCATTCTTCTATGCATTTTTCAATATTCTTTATGACAATATTTTTTATTTAGCTCTACTTAAAAAAAAAGTTGTTATTCTGAGCTCAGATGATGACATGGCATTCGAGGTGTCCCAATGGTTTCATAAGATGAGTTAATTTTAACTTATTAAAATTACCAAATTAATAATAAAATAAAAAAAGTTGCATGCATGACACGTAATGAGCATATGGGACGGGGAGTGGGGCTTGGGAAGCCGAGGAAGAGCCAAAAATCACAAAACGATACAATTTCATGATCACAGAAATGCATGAAAAGGGCATACTACATCCGGCCAAAACGACAACCCTCTTATGGGAAAATACTTTTACACATCCGATCTGACAAATACACCAATATATATATATATATGACCCCCTTCTCATAATACGTCACGCTACAGACAACTAACTAATACCTCGGAAATAATAAATTATTTATTATTATAGCAAGCCAACAATTTTTTTTTTAAATTAATATAATTTATCTTGTATTATACTTTTTATTATAGGGAAACAATAAAAGTATATGTTAGGAGAGTGATTGACACGTGGTGCTAGGACTAATGTATAGTTTAAAATATTTGAGTTTTACCGTTACCACCGGCTATATCTTTTTGGAAAAGCGGCAAACACTTGATCCTATAATTGGTATTGGAGTCAATGTCACGTGTTTGATTCTCGCTAATTGCAAGTAGTGCAATTATTGGGAGGTGGATTCTTGGGAAGTAATAATTACCCTTGTTAGGAGAGTGATCGAAACGTGGCGCTTGAGCTGCTTTGCCGATTAAAGAATTTGAGTTACACCGTTATCGTCAGATGTAGCTTTTGACAAATAGCAAATGCTTGATTCAACACATTCATTTGAAGCTACTGTTTGGTGTGATTTTTTGCGCGGGCGTGCCAAATGTATGAAAATCTAACTTGTAAAGTAGACATTGCGTGCCTCGATTCGATCGTTGGTTATCATCTCCACGATTAAGTTTTGAAACTTAGGAAATTACCTAAAAAGAATGACCGGAAATTGAACAGGAAATTCATTAATAGACATGAACACTTGGTTGTATCGTTAACAACTGAATAAACATCATTTACAAGCTAAAAGTGTGAAAAATAAAGCTGAACAAACTAGAAATTTAAACTAGGAAAACTGGTAATATACAAGCTGGAATGACATAAATTAAGCTAAAATCAAAATAGAAAATTATGCATAAAAGTTGCATAGAGAAAGATTTTGAGTGTTGATTATGCGAGAGACTCCAATTTTGTTCAATCCTCTACCAGTAGTTTCTTCCCACTTTGCTGCATGTCCATGTACATGAAGCAGTAACTCCTTCTTGCTTGACTTAATCCAACCAAATTTGAGCATATTTTAATTTATTTTGGGTCCAACAAATGATACCCGCAGGCGCTTGGCCGTCTAGGCCAAATGACCTTTTATATGTTCAAAATATTACCTTGTTTACCTGGATGGATGCCGATAATTTCCAGCTTTAAATCGTCTAATCCCTTCTTCTTTCTTTGGTATAGGAGGATTGCCATTCTCATGATATCTCCACTGAGGCTATCAGTGATCCTTACAGTCCTACTAGGATGATGGATAACCCCATCTTTAAGATGGGTTCTTTCTACTTGAACTCCATTGTATCTATCATTCACCTCATCAGGTTCTTCTTCAACGATTATTTCTATTCCAGCAGTATCCGACATCTCCTGTGTCACGTCCCGGACACATGCCCGTGCAAGCACGACTGCACAATGGGCTCATATAGCAACTACTTCGTATCCGTCATCGTTATAAGAAAATGGTTAATCCCAAGTTGCTATAATAGTCCATTATAAGCCTTTATATACAACTTTAAATTTTTCATCAACAACCAATGTGGGACAAGGGTATTACATCCTCCACTTGAATTCTCGTCGACACCTATTGCACAGTGGCTTTCCAAACTAAAGTTGCAGTCAGTTTTTTCTCATCTTTGCTATACTTCATCATGGATCATTTTGTTGTTGGGCTGAATCATTGCCTAAAAGCTACAATGGTTGTGGGACTAAGGATTTTTCCTATTGTCTTTCTTGTATTCATATAAGCATCTCTTGAATGCTCGTCATTCTTATTGTCAAGAGATTTAACATGAACAAATCTTCCATCATAATACCACGCATCTACCACACTGGTAATAAATTAAAAGGATGGGCATATGTCTTTACAATCTCAACATCGTTGCCTTTCCACAATACTAGTAATTGATGTAAGGAGGATGGGGTAAAGTGATTAGCATGTATCCAATCCCTCACTAAAAACACTTGGAAATTTGCACTTAGGAATGATTTACTTTTCATCAATATATTAGATGTAACACGCCGATAATACCTCAGTAGATGTTAGATCCTCTTCATTTTCCCCAAATTTTCACGTGATTGGTACCAAAGGTACTGAATTATCCCCAGCTTCATCATCAACAGGATTTTTAATCACACTAGCCACTATTTCTTCTAAACTTTTGGATCTATGAACATTCCCGGATAATCCAATAGGTGATTGACATCTTTTTTATTGCGGTAACCGAGATCATTAATCATATTCTCAAGCTCATGAATGTCTTCTTCAAAAGTTGGTTCATTTAAGTTACTGGTTCACTCTTTAAATTGATAAATTATTCATTTATCGATTAATTAATAACTATCTAAATTAATAAAATTTCATAGTCTCAATGTACTAATTTATAGAGATTTCACTGCAAGATTTTTCCTAAGCTACAAAGAATTTTTGTGATTGATCGAGAGCCTCTCTAGTTAGTTCTCGGTCGTTTCTTCCTCAACTAGCCTTGCTCATGTTCATGGCTTAGTGGATAGACATAATGGTCTGGTCAATTCTTGCTTCCCCTTATTAACTGCTCGCGTTCTTTGCATGACTCTTAAGCATGTCTCGGATTCAATCGTCTGGGCATGGGAGCTTTTCCTCTGCAGGGGGCCTTGTGCAGTAAACCCCCTACGGGTGGTCGTCCAAGTTTGTTCTCGCCTGATACACTCACTTCGTACGTGGGTTGGTGGTTAGTTGTGGTGGTCATGACTTGGTCGATTCTTTAATCCCCATGCCTCCGTTTATTATCTCATCCATGCACATTTTTCGGCTTTGATTCATATATAATTTTGTGAACTTAAATCCATTTCTTTCATGGACATTTTACGGGCCAACAATTTTATTGATGGTTATTTCCGTAACTTTGATTTGGAAAAATTAAATATTATAGTTTTGAATTCTATTTAATAATGATTGCATCATATTAGTTAGGAAAAAAAGTATTATTTTAGATATTAATATTAATATAGAAAGAAAAGATCTCTTGTAGTTATACAATATACTAATTTAAAATATTTCACCTCAGAAAGAGGGTAATTAAGCTTGAAAAGAAAGAACTAGATATGCATTTTTTTACCTAAAATAATAAGAATATTCATGTATTTGAACTGGGCTTATAAATTATTTGATCGTTTATAAATGGTTTAAGAAAAAGCATGCAAATGTAGCTTAATTTTTAAGATCTCATTTTGATATTTTTAGAGACCAAAATATCCTCATTAATTTTATTCGGGAAAATAGCTAAAATTGTCAACTAGCTTTGCCTATTTGGGTTTTGATCCTTTAAGTAGTTAAAATTGAGTCTTTGTTTTGTAAGTTAGGCTTACATTGGCGTTTAATCTTATTTCACCGAATTGATGATGTGGCATAGGAAAATGTTGACGTGACAACGAAAAGACGTCTCTGGTGAACATCAGCATTCTGGGGAAATATAACAAAAGCCAACAATAAAACGCTTATGTGTGAGGACCCAATTTTAACTACTTAGAGTACCAAAACCTAATATAGGTTAATTTAGAGAAACATTTTGACAATTTTTTTCATTTTATTATATCCCCAATATACCTAACACAAGTCAATGATACAGATCTTAAAATAAGTTCAAAATATTTATTTGTGTTATTTCATGGTATAATATCCTATTTTTTACTTATGATTTTAAAAAAATTTATAATACCAAATATATCAATATGTTTAAACTCCATTATCTTATTTATCCAAATATCTTTACAATTTATTTTAAATATTTAAAATAAATTTAACTAGCCAACCTCATGAAAAGTAAATATTTCAAAGATATTAAATTCGATTAAAGAGTGAGTTTAGCATTTATTTCATGTGAATTGGTAAGAATAATCACGTTTGACATGAAATTACACAATAAAGACAATTTCTACAGATAATCATTACGATGCTACTATATAAAAATATCGATTTTATTAAGACCAATAAATGCACATGATAACGATCAAGACATTATATTTTCGCTATACGATTTGTTGAGGTTATACGGCATGTCCTCTATGCGTTCATAGACGAAGTGTTTCGCATTATCTATGTCATAACAAACCTAACGCATTAGTTCTCACGTGGTGCAACATCTTATGTCCACATATCGTTTAGTACGAGACTTTGCTCTGTCACTGCATAAGAAAATAAAGTTGCACTCCTTCCACTAGCTATAATTTTTAGCAAAGTGGTAAGCGTTTGATCCTAACACGATTTACACACCAGTAAGGATGCACTAAAAAAGCGTACAACCCACCTATATTCGGGTTTTAACATTCGAAAAAGACCTGCAATCCGTATTTATGTTGACGAGTAGTGGATTGTTGCACCTCCACCCGCCTACCCACCCAACCGCTCACATCTTTACATAATTATAAAATTAAATATTTTAAGGGTTTAAGTTGCAAATTGGATTTTGTAAACGCATCAAAATTTAAGTTTGCTAATTTTTGGTGTATATTTAGAGTGTAACTTATACTTCTTTTTTAATATACTTTATTTTGCCAATTAAAAAAAATTTGTTGATTCATTGAAAAATAATAGTTTCAAGTTATTTCATTATGCACTTGTAATAACAAGAAATATCGTACCTTGTAGTAAGAAGATTTTTTTTAAAAAAGTTATAATTGTTGATTTTTTTTTTGTACCAGTAAAGGTTTAGTTATTGATGTGCTAATTTGATGGTGGAAAATTTTAATACTTTTTTAATGTTTTTTGTTTCATATTGTGATTATATGGTATTTTTCACTTTCATACATGATTTCGATTTATATAGTTTTAGAATGACGGTAATACGATAATTTATCGTTTTAACTGTGATTTTCAATTGCAAATAATTTGATAATTACGCTTCATATAATATTTTTTTCCACATGATTTTAGATTTTTATTCTATCGTTTTATTTAATTATATTTCTGTTTTATTATCATTGATAGTAAATACTTAGTTTAAAAACTTGTAAAATGCATTAATTATAATTTATTTCTATTTGAACAGCTAACCGCCCGTACCCACTTGAACCGTATGATTTTGTAATATTTATTATGCAATTGCGGTTTAATAATTTAGAAACCCGTATGTATTCGGTTGGGTGATTTTTTCATGTCTACACACCAAAACTCACCCACATATACCCCTAATTTATGGTAATTTGTATGCCAAAAAGAGTAACAATTATTCCTTTCACCTAAACTCGTGAGAATATTCACGTTTGACACACATATATATATATATATATATATATATATATATATATATGTGTGTTTTTTTAGGGATTTAGTGAAGTGGGACCCCTCCAAAAGTGATGAGATAATCTCTATAAATGTGCTTTAGCTAACGTTTTTGTTCTGAAGCCAATAACGGCACTTTGGCTTATGATTGTATTTTGTTTTCTCATTATTTAATTCTACATTCAAATTATTAATCTTATTTATTTATTTTTCTTATATTATTTATATATAATTAAGTAACATATACATACATAAAACTCCAAATACTTATACAACATTAAATTTCGAGGTTAATTTAATTTTTTGGTTTATATTTCTTAATTATTTATACATACATTCTTGTCTCGATATTATTTAAAATTATAAAAAATCAAACTTTTACATATAAATTCATATATTATTATATAACTTCCTTGCTCGAAAAAAATATTTGAATTGTAAAATATTAAATAAATTGCCTCTTAATTTATTAAAAAGCATTTGAGGTTTGTGGAAACCTAGTACCTTTACGTTTGCTGTTGCTGTTGCTTTTGCCACCTCTCTGTCTATATATGCTTACAACATTATTATTCTTCTTCCTTCTTCAATCTACACCATAAATTTCTGGGCTTATTTATACATTACATCTTTCTTTTTCCCATGCTAGCCATGGCGGAATTGCTTGGCCATGAAGATAACTTCTTGTGGGAAAACCAATCAT
Source organism: Haberlea rhodopensis (assembly GCA_907163345.1). Classification (NCBI taxonomy): domain Eukaryota; kingdom Viridiplantae; phylum Streptophyta; class Magnoliopsida; order Lamiales; family Gesneriaceae; genus Haberlea; species Haberlea rhodopensis. The sequence goes on along the minus strand of CAJQUN010000044.1, from coordinate 3,058,018 downwards.
GGTTAGGCGACATTAATGAAGAAAATAATGGGAAAAAATTAGTGGACATCACCAACAATACAGATGGGCAGGAACCGGCCACGGAGGAGGGATCTCAGCTGCCTACGAAGGGCAAGAAGAGGACCGCCGCCGCATGTAAAGGTGGTGCCACCGCCGGAGGGGAATCTGATCATGAGTTGCATATATGGACTGAAAGAGAAAGGAGGAAGAAGATGAGGAACATGTTTGGAAATCTTCACGCTTTGCTTCCTCATCTTCCTTCAAAGGTAATAATTCTTTTTTAATGCTATTTTTATTATAATTTTAAAATTTCTAAATAAAGAAATCTTGGGATTGAAATTTAGTCAAAAACATTTATTAAAAAAGAAAGAAAGAAATTGGTAGCCCACATGAATGAATTCGTAGTTCTTCAAAGCTAGCTAGCTAGCTAGCTAACTAGGGCACATCTCAGCTTTCTATATTTTTTTGCCCCTTTTGGTTAATGATTACAATTTTCAGTTTGTTTCTTCAAAAGGTGCTTTTCTAGTTTTCTAACATACCAATATTCATTTTCATGAGTTCCTTCAAAAAAAATTTTTTTTTTTAAAATTCTTAGCTTGTATTAAATAATTTTTATCATATTATATCTTTTGTTATTTAAAATATTTATGCAAACGACAAGTATCGTATAGAATGTGCTAAATATTTAATTAGTATTTGAAAAAGATTTATATATCATGCAAAATTAAAATATAAATTTTAAGAAACTAACATTAAATAGAAGAGAGATTATATACATGCACACAAATACATATATATATATATATATATAAGTATGTATTATATAAAGACATATGTTTATATTTAGGAAAAATTACAAATCAATGCTGTAAATTGACATCATTGCGATACTAGTCATTTAAGTAGCCAAGTTGCAATTATAGTATAATAACTTCGTTTTTTTGGCAATTGTAATCATTGTTCGTCGGAATATTAATATGATATTGGATACATCAGCAATATCCGAAATTACGTCATCAAAGTTCGGTACAACAAAAAGACTAAAATTGCAACAACAAAAAAAAATTATACTAAAACTACAATGTGACCAAAAACTCAATTTTGTAAAAAAATTTCTTATATATAACATATTTGAAGTAGAAAGACAAATTAATGGAGATATAAATACACATATTTCAAGGAGAACGACAAATTTAATGGAGAAGATGCTTTTGGGTTTTTAATTTCTTCTTTGGTATGATGATTGGCTTAGGGGTCTTTGAGTAGCTTTCTGAAGAATCTTGTGACTGAAATGTTCAGAGGAACACATAGGATTTCTGTCAAAATCAAAGGATCCAACTGTAGATTACTCTTTTTTTAACATAGATATGTGTTTTCTATTTTCCGCAAGTAATACATAATAAATGTCACTCTTATTTCTCATTCATCACCAACTTTTTTCCGGTTTAATTGATGATACCCTTAAGGGCAGTGCTCTTAGGGGCATTATCATCGTTCATTTGTAATCTTTTTTAAAAAAAGAAAAAAAAGATTCCACGTGGATGATGGATAATACCCCTGAGGGCAGTGCCCTTCAGGACAGCAACAATGTTTCCCTTTTTCCACTTCTAATAACTACGATTATTATTAGGTTTTCAAATAAATTAATATATATTAAAACTTATTAAAAAAACATCTTAAATTTTTTATGTAAAAATTTAAATTTCACTAAAAAAAACAAAAAAAAAATTCCATTTAAATTTTGAATCCTCCCCTGTAGTTAAATCTATCACTACAAAAACCCATGTATGTATTTTAAATTAGAACTGAAAAAAAAAACAAATATTAGAAATACAAAACTATTAGGTTGCGTTTAGTTTAGATTAAAGGATTTGGAACGAGTGAATTTCAAATTTCTCACCTAAATTCAATTTTTTTTTTGGGTAAAGAATTGTAGTATGTATTTTAAATTACTCCTCATTGTTTTAATGTATTTTCCTTTGTAATTTGGAAGGATTTAAAATGACAACCAACCACGTGTTATTTCAAATAACTCGACTTCAAATTATTTTCTCCAAATCAAATACTTCCATCCAAATCCAACGTTAATTGAAACACATAACACTATCCAACCAAATTAAATAAAAATAAATTATTATTTTATATAAAAAATATACCTCAATGTGCTTCTGTGTCTATCGTTTAATTTAAAGATTGGACAGGTGTAGGAAAAATGGACCACCTTTAGTTAATGCAACCATTTATTTGTTATATAATATTGTATTTAAATGTGTATTAATAATTGTGGACATAACACTTGTTTAATAAGTGATTTTTGAATATATATATATCTATATATATATATATATATATATATATCAATTGCATTAATGAATTGATTCTTTGAGGTACATATTTTTATGCATGCAGGCAGATAAATCCACCATCGTTGATGAAGCAGTAAACTACATAAAGAAAATGCAGCAAACTCTTCAAAAACTTGAGATACAGAAGCTCCAAAGGCTTCATGGATCCAAAACTGCTCAACAAAAGCTCGCAATTCAATCAAGAGAAGCATTCTTAGCTGATCAAACATCGACAGATGTTATTAATCCTGCGAATCTGTTAACATTTTCGGGTCCGCCCGTTTTCAAGACATGGGTTTCACCCAACGTGACGCTGAATATCTGCGGAGGAGACGCGCACATCAGCGTTTGCGGGCGGAGAAAGGCCGGCCTGCTGACCGCCTTTTGCCATGTGATGGAGAAGTATAGGCTGGAGGTGGTTTCTGCTCAAGTTTCTGCGGGTGGCAATAGTTGCATCTACACCTTTCATACTCGTGTAAGTACAGTTTTTTTCTGCTTCTTAATTCAAAATAGCAATTTAAAAAAGTATAATAGGATTGGGATAATCATATTTTTCGTCCCAATGCTATCGTTTTAATCCATCGTATCCCGAGCGGAGCGGAGCTATAAATCAATATTATCTGGGGCTAGCCGGATTAGATAAGAGGGCTAAGACGATTTACAGGTTGGACTTAAAAATAAAATTTCTAAAAATTAACACTAAAATTTTTTTCTTCAAAAATATTGCATGGCCTGGATCCTCCATAGCCCAAGGTAACTCCGCCCCTGATCTTCTCCATCGATTTATGAAATTTAGAAACGTTTGGCCCTCGGTGTCGGAAACATATATATTATGCATGTGTACTACTCCACAAAACTTACATCTCTTGTTAATTTATAGGTCAATGGAATTCATGAGCAATTCCAGGAAGCATTTCCAGTGGAAGAAATATACAAGCAAGTAGCAGCAGAAATAATATATACAGTGGCTTAATGCTTTATTCATTTGGATAAATTAATTGTATGTAGCCAAGATGGGATATTAATCAGTTGGAATCATAGCTGCGTGCAAAATGGTTGATAGTTGGGGTTAATTTGGAAGCTTAAGGGGCGTTTTAATTGAATGATTTGAATTTGATGAACGGATTTTGAATGGTTTTGTTTTATAGTATTTTGAAATCTACCATATTGATTCATAAAACGAAATGAATTGAAGTAAAGAAATTTTAGATTTATAACATTCGAGAGTATCCGAATAAGTTTGATGGATTTAGGCATTAGTTAGTTACTTGTGTTCAGCACATGTTGCATGCTGTGTGAATACTGTGTTTTTATGATTGATGTTTATTACTACCTTAAATCGTGTATCCTTTCTTCTTAATAAGATAGATAGATAGGGAACACAGCTCAAATGGTTAATTCATGTAAGAAAAAGTTCGTGAATGGTTTTGTATAGCCCATTAAGGGACACGACCCGGGCTGTCCCGAATAGAAGGTAATATATAGCTATCCGCATACTTGTTATACACTTCAAATGATATTTTCTACTCAAAAATCAGTCAAGTACAAATATTTCTCTTCTATGCGAATCATTTTTTGAACAACGAAATTCGTCGGTTAAGTGTTCAAAAAAGACCAGTATCAATAATTATGATTTTCTATGTGCGTCTGAATTTTACTTGATTATTATTTAAGCTGAGATAAAAAGCTTCAAAATAAGTTAGAATTATTCAATTGGATATAGAATATGCAATATAAAATAATTGTATAATTATAAGGCAAACATACGTTTTTAACATAAAAATAAAGTATATTTACTAGAGAGTAGTCAACTTGACAATTACACCAAACTACAGAAAAGCCATCAAACAAAAAGCCATAGAAAACTAAAATATAAAACCAGTGCTCCAACATAATACAAGCGCCCCCGCCGAGTGAAAGTGGGACATTCAGGTGGAAATAATAAGTGAATCATGGCAAGAGAACGGGACTTGACCATAAAGGGGGCCGGTCCCCTCAAACCATGTATCCTAGAGTACAAACAAGTATGTGGCCTGACTTCCAATACAAATGAAGGTACAAATGAGGATAGACGAAGAGCATAAACTGAGAAAGAGACGATAAACAAACCCTCACATCCAAAACTCATACGAAAAGCCAAACCACTGGATGGCGCATGGAACAGACAGTCAACCTAGTCAAAACCAGACATAGCTCCAACAATCAAACATTCAAAAAGAGACACCACCATAAAGACAAAAGAGTAGCGCATAGAAATCCAGTTATAGACAACATATAGCAACTACTCACATAACCATAATTACAAAAAACACATCATCTAGAAAAACATATAAATATACTAATATAAACCAGTAGCAAAATGAGGAAACTCGCACGGCTAGTTAGGTGCATGCAAAATAATGTCCGGGTTACCCCCAATTCTTGGGCATGTCGACCAAGAAGCCTCATGCCTCAAATCAGGAGAACGCATCCGAAGCTGGTTATGATACCGACCAGGAGGCACAGGGTTGTAACCCATGACGAGCCAGGGCCACCACCTCCGCAACCTAAACCACCGTGTAACCCGCGGCAATCAAAAACTCCACCTCCATCCAAGTTTGCCTACACCGCCGAGTCCAAACCCGACCTCACTGCCAAGATCTTCACCTCCGCCCAACCCACCACACAAATCGAGGCCATCGCAGATACCACCTCCGACGAAAACGGCCATGGCCAAGCCCAAAACCACTGTCAAAACCTCCACCGCCATCGAGGCCCCCATCGTAGCCGAACCCAACTCCAGCACCTCCACCGAGGCTCCTATCAAGCACAAACCCATATCCATCGAAGGAAGCTTCTTCACAAGGCACAAGAAGAATCCCAAAAGCAAAAACGAGAGAGAAGATAGAGAACCCCATTTTAGGGAGAGAAACTGGCAAAAATAAGTTATGATCAAGAAACAATTGAAAAGTTTAAAGCGTATCAGGGAATTAAATGTATGATCATATGCTCCACATCCTGCATACCAAGGATGGATCTAAAAGGCTTAATGGTTCGGGTTGGTCCACAACCGGTTTAGGTCCAAAACTGGAACCGGGTAGACTTAGTTCAGAACTGGCACCGATCTGTTAGATTGGCAGATATTGTCATTCTTATGGACTTCAACCTGCGGACTACTGGTTCCGGCTCAATAGTTCCTGGATCAGTTCCCATGGAATCAGACCAAAACCAATCCGGTTATCATCACTAGGAGGATTCAAAGAAATATCGGTACATGGATAAAAACTAAAACTGACAAAAAAAAGTTACATAGTTAAATTTCTGAAATAATTTTTTTAGAATCTGTGCACCATTTTTGTGTCAACCATATACCACGTTTTAATCAAAATTAGCGCCATTGCTAATATTATAATAGACAAGAGAGCTCAGAGAAACATTTACCTGAGTTTGAGAATGGTTATAAATAGTTAATTGATCCCAACCATTATATTTTCAAACTAACTCATTTGAATAATTAGATGATTGAGTTTATTGATCCCAACCATTTTAATTCGAAAATAAGGTTTCAGTTGGATGACAATAATTTGAAATCAATGGTTCATTGTTGGGTTGGTTTTGATATGGGAAGAGTTCAAATCAATACCATCTAAATTTTAGTTCTTGTATGAAATAATTAGGGAAAATTATAAAATTCGTCCTGCAAATTGGCCTGTTTTCGTTTTTTGTCGTGTTAGTCATCAAAGTTTTGTTTTAGTCCGATAAATTGATATATATTTTTTTCACATTTAATCATTTTTCACTAGTACACTGACGTGACACCAGAAATTGATGACATGACACTGATATTACGAACGCGGAATAAGTTATTGCTGATGTGGCATTGAGGAGATATTCGGCGCAATGTCAGCACCCGAGTGAAAAGAATTAAAACTGAAAAAGACCAAATTGTTCGACTAAAACCGAAATTGATGACTTACAGGACCAAAAACAAAAACATACAAATTTGTATGACGGAAATTATAATTTTTCCCGGGTAATGAATTTAACAAATGCCCCCCGTAGTATAATCAGGATTTCAAAATCAGGAGGGCAAAACTTAAATAATTTTTTTTCGGTGACTAAAATATAATATTTTTTAATTATTTTTTTTTTACAAAATGAAAAATTTAAATCATATCATTTTAAAAGTTGTATGCCCGGCAATGAACGACTTTACCCTAAAGAAGATCCGCCACTGAATGCATCATATGTGTTGGTGTATAGAACGGGACACATATCCGGTCTATGCAAAAATTTCCCAATCAGTTTCTTTCGTCGAAACACCAGCATGAGATGAAAATCGATTCTCCCTTATTGGCTTTAGTCATTTGACTCGTCACATCATGTCGAATCTTGGTTTTATGGTTTGATTTGCCTTTGCTAAGGTTGGTTGAATACTTGTATGTACACTTAAGAAGGGAGTTTAATAAGTGTATTTGTCTTGCTCGGTACTACAAGAAGTACCAATATTGAGTAGTTATGCATTGATTTTGATTTTTTACAACAAGATTGTGCTTCTTTGAAGGATAATTAATAGAAATTATTATTTATGGAGTATCGTATAATTTAATTTAATAGGATACAAAATAGAATGTGATATAATTAATATATTATTTGATGTAAATAATTGGATGTGACATTATATTCTCTTTTAGATTGAAAAAGGACTTTCTTCAACCAAAAAAAAAAAAAAGGACTGTTCTACTTCTTCTTCTTTTTTTGGAAGAGTTTTGATAAGAAATTGATTGGAAAAGGGGCAGAGTTATAAAGACATCGTATAATTAAAGGATCTGTTCAACTGCAGCTTCGATATCAGGTTTTTTCTTAAATTAATTTTTTAATTTTGTTTTGCAAAAATACTGAATTTTCAAAAGTGTTGCAAAATACCCTATGCACATATTAGAAAAAAATTGACAAAGTTTGTTTTTCTCTAAATCGACATGTTCGTTATCAGTTTCAAAAATCAATTCAACATAAACCAAATAATTTCAATCCATCCACAAGAATATAAAAATAATGACTCATCAAGATTCTATAATTATCAATATTTTCATAATAATGTTAGCCTTAAACTATAGCTGCAAAATAAGCTATAATACTGTTAATCGATTATATAAAAAGGCTGCACAATGGAAATAACTAGATATTGGTACAAAAAGGCTGCACAAAAGTATATCATATGGTTTGAAAATAGGCAGTATGTCCCAAGTGATTTGTGAATAGGTAAAAACATCCTAATAAACGGTGATATTTTTTCACGACAAGACAAAAATTTCTGAGAATTATGGACGTATAAAATCTAAAGAATACCGTACCACCAAAAAACATTTCACAAACTTACAACCATCAAGAATTGGTGATGAATTAAGAATATGTGAACCTTATCACAACCACCAAAAAAGTGAATGAAAAATTTTCTATTCAGGATGAAAACAAAACTATAGCAATAAGGAACAATATTTAATTTCTATTTCCAAGCTCGTGCCTTAAACTCTTATATTAACAAAGTTCAATAATTCTCAGTTGATGTCACACCTACTGTGTTAATATTCCTCAATTCTCTTCATAAGATGCCATATCACGCCCATTTTCATTCATTTTGGTGTTCACATTGATAAAATTGCTGTGAGAAGTATACTGCACATCCATTTCAACTGAAAGGGCCTGCTATCGATTTGTCCGAAATTGGTCTCGTTTTTTGCTGCTGCTCCTTGAGCGATGCTCGCTCGAGGTGGTTCACATACTCCAAAAGTCATATTTTCCTGCATTATGGTGCAATTTGTGCTCGTTTATAATCGCGAACATTTAGTCTTTGTAGAAACAACAATGCGGACGCAGGATTTTCGCGAAGGTGACAAAAAATTTTAAATAAAGAATTTAGGCCAAAACAAATTTAGGGGTTAAAATATAATTTAAGGGGGGCAAAATGTAATTTTTAAGGGGCATAACTACGATTTTTTAGGGTAAAATTGTAATTTTTGTAAAAAAAAATTATTTTAAGGTTAAAAAAAAATTATTCCGCCAATGGAAACATGGTATAATAGAGAAAACTGCAATAGAAATGCAACCTTGCAAGATGATATAATTTTGCAGCCACAAACTAGTTGGCCATTTGCTATGTCTACGGCTTCAGACACTCCTCCTCCATCACTTCTCTGCAAGGTTTACATCGTAAAAATTATTGTATACTTGAAAGATGGTAGTACTTGCATGGTGATAATGAGTTTTTGAGTTAAATTTTGACAAACGAAATGCTTACCTTGTAAAAATCAACTGCAACAAAATTAGGCCACCTTCTACCAGCTGCTTGTGCACATGTGTTCATCATGCTAATCAACGGGGCTGAATTGTGTTTGCACGCGGCTGCCACATCAGGGTTGTCTGGAAAATAGTTCATTAGGACAAGGGACCTTGATGTTACATTCATTGCCTGTGATTCTGCACGCTTAGGGCATGATCCAGATACCATTCCACCATTACCATCTGCATGTTTAGAATCCAGTGAAGAGAACTCATTAGGTAAAATCAATCTGAGATGTTAGATTGTATGAGAGGCTTACATTGATTTTCTACGACGTATCTCCACTCATAAGCAATGCCTTCTGTAGATTCCTTGGAAGATTTAGAAGTGAAGACTACCAAACGCTGATTCCGTCTCACCATATCATCAACCTTTGGCCACTCCCCACCATTTTTTGGCATTCGGGATACAGGAAACCAATATTTAAGTAAGCCAGAGACGTTAAATACATTCGTCAGGCCGTTGGGAGATGTAACATAATCTTCAATTATTATGGTGACAATTTCAGTAGGATTTGACTCGAGAAACAATTGGACCTCTTTCAGAACATTTATAGCAGGTTGCTGCGAAGCAATATCCAACAGATTAAAGTGAAATAAATCACGAATGTGTAGTACACTTGATGTTGCATCTGAAAAAATGGAATGAAGTAGTTCATAGTGAGTGATATCTAACAGCGTCATTTACTTACGAAAGCAGTGTAGTTGTAGCACTTTCCCCCAAATGAGTGGCATAACCAGACATCATTTTCGAAATCATACATATCGAGCATCAACCCTCTAACTCCATTCTGCATTTCATTTGTCCACAGAAAGTTTATTATTACGCGATCAGTCGAGTATTGTTGCATTGGATAAAAGCATCATATCATCTCTTTCAAAGGCTTCAACAATATTTGAATATTTATAGGCTATCTATTTGGATATCTTGTGCTTATGTTAACACCACTGCTGGAAAATGTAACATAAAAAAGTAAAACATTCAAATACTGGAAACAAGTCGTGCACTCAGGGCATGCTAAAATATTAGAAATGTAGTATTCCGCTTCCAATTAGTGTACTCGGACATGGACAACAACCTGGTGAGGATTTATCTACCTTTTCCACCATTTTTGTTCAGTCAGCTCATCCTGGATTGATTAATGGCTTAATTTTCATTTCATAAAACTGATACATGTTACGAAACTCTTCACGTTGATTACAACACAAGCATGTTTTTAAATTTCATAATTGGAGAGTATATGCCCAAAAAAGGTAAGAATATTTCATGAATTCAGCAACGTTATTACATCAGTGAAAGCTACCTTTAATCTATGAAAAAATATACGATGTTACCATGGTGTTACATTCTTAAGTATGACTTAAAGGTTCTAAAAATTCTTGAATATCTGGCATTTCTTTCCGTAAACGCTTACTAGTGTTCACCTACCCTTGCATTTTAAACAAGGGAGTCAAAGTAAGCGTGCGGAGTTTCCACACTACGACCATTAAATAAGATTTGAAAAGAACCAAACATGCCAAAAAACAGTCAATACAGTTAAACAAATAGCTTTAAACAGTCATGCCATTATGCTTATTCAATTCAGTATTTCCATTTAGGACTGTATAATGTCTCTGCCAATCTGCTAAACGAGATATTTCTAACTATACCCCTTCTCTAAATCTGGGAACATCATTTGCTAGCAAGATTCAAATAGTAGGAAAAAGATTCCGAAACACAGAGAAAAAAGCAAACGTTTTACATGGAGCTGATTAGTTACGGAGTCCTGCTGATTCTGCGGAGATAAAATGACACTTCCTGTCGCAGATCTCGCTCCCAATCTAGCAAATGAATTGTGCGTAATTAGCCACGTATACCGATTAAACGGCAAGTCTTTCACCTAAAAATCCATCAATCAAAATTAATCACCGCACAGCTAAAAACAAGAAACTGGATTTTTTTTTTACATTATTATATATATATATATATAGCATGGAACAGCTACGTGCATTGGTACCAATGTAAATAGATAACGACGAAACCTTAGAAAGAGGATTGATAGGCTGCGTTCGCGTGCACCGCTGCCTGACATTGCCATTTGCTAGGCAAGTCTCGCAATGCAGCCCTGCGTCACAATTTTTGTTCGCGACGCACGTTTCTCCTTGCTGTAACCGTTCCAAAAGATCATAAAATTATATCTTAAGTCAGAAAATTCAGATCCACACAAGTTATTCTGCTTATTTTTGTTTATTTCCTCTTTTGCTACGAAGAATCGAGTAATGGATTGAAAACAAGGTACAAAATATACCTTATTAGCTGCTGAATAACCGAAGAACAACGCCGTGAGGAACAGAATCAACGCATAGAAATTCTTCATAAATCCGAACCTGAGCAAGGATTAAACAAATCGTAAGCGCTTCCATCACATATATATACATAGAACAAAAGCATAATCCGAACAGAAAAACACATGTATGCGTAATCAATCGAACTTACTTGCGAAGGATGAAACTGATTACTTTCACGAAAAAAGGAAGTGAAAACAGAAATTTGCGTGTGAGCTTTTGCAGTTTCAGTGATTTCAGATGAACGAAGTGTGTCTCTATTTATAGAAACTCCCGAGGCCCGCGCTCAATACCAACCAAACGTACAGTCGATACGTAATTTTATTTATTTTATTTATAATAAAAAAACGTGAATTACATGTATATATTATTTCAATCTCAAGATCATTTATTACGCCTTCGAATTTTCAATATCACAGATCTCCAAAATATCACACAATAAACATGTGAGTGTTCAATGTGCAATGATCGTAAATCTTTCCGTATTTGTACTGAATTATATGATAACCTCCGTGTTATACATACGTTAGGATCGTGGATTTGGTCAAGTTGTTTAGATTCAAGGAATCACAACATACATAATGATTTCGCTGTATCAGTAATATCTTTTTGTGCAATTCTATAAGACTTTGATTAGTACAAACTCACTTAAACCAATGTCATACTTATTGTCTAAACTCCTAGCAACTCATCAATGCATATTCTTTAATGTCTGATATGCAAAGACTCTCTCAATTGATATTTAACAAATCAACAACCGTTACAATAAAATTCACCCTCAAATAAGCTCATAAATACAATGAATAGAGTGAATAAAGATGCACAAATAATTCCATATTGAATCTGATTCAACAAGGTAAGAGGTGTCTAAAGTTTTGGGTTCAACTATGTTACTCTTTGAAGCTCCCTACTTTGATTCTCCTTTGGAATTGTTGGAAACTTGAATAATCTTCTTTTATCTTCAAGGAGTTGTATTTCCAAAATGTTAAGACACAAGAATCTGGTCGTTGGGAAATGTTCTATACGATTTGTGAGCTTGCAACGGTGATATATACCAAGTGTGCTAATTTTTGTATTAAGTCCGAAGTCTGCTATTTGAAGTTTGTTGTTCGAACTTTACCCAAAGTTTATTGTTCTGTTTTCTTGGTTATGGCTCTTTGATTCGTTGATTTCTGGGAAAGCTAATTAACATGAAAGTTGTATCCATTTATCTTGACTTTTCACTCAAAAAGACTTCGATTTCGACATCGTATGAAAGAGATATACTCGAAATACATGACTTGCAAACGATTTTTCTCCATCTTAAGTTACGATTCGGCTTTTAACATCTCAAGATTATTTGAAGATCTTTGTCTTGGCTTTCCAACGCATGATGAATTGGTCAATTCCAATAAGCGATTTTGGGAGATATTGCCAATAGGCTAACTGGTCCAACTTTGTTGGTCCCAGCAAAATTGGTGATTCGATTTGCAGCAACTGCATATTGCAGATATCTTTTCTCCATGTTAGCTTATGATTCAGTTTTCAACTTCTGAAGATGACTTGTAGGTTTTATTCTTAGCTTTCCAAATCAGACTGAATTACTCAATTTCGATAAGCAAGCTGAGAGTTATGGCACAACAGACTAGAGCTCGTTTATTGTACCACCCTATTACCATTTGAGACTGCTCGATTTTGCAGATTTTTATCCTTCGTAACATTCGAACAAAGTATGTTGGTCTCATGTAGAACTTGCAGCATTTTGAGTTGATTGTCCAATCAATCAAGAAACAAGTCGTTTCGATATTCGATCGATGAGATATGATTGATTGATTCTATTGCGCTCAGGAATCAGCAAACTTAAACTTTTTATTTTTGCAATCCAAACTTAAAGTCATTTCTTAGTATATTCAAACTGTAAAATTTCAATTATGAACTGTGCAATTGATAAAATATGTTAGCAACAGATTAATAAGTTTTGTTAACATCAAAACGAGATTATTCGAGTTTCCAAAACCCAATATTTAAAATCAATCGTCTCAAACCGAAAATCTAGATTTGATTTTAACTTTTATCAATAAACGAACCAAATCCAACTTGAACACCCTGATACATATTTCTAAAAATGAATATTTATGGATTTTAATTAACTGAATGAACACAATTAAAAGGTGTTAAGTGCAAATTAAGAACTCAAAAAAGGTATTCTTAAATTGGTCAAATTCCGCTGGCACTTCCATTTTCCATTTCCAGAACAGAGTACCCACCCCGCCTCCCTGTCCACTTTAAGGATTCACCGCTGATTCTCAATGCACTAAAATACGTCGGTGCTGAAGCTTCACTCTTCCATCTCTTTGTGGGCCCTTTTTTTTCTCCATGGAATCGTACAGAAAAGAGGCATTTCTGGGTCTAATGCTAGCTCTAGTCTTTCTTGAAATGCGGCTTTATGCAACAACGGCTCTTGGTAAGTCCCTTTGTGTTTTTACATCTAGTAATTATTAGTGAACAATTTGGTGTTTAGTGATGTGGTTCATCAGAAATCTTGTAAAGTTTCGATCTTTAGTTGGTTTTTCGGTTTAATTTGCATCTTCATTATGCTTTGTTTTGGGGGTATTTGTACTATTAGGCTTGTTTTTTATTTTTTTGAGGAAAATGTGTGCTTATGTTGTATGTATGTGTGATGATGAATTGGGATTTGAATGCCGATGTGATTGAACGGAGATAGCTAGAAGATTAATTAAATATCGCTAATTTCTCGATGTTGCACTTGAAGTACAAATTTTTAAATGACCAAATGGCCACACCAGTATGATTTTCCATTTCATTTTATTTTAAATTTTTATCCTTTTGAGTTAAATGTGAAAGGCTGGATTACATTTCCCTAGTAAAGTTAAATATTGTGGATGATAAATTTCCCAAGAAAAGCTTGTCATAATAGGTCACATATTTTGTGACTCTCCCAACGGCTCTCTTTTGCATATGGTGACTGTTCGTTAGCTTCTTTTTGTTTTTATCGCTCTGTTTCTATGTCCAAGTTTTTTTGGTTGGAGATGCGTAAATAAAGGAAATGATTTATTGAATGCAGGTTATCGAATCATAATCGGTGTGTGTTACGAGTAGCATGTCCATGTTTGAAGTATATCGATGTAAATTATTTAATGTGATCGCAATGCTGCTGTATCTTTTTTATGAGATGCAATGTCCTCAAGATATGAAACTTATGTATTATTGTTTTGCAAATCTATCTGCTTGCTTGAAAATCACTGCCATTTGGTTTTGTCTCTTAAATGTTTGCAGATTGCCCCTTGGACTTGAGCCCATCTAATTTCACACTAGCTGCCTCCCTATGCTCCAACCAAGAAGACAGGGGAAAGTGTTGCCGATACATTAATGCAGTAATTGCTGTTTCCGTCTCGCGGTATGCAAATTCAACCAGTAACTTAGGGGTTGCTTCGGATTTATCTGAGATCTGCCTCCGAACCATATCTAAAAAATTTCAAATGTATGGAGTAACAAGAAATTCAATAATTACCTGTGGCTTTGGGACAAAAATAACTGTTAATTACAAATGCCAAGATCGATCAAATGTTTCCCAGATGCTGCAGACCGAAAAATTTAGTGATGTTATGGAAAACTGCAAGGTGCCTTTATCAGAGGAAAATACTTGTAAAAAGTGTTTGAATGCCGATATTGTATATCTACGGAATCTTCTAGGGCCCGTAGACAATGTGACATTGAGTACTTGTAGGGATGCATCTTTTATTGCAATTGTAAGCCAACTCGATTACGTGACAACTATTAATATTGCAAGCTGTTTCTTTGGAGTTCAAGGGCTTCTCACTCCAGGTATGAAAATTGGGAGATTACCCGACTTTTTGTCTATTTTGTTCAATAGTCCGCATACTTGTTTGTTTAGTTCTTCACAATTTTTTCTTCCGCTTTTAGGGTCGGACGCTACTTTGCTTCCACCCCTGGCATCTCCAACTCCACCAGTTGCTTCTAGTCCGACTCAACTTTCCTTGATTGCGCCTTTTAAAGAAAATGTCCGTCCCTATCACCTTACGCTCATTCCTACCATAGGCATCGCAGTTACAATATTAGCTGTGGCGATGTTGGTACTCTTTATTGTCCTCATTCGTCGAAAAAGCAAAGAGCTGGAGAATACTAATACAAATGATAAGACATCCCCGAAAGTCATTCATCCATCCTATAGAAAATTTCAGGATGGTATGTGCTAGAATTCAAATAATATATTTCTAGAATCAAATGTAATATTATTAAGATTATAATATGCTTTTTATATAATTTTATTGTCTGGATTTCCTGTCATATTTATTCCAATGTGTTTCACTGTATAAAATAAGTGA
Organism: Haberlea rhodopensis; assembly: GCA_907163345.1. Lineage (NCBI taxonomy): Eukaryota > Viridiplantae > Streptophyta > Magnoliopsida > Lamiales > Gesneriaceae > Haberlea > Haberlea rhodopensis. Next base: position 3,042,684 of record CAJQUN010000044.1, on the reverse strand, counting down.
TAATTGTGATATGAATTAAGAGAGGTTAATACAGCGCTAATCATTTGGTTACCATTCCGTAGAAGTAGTATTACGTTGTGGATGATGGGCCTTTATGACTGAGCGATGTAAATTTTGTTTTGTGTTGGATTATCTCTTCACTACAGTTTTACTTCTAAATTGTAAAATTTAACTGTATGTCTTAGTTTCTTCAAATGGTATTCTACCTGCGTCAAAACTATAACAATGAATTTTAATTTAGCTGATTATCCTAATCTTTTTTGTTGAATGCATTACAAATTATGTGAAGGCCCGCCCTGTATGTTTAGAAAATTCAGCTACAAAGAGACGAAGAAGGCTACAAACGACTTTAGCACCATAATTGGTCAAGGGGGATTTGGAGTCGTGTACAAATCTGAGTTTCCAGATGGGTTAGTTGCAGCAGTGAAGAAGATGAGAAAAGTTTCAGAACAGGCAGAAGACGAGTTTTGCAGAGAACTGGAGCTCCTTGCTCGCCTACACCATCGTCATCTTGTTGCTCTAAGGGGTTTCTCTAGTGAACGAAATGAGAGGTAACACATTGAAATATTTCCCTATTTATTATCTGCCCTGCATCAAAAGGTATATTTGCACATTTAGTTGGCAAATGCCAGAGAAACAATACCCATAACATATTTGATGACAGGTTTCTTGTTTATGAATTTATGGGAAATGGGAGCCTGATGGATCATCTTCATAGTATGTTCCAGTGTTTATTTCAAATTTCATATTAACAATGCATATGCAAATGATTCTTGGTCGAAATACTAAGCGCCTAATTATTTATGTTCAGCACAAGGTAGAACTCCTCTGAACTGGAATACAAGAATTCAAATAGCTATTGATGTGGCGAATGCATTGGTAATTTCTGGGATTATGCTACTGAACTACAAAGATCTCTTATTTATATGATTTTTGACCTTTCAGATTTGTGTGTGACAACGTTTTCTTGTGCAGGAATACCTCCACTTTTATTGCACTCCTCCTCTGTGCCATAGAGATATTAAGTCGAGCAATATATTATTAGATGAAAATTTTGTTGCTAAGGTAATGCCATTAATATAATATAGTTGAGAGAACTTATGTTCTATGAAATGAAGGGTCTCTTAATCTTCGACATGTTATCATTGCAGAAGCGTTGGATATAGGTGGTTAATAGCTTGTATCTTTGATCCTATGTTTTTGTTAAATGTTTTTTGCAATACATTAAATGTCGTGTTTGCCTGATCTTTAGAGAAAATTTGCTCATCCAAGTATTACTTGCATGTTATCATCGTTTGATCAGGTTGCTGATTTTGGCCTTGCACATGCCTCAAAAGATGGTTCTATTTGCTTTGAACCTGTGAACACCGATATACGAGGAACTCCAGGTTCAAAAAAATTACATCCAGTGACATATATCTCCTTTCACAAGGTTTAGACAGATATTAAAGATTTACATATTGTCAGGTTATATGGATCCCGAGTACGTTACGACACAAGAGCTAACGGAAAAAAGTGATGTATACAGTTATGGAGTCGTTTTATTGGAGCTAATTACAGGAAGACGAGTAATACAAGATAACAAGAACTTGGTTGAGTCTTCCCAAGTGTTTTTGGCTTCAGAGTCGAGGATAGCCGAACTCTTGGACCCAAATCTTGGTGATGAGTATGATTTTGATCAACTTCAAACCATAGTGGCAATTATTAGATGGTGTACTGAAAGAGAAGGGAGGGCTAGGCCTTCAATTAAGCAAGTTCTCAGGCTTTTGTATGAAAGTACAGACCCTTTACATGGTGATTTTGTTGAAGCAGTGGAGGATGAAGAAACTGAAAGTAGGGGGAGGAAAAGTAGAGGCAAGAATATGTTTTCCAGTGGGGATGGAAGGTGCCCACCTTCTTCTTCGAGCACATCTAGGTCGTATTGTAGTCGAAGCTTCCTCTTGGAAACGAGCCCCCGTCAGTCGCCGAACAATATTCCTTCCATTTAATATTTCAAAGATATCCGTGTCTTTCTGGTTGAGAATATGATTCTTAACCAACTTAGAAGTGCTGAGGGCCATCTGAGTTTCCTTTATTTTGTCAAAAATGCTCGCTTGAAATTTGTGGAGCATTTCTAAAGAAGAGAAGTGCAGAGCGGAAGCAATTGTGTGTATATCTTGATGGTCTTGGTTGAAAGTTGTTTTTTGCAACTGTTTTAGCTTGGAAGGATCACACGGGCAGCAAATAAGGTAGATGACAGGAATCGCACTGCAGCAAATAAGAACATATAGTCTTCCGTTATGGTTAGGTACAGTTTGAAGTGATACAATATGATAAGTAATGTAAAGATTAAAAAATTAATTGATTGTAAAAATAATGTGTGATAAGTGGTGTTTGATTATAGGGTAAGATGGTTGATAATAATTATTGTTTGGTATAATGACTAAAATACCTCAGCACTATAATAATAATAAAATAATATAATCATAATATAATATATATATGTATATATATATTAATAATATTAATGGAGAATTGGGGATAAATATATTTTCCAAACAACAACTTTATATTCAGTCGTCATGTAAGCAAAACACAAATTCAACTTCCTAACTAAATATATTTGTTTGTATTTGATCCCCAATATCTGAAAATGATCAAAATAACCTTATTTATTATTATAAATTCCTTTTTTCTTTCACTTTTCTCAATCTTCTTCCATTATTGTTATTTCACCAAATCACATTGTTGTTCAACAAAGGAGAAGAAGAGAGAGATTATCATGTTCAAGTGAAACATGGCTCGTAACAAACAAATTGCTCGTAAGTCCGTTGTAGGAAAGTCTCCCAAGGAGCAAGTGGCTACCGACGCTGCCCATAAATCGGTCCCAACAACTGGTGGGGTGAAGAAGCCTCACTGTTTTTGTTTGACGCAGATCTAGTTTTGAATGCACACTGGCCTATTATATTGTTCGTTTGCCGAAAAGAAGAATATATGGTTGTGTATCAATTGTTGATGTCAAGTTGCAATAATTCATTCTCTTAATCTGATCCATATTTTACTAGCCTTTCTTTTGGTAATGTGAATTACATGTAAATTGACAATTTAAATTAAGTTATCATGTTGCTTGTTGGAGACTCTGATATGCTCGATCAATTTTACTATGCATATCCAATAATTTCCTCGTGTGTTTACTCGATGAACTTCAATGATGAATGTCCTTAATGAAACAGAAATTTTATTCCTCTTTCATCCTGCAATTACATTGGCTAATTTTTTGTGTTGGTAAACTTCATCTTCCTCAAAGAACGTGGTACTTACATTGGCTAATTTAGCAAGATAATTGTTTGTGATGTTTCTATGTCTGCAGTTAAGTAATTATTGTTCATGTGAAGGAGTTCTATACTGCAAACCTCACTATGATCAAATTTTCAATATGATTGGAAGATATATGATTGGAAGATTGGATCGAGATACATCTGTTTCTATTGATTTTTCTAGTGATTTTCCGTTTAGTTTTGTGTTTTTGATTGTGAGTTCTAGATTCTATCATAAGATTATTGTGTTTTTGGTGCAATATAACCGATTTTGAAAGTGGGATGATTTTGTTGAATGATGTTTAAAGCTTAAAGTGTGATTTTTGGTGTAATAAAACCAAATCATGCATCCCGCAAATTATGATATTTAGTACCACAGTTAACTTATATACTACAACAAATCAGTATATTTAGTACCACATATTAGCTTATATAGTACCACATTTGTATATTTAGTACCACAAATCACTATATTTACTACCACAAAGTAACTCATATAACACCACAAATTATGTTATTTAATACCAAAAATATGTTATTTAGTACCATATATTGCTTATTAAGTACCACAAATCAGTTTATTTGATACCACAAAGCAGTATATTTAAGTACCACACTATAGCTTATATAGTACCACAAATTATGCTATTTAGTACCAAAAATATGTTGTGTAGTACCACAAATCAGTATATTTAGTACCACATATTAGCTTATATAGTACCACAAATCAGTATATTTGGTATCACAAATCAGTATATTTAGTATCACAAACTAACATATATAATAACACAATTTATGTTATTTAGTACCAAAAATATGTTATTTAGTACCACGTATTAGCTTATATAGTACCACAACTCAGTTTATTTGGTACCACAAATCAGTATATTTTTGGTACCATGTAGCTATATGGTACCACAAATTATGTTATTTAGTAGAAAAAATATGTTATGTAGTACCACGAATCAGTATATTTATGGTATTAGATAAACTAATTTTTGGTACTATTGTGTATATATTGATTTGTGGTACTAAATATATTGATATTTGCAAATAGATTTATATATAACATGTCATTTTATGTTATATAACATGCGAATTAAATAGTTCACATCTAAGCTTACTTAGTACAGCATTATCATATATTTAATATATGGTAATGATATATATTTGCAAATAGATTTATACATAGCATGTAATTTTATGCTATATAACATGAGAAATAGATAGTTCACATATGAACTTATTTAGTACCACATTATCATACATTTAATATATGGTAATAATATATATAACATGGTATATTAGCAAATAGATTTATATATAACATATGTAAGGACCCTAGTTCCTTAAGTGTGGATTAAAGGCGTAAATAAAAATTTTCATTCATAAACAGAGTATAACGGTTGTGTTGATACCCTGAGCTATTAAATTACAGTGCCAAAATAAAGTTCAAAAGGGATTAGTTACATTCCCAATCAATAAATGCTAATCCTATAGCTTTACACTACTCCTAGAGTATATACTATACAAAAGAATCAAGCCTGCTACCAAGAGCACTCCTCACTAGCTCACCGCATCAACCCGCCTTAGCCCCTTCCGCCCAAAAGTACATACAGGAACAACCCCAAAACCATGAGCATGTATATAAATCATATCCACAATAATATGATCATAATTCAATGCATAAACCGTAAATGCAATTCACTTCCTGTATTTAACACATTTAAAAGCTCCCTTGGTTGTCCCTGTACCACAATAATAATCAAAGGATTATAATGCCAATATGCATGTCATGACATGTATCCATTCCGTGTATATCAATGGCCAATTTCCAGTCTTATTATATCAGTGGCATAATACCCCTCGCGTTTATATGACAGCGGCATTAATACCCCTCGCTTCGACATATTAGCGGCATAATATCCCTCGCATCAATATGACAGCGGCATTATCCTTCGCTTCGACATATTTGCGGCAAATATTATTCATCGCTAAATATGACAGCGGCAAGTATTCTATCATCGCTTCGACATGACAGCGGCAAGTATTCTATCATCACTGCAATATAATCTCGACTCACAATATATATGCAACCGTAATGCATATCCAACCATGTATGCAACCATAATGCATAACCAACCATATATGCAACCATAATGCATATCCAATCATGTATGCAACCACAATGCATAATTAAGACCATGTATGCAACCATAATGCATAACCAATCAAAGTGTAATAAATACGTTTTACCGTCCGATGCTCGTACGTCTCACTACGTACCTTAGTTCCAAAAGTAGAGATGTCGTGGGACTTTATCTCCTTTGATGTGTGGCTACCTGGGATGGTTCTACACAATCACATGAATCCATATTAGAAGCCAATAAATAAACCATTACCAAAAACATCATCATTTAGAACAAAATCCCAAAATCCACATTTTTAGCCTTGCGATCGATCGGTCCCCAAGCCCCGATCGATCGCTAAGTGAAGAAAAATAGGCATCCAAGTACTGCCTCCACCGATCGATCGAAACATATTTTCGATCGATCGAGACTTCACACTTCGATCGATCGGAACTTTTTCCCGATAGATCGGTGAGCTCGTTTCAAGCCTTGTTCAGGCTCTGCCCTGCTCGATCGATCAGACCCATTTTTCGAGCAGCCCTGTTCCTGCGAGAAACTTCCAAGTATGAGCTTCCAACAACACCTTAATTCACATACAACCAAGATCAACCACCATTCTCAACATTTAACCACAAAACAACCTTAAAATACATCCCCCAAACATAAACAACATGATGGACCAAGATCCACCATTTTAACCCCAAAAACAAGCTATAAACTCAACCAAAACCCAACAAGACTTCACCATAATGAAAGCTTACCACTTGAGCTTTAAGTTTTTGGCAAGAATTCCCAAAAAGACCCCTTTTTCAAAGCTTTCTCCTCCTCTCTTGTTGCAGAAACGAAAATGGAAGCTTTTTGGATAATGGAGGGGGGTTGAGGGATATAAAGTTGATAGAGAGGGGTGATGGGATATAAAGGTATGCAAGTGGCTCCCTTGCCATGTTATGGGATTTAAATGTTCATCTAAACAAAAGCATGGTATATAGAATACCCCAACATGATATTTTAAAAGCATTTTACCACAATGCATCAAAATCACTATTAAAATCATGCATTACCAAATAAACACAACCCATTTCATTTAAACCATTATAACACCCAATTTCCCAACATGTATAACATGCACCCTTAAATGCTCTACCGGGTCACGCCTACCATGTGACAAGCATTTTACCAAGATAATTAGTCCCAACACATTATCTAATTATCACCATAAGATCACATAAACATAATTAATGCCCAAATTGCAATTAATCATTTCGGGGATATCACAACATGTCATTTTATGTTATATAACATGCGAAATATATAGTTCAGATCATAACTTACGTAGTACCACATTATCATACATTTAATATACGGTAATAATATATATATATATATATATAACTTGGTATATTTGCAAATAGATTTATATATAACATGTCAAAGATTTATATATAACATGTCAAAGATTTATATATAACATGTGAAATAGAATAGTTCATATATTTGGTACTAAATATACTGATTTGTGGTACTATATAAGCTAATATGTGGTATTAAATATACTGATTTGTGGTACTAAATAAAATATTTTTTGTACTAAATAATATAATTTGTGGTACTATATAAGCTACTATGTAGTACAAAATATACTGACTTGTGATACAAAATATACTGATTTGTGGTATATAAGCTAATATGTAGAACTAAATATACTGATTTATAGTACTCAATCCGATTTTAACCAAAATTCAAAGTTCGCAACGCTGGGGCGCCACCTTTGGCAGCGCCCTAGCGTTGATTTTTCCTCTTTTGGGTGTATACTGATTTGTGGTATATGTAGTACTAAATATACTGATTTGTAGTACTAAATAAAATATTTTTTTGGTGTTATATAAGCTACTCCGCGGTATTAAATATACTGATTTGTGGTACCAAATATACTGATCTGTGGTACTGTATAAGCTAATATGTTGTACTAAATATAATGATTTGTAGTACTAAATAAAATATTTTTTTGATACTAAATAACATAATTAGATGTACAATATAAGCTATTGTGTGGTACTAGATATACAGATTTGTGATGCTATATATATTAATTGTTGGTACTATATATACTAATTGGTGGTACTACTTAAGGTGATTTTGTTACTATATAATCTAATTTGTTGTACTATATAACATAATTTGTGGTAATATATATACTAATTGGTGGTAGTACTTAATGTGATTTTTGGTACTATATAATCTTATTTGTTGTATTAAATAATCTAATTTGTGGTAATATATAACATAATTTGTGATACTATATACAATAATTGGTGGTACTACTTAAAATGATTTGTAGTACTGCATAATCTAACTTGTGGTACTATATTATCTAGTTTGTGGTATTTATGGTACTATATAATCTAATTTGTTGTGCTAGATAAAGTAATTTGTAGTATTATATAATCTAATTTATGATCTATATAAGAGTAATTTATGGCACTAAGTAATCTAATTTATGGTACTAAATAAGATAATTTGTGATACTATATATTATTTTGTGTTACTGCATAATTAATTTGTGGTATTACGTAATCTAATTTGTGGTACTAAATAATCTAATTTGTGGTACTATATATACTAATTGGTGGTACTACTTAAGGTGATTTGTGGTACTAAATAATTTAATCTGTGTTACTTTGTAACATAATTTTTGGTACTATATATACTAATTAGTTGTACTACTTAACGTGATTTTTGGTACAATATAATCTAATTTGTGGTACCACATAATCTAATATGTGGTACTATATATACTAATTTGTGGTATTATGTTTTTCAAATTGCAAACCTAAGAACATGAAAAACAATACAAGAACACTTCCGAAGAAGAGTCATTAGCGCATCTCTTGAGTACAAACTCGGAAATTCATACATACAATTGAAATACAATCACTTCTAAATGAGAAATATAATTCAAGAAGGAAACTTTTTAAGAACCTTTTTCATGTCACTGAAATATGTTAGTTACAAATGAACTTTGACTAATATAGAATTCCAAGCAATTATAATCAAACAAAATAAAAACGGTAGCCAAACTTCTGTCACCACTACACCATCTCCAAAATCCTCGGCCGATCCCATGAGTATCTCGACACAACCGCCATCGCAAGCTGTGATTCAACCCATGAACAACATGTCACCATAGTCCCAACAAATTCAACAATATAATTCAAATAATTATACTCACTTGCAAATTCGAAAAAATAACGTTCTAGAGAAAAATCAAAACCCTATATTTTGAGAATTGATCGATGATAGAGGATGAAGAAGATGTTTTATAAGGGTAAATTAGATAATTTACTTAATTATGGAGCTTAGAATAAGTTTTTTAACAAATAGGGAGTGCAGATATTAAAATGTTTTGCTATGGACTGTTCTAAACAAACAATGACTTTAGGTATTTATAAGCAAGTCTTCCAATAATAATAATCATAATACTATATATATAATATATATAAAATATTATATTAATATAACATAATAATAATATATAATAATAATCATAATCATAATATATATATATATATACACACACGTATATAAATATGCATATATAATAATATTAATAATAAAATAATATATACAAATATATATTTATAAATTATCATATTAATAATATATAATAATAATATATATATATAATAATGATATTATTATTATACACAATAATAATAATATAATTATAATAATAATATAGTTATAATAATATATAATAATAATAATAAATAATATAATAAGAATGAAATGAACAATACAAATACAATAATAAAGTTATATGAAATAAGTTATAATTTTTTACGGGGATTTCAAATTTTTTGATAGTGAAAAATGTGGAAATTGATATTTATGATTTTGTTGTAAAATTAAATTAGAATGAGATAAATATGGTGAGATAATTTTTGTAACAATCGAAAACAAACATGTGATGAACCATATCCCCACCCCAAACGGGCTTAAGTTTTTCAAGCGGTTCAAATTTTGTCAATAAATGGTCAACTAAGAAATTAATCAATATAGACTTTAACCCTCATTCCGAAGTTCCAACTAAGTCTGCCTTGCGGCGTTTACAAAATAAGCATACCAGATTCTGATAAATATTCAACTGTGTTGAGTGGCAGAAAAATTACTTAAAATTGTTGCAGGCTTCCCATTCCATGCCAAACTGAAGGAGAAGCTGTTATCTTTTGTATTACAAATCAATATTTAATATCAAAGTTAATATACAGAAAATCTCTCATATTTGGTCGACAACTAAATCAAGATTCGTCCCTTATGTCTCAACTAAAATACCTTTGACAATACTAAGTTAGACAGGATAACATGATACAGACACTCATTCCATTGCTTCGACTAAAATAAAACTTCGAGTATAACATAAAACATGACAAGCAAGAAGCAATAAGCCGCCTACATTAGGAACGATACCGAGCCCAAATCGGTAAGTGAAGTTTCTTCTAGCCACTGATGGCAACAAGAAACTTCCGTTTACTAGCAGGTTCCTCTTGCAACACCACAACATCCCCCATTTTTTCTAGCAGCTCCTCCAGATGATTCACACCAAAGGTTTGATAATCGAGTGGTCTTTTGTAGCGTTGCTGGTATATCTCTTCAAAACAACCAAGAAAAATTCGACAAGAGTAGCTCACCAAAATGTCTTGGAGTTCATACTTGAACTTGTCAAGGCTTTGATCGATAATTCGACAATGACCAGAAGTCTCCAAATTAGATTTCTCTCGTTCCGTTGTATCATCAATTTCGCCAAGAACAACCCTTTCATCATCCGAAAACTCATCTGAAGACAAACCTCCAGCCATCACACCATTGCTTTTATCCTCCTCAACCTCTTTGCCATTCTTATTATCCCTCCTTGCCAGAATCAATGGAGGAGAACCAACAGGTCCACATTTTGAGTTTCTTAGGCAGACAAACTTCTTTTGCCCTTTTCCCTCGACAGCAATCACAGCAGCCATTTTCTCGAGAAGACTGACGAGCTTCATTGCGCCATATTCAGAAACATACAGAGGTCTCCCGTAAATTTTCTGGTATTCTGATGGAAGACGTGTTAGAGGTAAACCACCACCTGCCAACTCAAGCAACTTCACCAGTTGTCCCTTCAAACCATTTAGATCTCCTGGTTGTACCCAAGTCAAGTCATTCTGATCATAAGAAGAAAGAGTGCCGATTGAAGCATTATTTACACCATTTGGAAGACTAAACGATTCGGAGGTCATTGGATTATGAGGCGTTAGTACCGAACTGCTACAATATTCGTAAAGAGACTGTCTTGTCACTGAAAAATCTCTCGAATTGACACAGCCTTTTGAGATCCCCCGATACACTATTGATTCTTCTTCATTCTGACCATCTGCATAGCCATTGATCTGGCATCCCATCAAGAAACCAGTACCCTCTGCACGAGGAATAACCAGAGTCTTTTTAGGGGGCACGAAACCTTCCCCACGAGCAACACTAGGCCAATCCCAAACAAACCTACCCGCATTACTTAGGGCGGATGACACTCCGCTCCCAGAAGGAATAACGAGAATTATAGTGTATCCTCGTTGGCCAAGGATATGGAGAGCAGAAGAAAAATCAACATCCCCTGAGATCAGCATGATGGATGATGGAGGAGGATTATCAAGGGCAAAAAGGAACATGTCGACCAAGATTGCTTTGTCAGCTGCATCCTTCCGCCCATTAGGGACGTCTATAAGCTTGACACCAGTTCTCTGACATCCTTCTCTTAATCGCCTAGGAAAGGCATTGAAATCCCCGTAAGCAGAAAACATTGTGACAGCTCCATCAATGACTGGATGGACTCGCAAGGCCATCCTAATGTTACCAGCCACATCCTCAGGCCTCACATCACTCGGCACTGGACAGTTCTCAATGTCCCAAAGAATAACCACAGGACCATGCAATGAATTCCGGTTTTGATGCAGACGAGGTAAAGATGGATTTGTATTCAAAATTGCCATATGTGTCATGCCTCGTTCGGAGTATTCTGATTGCAATGCCAACAAAGGTGTATTAGAGTTTGACATCACAGTTTACAAAATTCTTGAACGATTTCTACCTTCATGGCATCGATGAAAACGATATGAATAAACAGGGAAAGAAAATTTGAGTAGAAAAGCATCAACACTAATGTAAATAGTCGATTAATAAAATCAAGGATGGTACACAGAGTTCATAGTCCACAAAGAAGTTAAAAAAAAATTCGGATTAGCATAGGCCAAAGCATTCTACAATACCAAGGCAATAGGCCATAGTTCAACTTGGCGACTGAAGTTCTCTAAATCAAGCATCTATGCATACAAACTAGTATGTTTAGATTTGTTTATGTTACAGTTACTCATGTGCATGCAAACTCAAAAGGCAAAGTGATTATACATATCAAGTCCACAATCTTTCTCAATCAAAAATAGTTCAGAGAATTGTGCATTTTCAGAGGAAAGCTGTTGTAAAGTAGCTAAAAATAATAATTCTAAGAACACAAAGATAAGCTGAAAAGAAACAACAGTTGCTCTCAAAATTTAAAATCAAACATGACCAAGAACATTAAAAATTCAGAGGAAAAAAACACGACTTTAACTCCCAACATTCAACCATTCTTAAACTGAGTTATTACCCGAGCCCATCATAAAACAAAATTCAGAAAGGAACTCAGAAATGCGACAAATCAGCACTATGCCTAAAACGATTAACAAAGTAATGAAAATGCACTCGAGGAACAATATCAAGAAAATTTACAGAATATCACTCTTTATTCAACAATTTAACAAACAGAAACCCCATATTGCGATTATAAATCCAATAAGCCTAAAAAAGCATCGCAATCCAAGAATCCGTATCTATTAATGTCTACACACATATGATGATTGCAGTTGTCAGAAAAGGAAGTTAACTGTCTTGAGTAGACGAGGACTGAGAGAATTCATACCAAATAAGAATTTAATCGTAGGTGAATTTGCGGGAATCTCTTTGCCACAGCACTGACGAGGTCAGATTACTATTTTGATAAAAGAAAGATTGCCCAAAATTAAAAGGATTTGTTCATTAAGGTAGCGGCAGCTGCGATTTGACGGCGGCGGAGAAAAATCGCCGGATTTTGCAATGTGTCAAGGAAGAAGATATATTATAATTATATTATTTAACATTATATAAACGCGCTAAGGTCGGTAATTATTATAATAATAACGTTATATAAGGGTGCTAAGGTCGGTAATTATGATGGGTGATTTGGATTGAATTCTTCTCTTTATTTACGAGAATGCCACTTGGATAAAAATTCACACTTTATTTTATCGCTAACTTCCTCTCTTCTATTCAATCCCAAAACTTCACCCTTTCTTCTTCTCTGCATATCTAAGATTTGACAGCGGCTTCTAAATTTTCCTAGAGGAACTATATATATCCATGATTCAAAAATCTTTGGTTGCGTTTGGTAAATGTGATAATGGAAGGATAGACACATAAACCAAACGTTTGGTTGGTTTTTTAGCAAACCCTCCAAATCCCAAAGGCCCATGAAAAAGTTGAAAAGTTGGGATTAAATGTTGAAAACAGATCCCACCATCCTCAAGGTATTGGTAATCAAAATGTACGCAGTACCAATAATAGTGTATCTAAATACCACAAATACTCTTGCCATTTCTTCGCCGACAAACAACACAACAGGGAAGTGAAAAATCAAAGGAGGGAAGGATGATCTCGTCCATGTGACACGACGTCGTGGCAGTGTCGTCCAAGGGGATGATGGCGTCGATTATTTGACGCGCAGTCGAGGTAATATTTTCCCCGTTGTTTTGGTAGTCACCGAATGAGCATTCTCACAGAAAAGTGGCCCTTTAGATTGTCCTTCTGATTATAAGAGTTTGCCTATTAATTATGTAAATGGTGGATTCAAGATTGCCGATATAGTTTATATGCGTCCGATTGTTTATTTTTGATTTTTTTTTTTACTTCTGCTTCCATCTATATGGTGCCACTGTGTGTATTTGAGGTTTATGTTGGTGACGACCATTGATAAAATGTAAACTTTGGGAAGTTTAGGCTGTAATTGTTGTTGGGTGTGAAAAGGATATAAATGTTAATACTCTTGCACTGGAATTTGATTAGTTTGATGACTCTTCAGGTACTTCTATCTTGGTTTGATTTTTAATTCCTTCTTTTGTTTCTTCGTTATGATTATATTTGTATGGACTGATTTCGAGGAGCATTACCAGATTCTGATAGGCTGACTTCAAACAGAGTAGTGTCCGAGAATATTCATAGCGTACGTGATGATAGTTTCCTCAAATTGGAAACAAGAAGAATTGGTTGTGACTGGTAATTGTGGCATGATCATTAATATTCTGCTTTACAACACATCTTTTATATTTTGGTTTTTGCGAGTGTTTAGCTTTGTTTAATTTTCATAAATTTCTCGTGTCCAAAAGATATCTTTAAATGCCTAAAATATGTCCCAAAAGTTGGATTATCTACAATTACATCATGGAATTCATATGTCATACTCCAACACTTGTGTCTAGTGATTGTTCTGGGATGAGTCAAATATTTTAGTTTTAGTTTAGTTTGTCCAATCTTCTTTCTCAGGCTTCCGAAGGAACTAGAAATACGTGAAAATCTATTCAAGGGTATTTTTGTCATTTCATGAATAAAATTAATCTATACCACATATTATCAAGTAAACCAAATACATTATTACTTATCATACGAACCAAACATAATATAACATATCCATGTATTTTTCTTATCAAGCCATTATCCAATTTTTAATATAGCCATCACTTATCCTATCACATCAACCAAATGCAGCCTTTGAGTAGTATTATTCTTGTTAAAAGTAATCAGAAATCGATGATTTAGTTGCCTTTTGTCATATTTTCATCAACGGTCTTTTTTTTTATATGTTGATTTGTGGTAATACCTTTGTTTCCCTTGGATGCTATAAATAGTCAGTCTTTTGCTCTTTGCTACTTGCCCTGGGTGTTTTGCAAGTTTTGCATATTTTCTAGATTTGTTTCTAATGGAGGACTGCATATTCTTTTTCTTTTCTAATGAATGATAAGTTTTTTTAATTTTGTTCATGTTTTCATTGACATTCTTTGTCCCTTGTTGGAAACTTCGTTTGCATTTATTTGTTGCTTTATCTTTTTTCTTTAACGAACTATCTGTTAAATTGAAGACTAAATCTTATCTTAAAAAGTCACATTTTTTTACCTATTTGGTTGTCTGAACTATTTAGTGGAATTTGTGAAAATATAGTATGCCGTATGTGTTAAAATATGAGTGATGTAAGACCTAAACTCCTTTTCCAAGTATGTAGGACAACTATATTGATGGTTTTTTCTTCTGAAGTTGTAAGGACCCTAGTTCCTTAAGTGCGGATTAAAGGCGTAAATAAAAATTTCCATACATAGACAGAGTATAAAGATTGTGTTGATGCCTTGAGCTATTAAATTACAGTGCCAAAATAAAGAAAAATATTCTTCATCGCTAAATATGACAGCGGCAAGTATTCTATCATCGCTTCGACATGACGGCGGCAAGTATTCTATCATCACTGCAATATAATCTCGACTCACAATATATATGCAACCGTAATGCATATCCAACCATGTATGCAACCATAATGCATAACCAACCATATATGCAACCATAATGCATATCCAATCATGTATGCAATCATAATGCATAATTAAGACCATGTATGCAACCATAATGCATAACCAATCAGAGTGTAATAAATACGTTTTACCGTCCGATGCTCGTACGTCTCACTACGTACCTTAGTTCCAAAAGTGGAGATATCGTGGAACTTTATCTCCTTTGATGTATGGCTACCTGGGATGGTTCTACACAATCACATGAATCCATATTAGAAGCCAATAAATGAACCATTACCAAAAACATCATCATTTAGAACAAAATCCCAAAACCCACATTTTTATGCCTTGCGATCGATCGGTCCCTAAGCCCCGATCGATCGCTAAGTGGAGAAATATAGGCATCCAAGTACTGCCTCCACCGATCGATCGAAACTTTCTATTGATCGATCGAGACATCACACCGATCGATCGGAACAAAATTACCGATCGATCGGTAAGCTCATTTCACGCCTTGTTCAGGCTCTGCCCTGCTCGATCGAGCGGACCCTAATTTCGATCGATCGAGCAGCCCTGTTCCAGCGAGAATTCTCCAAGTATGAGCTTCCAACAACACCTAAACTCATATACAACCAATAATAACCACTATGCTCAACATTTAACCACAAAACAACCTTAGAATACTTCCCCCAAACATAAACAACATGTTGGACAAAGATCCACCATTTTAACCCCAAAAACAAGCTACAAACCCAACCAAAACTCAACAAGACTTCACTATAATGAAAGCTTACCACTTGAGCTTTAAGTTTTTAGCAAGAACTCACAAAAAGATCCCTTTTTCAAAGCTTTCTCCTCCCCACTTGTTTCAGAAACGAAAATGGAAACTTTTGGATGAATTGAGGAGGTTGTAGGGACATAAAGCTGATTGAGAGGAGTGATGTGATGTAAAGGTGGGTGCAAGTGGCTCCCTTGCCACTTATGGGATTTAAATGTTCATCTAAACAAAGCATGGTGTATAGAATACCCCAACATGATATTTTAAAAGCATTTTACCACAATGCACCAAAATCACCATTAATATCAGGCTTTACCAAAAATTACAAACCAACACATTTAAACCATTATAACACCCAATTTCCCAACATGTATAACATGCACCCTGAAATGCTCTACCGGGTCACGCCTACCATGTGACAAGCATTTCACCAAGATAATTAGTCCCAACACATAATCTAATTATCACCATAATATCACATAAACATAATTAATGCCCAAATTACAATTAATTATTTCGGGGATATCACAGAAGTGTTTGTGTTGGTAGGCATCTAAGATATTTCATCACAGCCGGAGAAAAGTTAAATTTCCAATCAATGTCGTTGGGATAAAATTGAAGAATGTTACTCATTTATGTTCCTTATTTGATACATCATTGCTTTTGTCTGAAGACAATGAAGATCTTGAAAGACGTAGAAAATTTGGCAAATATCCTACCTTTGAAACTAGCTTTTTACCTGATAGGTGAGCTATTGTCCCTTCTTTTTATACATATAATATAACTGCAACCTTTTCCCATGCTTTTCAATTCTTTAATTATCCTTGGCCTTTGGGGTTTGAAGCATTCTCTTACAGTGAGAGGGAGGCAGAGGAACAAGATGTGCATGAAAGGTTGCGGAAACAGTGGCTTCGAGAACAACAACAGATCAAAAGTTCGTCTGAAAGTCCTACAGCTCTAATGAAGTTGATGTGCTAAGATTATTTTTATGATTCTCGCATTTTATTTATGTTACGAGTTTAGATGAGCCTCTTGAAATTACTTACAACTATTGGGATGGTACTGGCCATAAACGAGTGATTCAGGTTAATAATTGCCTTTTCTCTCCTTTTTTCATTCCATTCCTCCCTCAAAGTTGGTGGAATTCTACCGTTGTGCAGTTTTATTGACTTTGTCTACTGGCATTAATCATTGAGCCAATCAGGTTCGTGAAGGTGATACAATTGGGGAGTTTCTTCGCTCTGTTCAACAACAGCTTGCACTTGAATTTCGAGAGGTTCGGACTACCTCAGTGGAGAATTTGCTTTATGTGAAAGAAGATCTCATCATCCCACATGTAAGATCTTCCGCCAAAAACAATGAAACCTCCAATGTCCACACAAGCTCTGAAAACTTTGAAGGAACAAAGTAACCACAAGCAAGTGTTTATGTGTCTTTCATACGCTTATGAAAGTACTTTTTCCTTGTTGCAGCAACACAGTTTTTATGAGCTGATCGTGAACAAAGCTAGAGGGAAAAGTGGATTATATTTATTAGTTATTTATGGAATTTGGTGTTTATTGATTGAGGATATATATTGCTATGTTATTTTTTTTTTTTTTTGGATAACCCAATTTACAGAGAGATTATGCCAAATTTTTTTTAAAACATCATTACATATTAAAAATTATATACTTATGTTGCACGTATGAGAGGCACAAAGCAACGGCAGAGCCGCCTGATCGCACGAGTTTGAGAATTGAAGTTGAATTATTGACTCCCGTCTTTCCCAACTATTTCATGCTTCTTACAACAATAGCCAACATTGCTAAGCTAAACCTTGCTTGCCATATTGCACTTGTGTAAGTCTTATATATTTGTTCTTCTACGCAGTAAAGAATTTCTACATATAATTCAATCATAATTTTACCATTTTTCTTTTTAGTTTCCGTAAGTATTTTACAGCTGAGTATTCAAACAATTTTCTTTGCTTCATATAATGGTAATATGATCATTATATGATATAATAAAGTTTTATGTTATTAGTCTGTTGTTCACATAAACTTGGTCATATCATACCGGCTTTGTACAGCTTCTGCCAAATTCCAGATAGATACAGTATTCCATTTGAATAATTGTAACAATCTCAATTCTATCAAATATAATTTCAAGGTTCGGGTCTTAGGTTCAAACAGAGTGATTTGACAATATACTTAATTGATAAATTTTAATCATTCAGATAAATATGTATTATGCTATTTAATAAATCAAAATCATATAATTAACTTATATAACTGCATTCGTTTAATATATCTATTTATTTTCTCCAAACTTTATTCGTCGCGCATTGCGCGACGGGCATTACCTAGTATATAGTATATAAGTGAATGCAAATTAATAAAATTGAACCGACATTTGAATACATGAGTAATTGAAATTATGCTTCTCTCATTTTTTATTTGTTTTTTTTAATTTTTTTAAGAATAAAAGGCACCACTTAGTTTATTAAAACAAAACATACCAAAAACATTACAAGGGGAATAGGTCATGACCACTGATAAGATAAAACATGAGTTGAACTTTAACAAGTTTAGATGGGTGAATCTAATGCAATACATAGGGATGGTAATGGGACGGCTCCAAACTCGGACCCACAATGAACCCACCCCGTCGGGGCGGGTCTGGACCCGCTTCAACCGGGTTTGGAAGCGGGGCGGGGCGGGTCCTGGGATTGGCCGAACCCACCCCGTACCCGCCCCGCAATACATTTTTAATTTTTTTCAAAAAAAATATGATATTGATTATACATTTTATTTCTTTAATTGAACAATAAAGTGTCATTATTTAATTTTACATCAAAATTCATGTGTTCATGTTAAAGAAGTTTGACATTTTGAAAGAAATAAGAGCAAATTAATAAATATTTAGTAGTTTAAAAATAGTTTTGCAATGCTTATTATAAATATTTACTAGAGAAAACATAAAATTTAATCACAAAACTCAACTTTTGTGTTTCAAAATTGATATCTAGCTAAATTTATTTTAAAAAAAACAAAAAATAAAAAAAAAATTGAAACCGGGGCGGGGCGGGGCGGGTAAACCCGCCGAGTTCGCGGGGCGGGTACGGGTTTTATGTGTAGCGGGGCGGGTCCTAGGATTGGCCAAACCGATCGCATACCCGACCCGTTGCCATTCCTAGCAATACATTGCACATTTGCAAGTATACTGAAGCTAAAACCAAGATTGATATATCCAGATACAACGACGAAAATTTCAAATTATTTTTCAGCCGACGATCTGTGGTGGGAGACCACTGGAGCGCTGCTATGAGGGAGACAAGAAATCCGAGGACCTTAGTGGTTTGGCTGGAAAGAGGCCGGAGGCCAAAGGGTTCGAGGCTGAACGTCGGAATTGGGGAAGAAAATATGACGGAACTGTACCAATGTGTGTGGGTGCGAGCCCGCAGGAAGTGAATGGAAACCGTCAATTGAGTTAGGCTTTTTGGTCATCCAAGATAGATGAAATTCAATCAAGGACGGATCTATAATAACATTGACGGAATCAGAGCAGATCTGGGTTGGAATGGCCGATGGAAATGAGCGAGAGAGCGTCGACGGAAATATGTCAGAGACGAGAGCAATGGATCACTCGTTTGGGGCATTTTGGTTGTGGGAGAGATGAGAGGGTTTTCCATAGAGGAAACTTGTCGGAATTGGAGCAGAAGGACGGGGGAAAGCGAGGGCGAGTTGATTGAACTCTGGTCGGGAAATTTGAGGGGTAAACGAACTCGGTTTTGGCTGAAATTAATACAGTAGATTTGCCTTGAAGTGACGAGTCTAAAGGTGTGGTCGGCCAGAGCCGAAGCCCCAGCGACAAGGTGGCGGCAAAAATGGCGATTTTTGGGTGATTTTTTGGTGGATACCGAGACGATTTATTTTAGAGAGAGTGAATTGCAGAAGCGAACAAATAAAACACCAAAAAACTGTCTTTTTTATCTGAAAAGCAGATAAGCAGTTTTCATAAGCAATTGCAAACACCTACTTAGTCCCCTTAAGTGTCTTGTAATTTTTTACTCTTGAGATAGTTTTTCTTAATGCTATATATGTTAGCATTTTGTAACAAGTTTGAGTAAAGATAGATAATAGAAAGAATAACTTTATTTCATCTCTATATTGAACTTGCAATTTTATCTTGTGTTCACCACTAATATTGTACAACACATTATCAGCACGAAACTCTAGTCATTTTTGTAAACATAATACTTTTAGAATATAATGTATATTCAAAGATAAGTTGTCTATATATTTTGATTGTTTAATACGTTGTCTATTTTAAAAAAACTTGCTATATTTTGATATATGGACCTGAAGTTCCAAAAATTTATTAGGAGGATTGAAGCCTAGTTCGAGTATTTTTGGCTCAAATTTATAATAAAACTCAAACTTGCATATTTGAAAATACGAGCATTACATACTCTAAAATGCTATTTGATTTGTGATTCAGTGTTATTGTTAACATCACCAAGGTTGAATTCGTCGCCCTCCGGAAGAAACTATTTGACTTGTGTCCTTGATGCTGATATCCATTTGAGTACGCAAAAACCTTGGACAAACCATCAAGGAAAATAATGAGGCAAGCGAGCAAGACAAAGCAAAGGCAATGATTTCCATTCGCCATCACCTCCACGAAGCATTGAAATCCGAATATCTTGGGGTAAAGGACCCTTCCATCATATGAAAATACTTGGAGGAGAGAATTGTGATACTCCCAAAAGCTCGCTATGACTGGTTGCAAGATTTCAAAACAGTAAATGAACATGACTCTGCAATGTTTAAAATTGTGTCCCAATTGAGATTATGTGGTGACAATGTTATTGATGAAGATATGTTAGAAAAGACTTTCACTACTTTTCATGCCTCCAACATGCTCCTGCAGCAGCAATACCGTGAAAGAGGTTTCAAAAATATTCTCATTTATTTTCATGTCCCCTTATTGCTGAACAAAACAATGAACTCTTGATGAAAAATCACAGCTTCCACCCAACTGGATCACAAGCATTTCCAGAAGTAAACAAAAATTTCATTTCTGGAAGTGAATGCAAACAATATGGAGGTGGACGTGGTCGTGGTCGTGGCCGTGGTCGTGGTCGAAACCATGTTGGTCCTAAAATTGGATCATACCACTTGAAATGGAACAGTGATGTTGAGAAACAAGAAAATGACAAGGTTGTTGTTTCTCCTAAGAACCAAGATGAAACTTGTCATAAGTGTGGAATGAAAGGGCATTGGTCTCTTACCTGCCGCACTCCAAAGCATCTTGTTGATATGTATTAAGCATACATCAAAGCTAATTGAGGGTTCTGGAAGAGTGAACATAATATTGCCTGGTGGAACAAATATTTTAATAAAAGAGGCATTATACTCTATTAAAGCCAACATAAATTTATTGAGTTTTAAAGACATACGTATCAATGGGAGAGTGCATGAGGGAAATATGGAATATCTTTATATTACATCCATTGTTTAATGCCAGAAGCATATAAAAGAAAAACTACTAGTTTTCCCATCAGGATTGTATTATGCGACCATAAGTGTTATAGAATTAAATATTGTAACGAACTGGAAGTTCAATGATGCAAACATTTTTTATGCTTTAGCATGACTTGGCCACCCATGATCAATCATGATGAGTTGAATAATTAGAAACACACATGGACAGCCTCTAAAAAACCAGAAGATTTTTTTACCTTATGAATGTGTATGTGTTACCTGCTCACAAGGGAAATTAATTATAAGATCATCTGCAATGAAAATTAATAATGAGACCCCTACATCCTTGCAAAGAATTCAATGGGATATTTGTGGACCCAATGATCCACCTTGTGGACCATTTCGTTATTTTATAATTCTTATAGACTCATCATCGAGATGATCAAATGTTAGTCCACTATCAACGTGTACCATTACTTTTGCCAAACTTCATGCGCAGATTATAAGATTGATGGCACAATTTCCTGATTATCCAATCAAGACTATTCATCTTGACAATGCCAGTGAATTAACATCCCAACCATTTTATGATTATTGCATGTCAATTTGTATTGATGTTGAACATTTAGTTGCATACGTTCTTACTCAAAACGGGCTTGCAGAGTCTTTTACTAAGAGGTTGCAACTAATTGCTAGACCTTTAATTTTAAAGGCTAATTTACCAACTTCTATATGAGGACATACAATATTACATGCTCCTACATTGATGCGAATTAGGCCGAATTAGGCTAAGTTCATTTAATCAGTATTCACCATTGCAACTTGTTTTAGCCAGCAGCTTGATATTTCTCACATAAAATTTTATGGTTGTGCAGTTTATGTTCCCATTTCTCCACGCACCGAACAAAGATGAGTCCACAACAACGTCTTGGTATGTTGGTTTTGATTCCCCATCTATAATTAGATACATTGAACCCACGATGGGCAATTTTGTTTAAAGCAAGTTTTGCGGATTATCATTTTTTGATGAGACAGTTTCCCACCGTTAGGGGAAGAAAAATTGCCGCTCCCTATTGAACGGCGAAAAATCACATGGTATATACCCATCTTTGTCTCATCTACAATTCAATGTGAGCAAGAAGTAAGAAGGACAATCATTTACAAAATATTGCAAATTAGTTGCCAGATGCATTTAATGATATAAAGAAAGTAATAAAATCTCATATACCGTCAATAAACACACTTGCACGAGTTGATGTCCCCGAAGGACAAACTGATGGCACACCGCACATGAAGCGTTGACACCCTGCTGGCACAAAAGGTAAGAAGCCCTGTCAGAAAAGGATACAAGAACTAAATGTTTTTTAAGAGAATAGTTTCAAAGTAAGAAAGTACTATGGAAAAAGATTGATCAATCTAAGGTTGATGAACCAAATGCTTTTGAAGTGGCACATGAGGAAGAGTATACATCTAAAGAGATATCTTTGAATTATCTAATCACAAGAGAAAACTTGGATAGAAATAAAGTTGTTATGCATAAATGTTTTCAGAGCCAAAATCTGTTGAAGAACATCGACATAGAAATGAGTGGCCAAAGTGGAAAGATGTTATTCAAGTTGAATTAAAATCCTTAGAAAATCTTAAAGTATTTGGACCAGTATCTAAACATCTAAAGATGTGAAACCTATTGGATACAAATTAGTGTTTGTCCAGAAACACAATGAGAAAAAAAATAAATTATGAGATATAAGGCACGTCTTGTTGCGCAAGATTTTTCACAGAGACCTGGAATTGATTATGAGGAAATATATTTCCCTGTAATCGACATAATCACGTTACAGTATTTGATCAGTTTGGCAGACACAAAGAGACTTAATATGGATGTTGTTACTGCATATCTCTATGGGTCACTGGAGAATGACATTAACATGAAAATCCCCGAAGGATTCAAAATGCCTGAAGCATATAATCATGAGTCTCATGGGTTGTTTTCGATTAAGTTACAACGATCCTAATACGGATTAAAACAATCTAGAAGAATGTGATATAGTATCTTAGTGAATACATCGTTAAATAAATATATATATATATATATATATATATATATATATATATATAACATAATTTGTAAATGTATTTTCATCAAAAGATCTGAAAGTTGATCCATTATTGCGGTATATGTAGACGATCTAAATATTGTGGGCACTCCCGAAGAGCTCACAAAAACCGCTAATTATTTGGTTAAAGAATTTGAGATGAAAAACCTTGATAAGACAAAATTTTGTCTCGGCTTGCAGATCGAACATTTTCCAAATGGAATATTTATCTATCAATCAACAAATACAGAAAAGATTCTTAAGCGATTTTATATGGATAAAGCACATCCATTGAGTAATCCTATGGTTGTTCGTTAACTGGATATAAAGAAATATCATTTTCGTCACCTAGAAGAAAATGAAGAATTATAAGGTCCAGAAGTACCTTATCTTAGTGTCATTGGAGCTTTAATGTATCTTGCAAATTGTACTAGACCTGATATAACATTTTCTAGTCAACTTATTAGCAAGATATAGCTCCGCACCAACACAAAGACATTGGAATGTCATAAAACATGTCCTACGTTATGTTGACGGAACATCTGATATAAATTTGTTTACTCAAATAATTCAGAAACACAGTTAGTGGGTTATGCTGATGATGTTTATCTTTTTGACCCACGTAAAGGAAGAGCTCAAAGTGGGTATGAATTTACTTGTGGTGCTGCTGCAATATCATGGCGTTGGGTGAAACAAACATTAGCAGCTACTTCTTCAAATCATTCAGAAATTTTGGCATGCATGAAACAAGTCGTGAATGTATATGGTTGAGGTCAATGGTTCAACATATTCGAGAATCTTGTGGGTTAACTTCGCAAAGAATATTGATTGATACTCTAAAAAACAATCACCAATACGATAGAAAATCACATATCATTTTTATTTTAATTCGAAGATATGTCATAACTGATGATGTAGGAAGATATCTCTCAAATCACGGTGATTGGTATAGGGATATTTTTATGCAGTGCCTAAGGATAACGACATCTCGTGATACATGTCTATTTTTTGGTAAGAAAAAAAACAGAAAAAGGACATGAATCGCGAGATGTCATCCACAAAGATGCCTAACAACCATGTTAAAATTCAGGCATAGGCAATGCTACACTGGGTGATTGTTATAGCTATCAGATATTCTGCTAAATAAACCTGTCGAGCATATACCCTGAGCTTAAATTCTCCAGGATCACACAAAAGCTATACTAAACATAGTCCAAAGGCCAAAACACACAACAAAGCAACTGATTTCAGTTTACATTCTTGAAACAGTATTCCATGTTTTTTTATATGTTTTCTCTGTTTCATTACACCAGAGAGGTCGGAAGATGGGGTTCGACCTTTTCCTAATCAGGAACTTGAGAGTTGGGGTTCGACCTTTTAAAAGAAAAAAAAGATTCTATATGGATGGTGGATGATGCCTCTAAGGGCAGTGCCCTTCAGGGCAGCAACAAACAAACCATGGGGGTATGCCTGTTCATGTCAGTCCTCAACTTCGATGATCTAAAATAATGAACATTTGGGATCTCGGGTATTTAGGTTCTCGGAAATAATACCCGATTGTTGACATGCATGTGTAAGTTATCCACCACTCAAAATATTTACTCTTTCAACACCAAAGGCCTAATATAATGATCACGGGCGGAGGGAGGGGTGCGCAGGGGCAGTCGCGCAGCCAGAATAGGAAAAGCTAGTGTGGTATATTACTGGAGGTAAACCACCCAAGTTCGAATCCCCTTGAAGCACAGACTTCATTTTTTCACAGAGCTTTGATAGCAAATAAAAAAATAATTTTTAAATTCTACGACAGTAAATCATAGATGAGATAAAAAATAATAATTCAACTTCTCTTATGATTCAAATCTTAGAAGATTTATTTTTGAACTAGTGTTCGAGATTGAATAAAATTGAATATAAAAATAGTAGATTTAATTATATATTCAGATTAGGAAGGGTAAATAAATAATAATTTTTTATATTATTTAATATAATAAAACCACTTTTAAATCTCTTTGAACGGAAATTGAAGAGAGAAAGGTTTTTTTTAATTATTATTTTTAATTTGTGAAAGCATGGAATTTTTTGGGCAAATTTAATGTTTTTTGGATATATTTTAATCATGTATTCATGTTAACTTCTTTTTTATTTTTTAGGTGTTTGTGTGTATAGGTTTCAAAATGTATATATGTTGGTAACTTTGTTTTCTGAATATTTTTATTGTTGTAGTGATATATTTAAA
Organism: Haberlea rhodopensis; assembly: GCA_907163345.1. NCBI lineage: Eukaryota > Viridiplantae > Streptophyta > Magnoliopsida > Lamiales > Gesneriaceae > Haberlea > Haberlea rhodopensis. The sequence continues at coordinate 3,017,028 of CAJQUN010000044.1, read as the reverse complement.
AATTTATATATTTTTTTCTTTATTTATTGATATTAAATATAATTTTTTTGCGTAAATATAATTCTTTTATATCTTTATGGTAATCCTTAATTATTTTTAAAAAATTATTTTTTGTTGATTTTGTGTTATATCAATGGATAAATTTTGTCTTTGAATGATTTTGATGGTATGTGGGAAATTATTTAGTAGGATATTTAATAGTATCAAAAAGTTTAGCAACGTGTTATGTGGAACATTAAGTTTTGGGGTTTTTTAACAATTTTTATTAAAGTTATAAAAATAACCGAATTTTTTTTTTTTATAAAAGTAACCCAAGTCGCCATCTCAGATGGCGACAATTACCAAATTCTTTTATTGTCGCCATCTCAGATGGCGACATACTAAATTTTTTTTTATTTATGTCGCCATCTGAAATGGCGACATCAATAAAAACCTTTTTTTTTATGATGTCGCCATCTAAGATGGCGACATTATAAAAGTTTTTTTTTTTTATTGATGTCGCCATCTGGAATGGCGACATCAATAAAAACTTTTTTTTTTTATGATGTCGCCATCTAAGATGGCGACATCCAATAAATTTTTTTTTTATTGATGTCGCCATCTTAGATGGCGACATCAATACCATTATAAAATATTTTTTACGTGTTGTCGGCAGAAAACGACGTAAAAATATAAAAAATTATAACATTGTCGCTGTGGGACCCGACTCGGGCACATATTACTTTAACCCTTATCCGGTACCACATTCTCTAAGAACATTACGCACAGGGGGTTTTAAACCTTTTCGGAAAATAGCGGAAGCGTTTAGTCCAACATTCATTTTTAGTAGCGGAAGCGTTTATACATTCTAATTAGTAACAAAATACATCCCAGTACAAACTCCTTATAATGGTCCGACACTTAATAAAAGAGAAAATACTAACAGTCCCGGTAAGCCAACATTTCCATTTTCCTAATTTTCCTCTGACTCTGGCTCCAGTACTCCTGTATCTGGAACTCACAATAAATTACAAGGAAAACAGAGGTTAACTCTTTGAGGAATTAGTGAGGGAATAACAATGGCTTTATATCTGTAATTATCAAATAATGCAATTTCTCAATATGATATGTCATGTAACAAAGATCTTGCAGTCAAGTAATTGTCAATAATGAACAGTGATGATATATGATTTCAGAGTGAATATCGTGGGCTAAAGAGGTGGCTCCCACCAGACAGTTCGGCGTAGCACTTTTCCCCACATATTGAGATAGGATCTGTACATTCAGTCATTTACGAGCCAAGTGAACCATTCTCCGGACCGTAAAACGGTGCGCGTTGTTCAGATGAACCATATACCCGGACTGTCATCCGTTGTTCATTGGACTCACTTTCCGGGCCGAAGCCGCGTTGTCCAGTGGATAAATATCCAGGGCTCCATTCATTCAGTCATTCAGTCAAATGATTCGTTCAATCAAAGGAATCGATTAGTAATCGATAACATTCAAGATAAATAAACATGCAGATCAAGATGACCAATGGGACGAGATAATGTACAATATGATGACAATATATAAAAGGTGAGATAATGAATAACAAGATATTGTAAATTCCAGGCCAAATGCCAAAAGGGCTATATAACAAGAATTCGGTAGTACACCTCACCTCACTATTTGATGTCTTACTGGATTTGCTCGATTTTGAACCCAGATGTCAAATAAAGTCCTATGAACATAATATAAGGTAACTTATAATGATTATCAATCTAAAGGTATGGTTTAACATTTTAAGAATCATTTTTTGTACGAAACTTATCCGGGTAATTTTAATCAAACATTTGAAAATTCATTAAAAATCAAGTTTAAGTCGAAACATCATGAAACTTTCCAGAAATGTCTTAAATCAGTCCAGCAACGTTCGGAACTCGGAATTTCAAGAAACGTGCCGACGCGTGAATTACACGCGCCTCCGTGCCGGCACGTGGCCTTTCTCCGGCCGCCACGCGCGGCGGAAATTTTTACAGCGGGTTCGCCTCGTTTCGATCTACAACTTTCGTATAGAAATCATTTTTAAATTCGCAACCGATTTTGCCCAGATTTTGAGTTTTCGAAATGATTACCCATGGTAATTCGATCGCCGGACAATACTGTTTCCGATGAGTTTTACGACCAACGGGCGGCACATATGTAAAGTAAAACATATTTGGAATACTCTCTGTTTGTAAAACATTTTCGAAATCTATTTTAAAAGCTGTGAAATCGAAGCTTCAATATGCTACCTTGAAATGTGTTTCTGAGATTCTGGCAGCACATTGTTCTTCGTGTTCTTGAATTTTCTGGGCAATATCAGCTTGTGGTTTTTGAACACCTCCTTTACAGAAGATGATCTGGGTGTGTGAGGAGTGTTGTGGAATATTTTCGGAATTTTCGGACAAGATTTGGTAATTTTCCTCATAATTTTCTCACTTCTATCCCTATTTTCTACACTCTCTCTCTCAAACTTGCTCTTGATTTTGTGGGCTAAATCAGATGAAATGGGGGGTATTTATAGGGGTTTTGCATGTATTGGGGCTTAAGCCACAATTGGGGAGACATGTGTCTTGGCCATGAAATGACATGTGCTAACCTAAATATTAATATTTTAATCCTTTAAATACTATATTTATTATTTAATATGTTTTTGTTCTATTAATAATATTTAAGTTGTTTTACAATGAATTTATCTACTTTTGTACATATCTTAGAGTAGCAATTAAAATTTATAAATCATTTTGCTAATAATTTCTTGATTAGTCTTTTAGTACTTATAATTGTTTAACTTTTTATTATGCCTTTACCTATTTTATTATATTTATGTCAAAAGTAGATTAATACAAGTTATATTTATACATTTTGTTTGTGAGTAAAGTTTTTAATGAATAATGTTTTAACCAAAATCAAATATTCATACTCAAGAATATAATTATATTTTCCTCTAATTCTTTATGTAAATTTAATATTACAAGTAATATACGGATTCACTTTGTGAATGATTTTTAGTTATTGGTATGTTTCACAAATATATAATTTCCAATAAATAGTTATATTATTTATTCTTTCTTTTATTAGCTATTTTGATGTATGAATATATTAAAATGATTATTTTAGTACATTTAAAATAGCTTCAAATTATTTTGTCAAAATTTTGTAATTGAGATTTTAGGGGTGTTACAGTCGCCATCTGAGATGGCGACAATAAAAAAAAATTCATTTTTTATTTTATGTCGCCATTTGAGATGGCGACATTAATCAATTTTTTCATCTATTTATTTGAACGAAATCAGCTCATCTCATATAACTCATTTCATATATTCAGCTCATTTCATATAACTCATTTCATATCCTCCAGTTATTTGCTCCGATCATCATATTTTAGGTACGTTGTTATATAAATAATCATATTTAACAGCATTATATATCATGTATTAATTTATGAATTTTATCTTTATTTTTTAAGGTATGTCAATTAAAGTTTTGTTGTATTGGGGAGGCCAAATATTACAAGATTCAGAATCTGTTAGATATGATCGTGGTCCGTCAAAAGGCATGACAATATCTCGCAATATTAATTATTTACAGTTATTGAGCGATGTATATGATATTACCAGCATCGATCGTCACAAGTTCATTCTGAAAATATCTTGTAAATATATATTCAGTGATTTTTCGGGGATGAAACAAACAATTTTTCCCGTCGACAGCGATTACAATCTAGCATGGCTATTGGATATTGAACAAAATCATACTTTTTTGGAGATGTATATACAAACAGAACCATGTGCTTATGATTTTATTACAGAAATGCCAACAACTGGTAGTGGTCCATCTGTAGTAGTTACAGAAAGACCAACTACCTCTATGATTCAAGATGATGCTCCGATAGTTGCTGACAATGTTGTTCCCGAGCCACTAGCAGACAGTTTTGTGGATTTTGGAGATGATATTCGGTCTGAACCGGAGGGGATTCCATCTGAGGATGAGTCTGCTGACGATGAGGTTGATATTGCAGAGGTGCCAGTTACTATAGCAGACACAACCACAACAAATGAACCTGAGCTTTATCAAACAATTCCATTTTTCTCCACGACACATGCAGACGTATTTGGTGATTCGATCGACCTTCCAACTGGTAAGTGGGGGAGTTATTACGTTTATTCGAAAGGAGATATCCATCTGAATATGGTAAGGCTGCCAAATAAACTACAAAATAACATTGCTTTAGAAAATATCAAAGTAATGTTGTTTGTATAAACAAATTTAACAGCGTGTTTACTTGAGTTACTGGCTGCTCATCGAGAATATCCCTCATGATACGTATAGAATGACTCACAGTTTCAGTAAATCGTAAATGACATGACCACCTGTATATATTCAGATAAATGATTAGATGCATTAACATATACAAACAGTTATAAAACAAGACATATTCGTGTTACCTTGCACCATATGGAGCAGCAGGTAACACATTATCTGGACCGATCATTAGTGGCCCATAATCAGATCTTTCAACACCCAATTGAGGAGTCAAACTTGGGATTCGTGACCATGCCCAAATCTCATTTATTGTAATGACATCAATAATACAAGTTAGATTTATTTAAAATAAACAAACATATTTACCTGTACGATTTGCAAGGCACCATCTATCACTTTTTTCCCTTTCTCTGATGACGTACACAACTCACGATACATGTACGCCAACACAGCACTACCCCAACTATATGTATGGGCAGCGTCGATATCCTCCAACTTCTGTACATACAGTAACCTAACAAAATTACCTGATGTATCAGGGCACATAATCCCCCCTAACATCAACAACGCACAAGCCCGTGTAAACTTAACAACATCATCTGCTGTACTATTTTCATCCAATGGATTGAGCAGCAAATGATTATACAAAGCAACTAATTTCAAACGTGCGCCCTTAAGGTCGGTGATGGCTGGTAAGAAACCTAAATATGTATGGCAATATTCTTGCCAATCGGGTAGACTCCTATCAATATCAATCCCCGACACTACGATGCCATCTACTGGCAATGACCATATTACTGCAATGTCTTGCAGTGTGATAGACGCCTCTCCCGACCTGAGATGAAATGTGTGTGTTTCACGGCGCCATCTCTCAACTATAGCCGTGATCAGATGCATGTCAAGCTCAATCTTACCACACCTATATATACCATAAAATCCTATCACGTGCAACAAATTAACAACACGTGTATCTAGTGGACACAAATCCCAAAAATAACTATGTGGGTTTCTCCCACGCAGTATGCTATCCATATCATCTGCCCACACATCCTCGGATCGATGTGAAGACTGCAATGACAAAAGACGTGTGTCGATCGGGCCTGGTTGCCTCATTTGATCCATCCTGAAATATAACACAAAAAACTAAAAACATTAATCTCAACATTACAAACAATATCCGCCGACTACTTACGATCGTCACACAACGACCATCAACAACCGCCACCCCCGCCGGGCCGCCACAGCCGCCGGGCCACCACCCGCGCCGGCCGCCACCGCCGGGCATATTCATTTTTTCACCTTGCCCACCGGAACCAACATTTCAACATCAATATCGTCAAAATATTAACCAACAACACATATACTCCCAATTTACATATCAAAATCATATTTAATCTAAAATTAAACAATAACAAAAATCAAACAAAAGATTCTAAATAAAATATCATGATTTATCTAAAATCAAAGCATAACAAAAATAAAAAAAATACCTTAAATAAGTTAGATGAGAAATTGATTTTTACACTGTGGTTACGAGAAGATTTTACGAGAAGAACAAAAACAAGAGTGGAATCGATTAGCTTGAAGAGAAAACAGAAGCGGCGGCCGATGTATAAAATGAAGAGTAGGGTTTCTTATTTTGTGTTGATGTCGCCATCTTAGATGGCGACATCAATAAAAAAAAAACTTTTATTGATGTCGCCATCTGAGATGGCGACATAAGTTTAAAAAAAAAAAATTTCTTTGATGTCGCCATCTGAGAAGGCGACATTTTAAAAAAATATTTATGATATGGTTGTCGCCATTTGAGATGGCGACATTAATAAATTTTTATAATTGTCGCCATCTCAGATGGCGACTTAGGTTACTTTTATAAAAAAAAAAAATTCCGGTTATTTTAATAACTATAATAAAAATTAAGGTTATATTATTAAAAAACCCTTAAGTTTTGCGCATTGTTGGAGCAGAGGAATCTTAGCCATCCTTTAGCTTTTTATCTCAACTTAACCTTAAAAATTTATTTAAACAAAGTTAAAAGTTAACTTTCTAATAAATAATATAATGATAATTGTTTTGATGATGACAATACTAGGTTTTTTACTACTAATTTATTAAATTAAATATGAAAATATAGCTGCATTGCTTATTCGAGGAGGGTAGCAGAATTTGATTATAATCATTTTTTATTAGAATATTTAATATTAGTTATTATATTCTTTAAAAATTAAATATTTGAAAAATTTATTATCTCAAAAAACAAAATTTATTTTTCCCCCGCCTTAAATATTTTTTTTGATTCCGCTCCTGATAATGATTGTCACCATCTTCATTAGTGGGATTGACTCAAATTTGAGTCTTATAAATAACAAAAACTTTCCTTCCCACGATCAAAAATATATATATTTGCTCGTTCAAAAAAAAAAAATTACTAAAAAGCAACGATACCAAATGTATAAATGTTACCGTATACCCTAATTCAGTAGCAAAATGTTATTTATTTTGTCATTTAAATTAATTTTTAAAGTGTATTTCTTTCTAATTAAATTTAATATTGCTATAACCAATCGAATTTAATTTTCTAATATGTACTTGGTTGGCCGTTAGATTGAAACTGGAACTAAAATACTGCAAATTTAATCAACAAATCTAAAAAATCACGAGTTTTATACTCCAAATTTATACATTTATGGGATTTTCTATTGATTTCCTAATCAAAATAAAAATGAAATAAGTAAATATTAAATCATAAAAAAATGATTATTTATCTTCATCTCAAAGTTCAGTAATTGACAATTATGAGCTTACCACCTTTCTACACAGAACAGGCCACAGGTTCTTGGCTATATTTTGCTATGCAGTACATTTTGCGAGATATGGGATTTTATACACCAATGTCCTCAATCCCAGAAAAATGGGCATTACATTCTGAAAACACCGAATCTGGTACTCTCCGGCTTACGATTCGTGGAAGCAGCAACACAGAGGCCTAAGATTTTTCTTGTATCTGCAGGATCAATCACACCGTCATCCCAAAGCCTGGCTGTCGAGTAATAGGCACTGCCTTCTCGATCATATGCCTCCACAACTCCCGCCTTGAACCTCTCCTCCTCCTCCTTGCTCCACTGCAGAAGTTATACGTGTTAGTATCTTTCAGCTACAGAGTACCACCGGGTGAAAAATAAGAATTTATGTACCTGCATTCCAGCCTTTTTCTTGTTTGCTCGTTCAATCTGAGACAGCACGCCAGCAGCCTGAAAAGAAGTCAATTGGAATTCAAAAATAATGTTCTTCTAGGCTTAAACTTTGCGAGTTTTCTACATACATACATGAATGCATATAACAACTTAATAAGTTAGAATCAACTCATTCAGCTACATTTTTTTAAATTTTTAAGAGATTGGGACAAAATTGGCTGCACTATTCGAGTTATATCTTGACGGTGTCAATTCTGGCTAGTTTATTAGTTCTTGGTTAGAGAGTTGTCACGGCCTCTATACTGTAATATCATACCTCTATCGGATGCTCTTTTAACGAGCTAGTTTCATGATCTATAGAATCTTTTAGAAATTTGTGGAATTTTCCCGTTAAAATCGATATGTGTCCGCCAAATAGTGCTTCAATCAGTTTTTACCAATGGAATCCATCATAATTGAGGATTTTGTTTTTCTATCACAAGATTGTGTCAGAATCGTGTTGATAAATGAAATCTTTAATTCACAAAAATGATAAGATATTCCTCAAAATCTAGTTACATCGAACATTTTTTATAAACCGGCGAAAACCCGAGAGTTTCATAAATAATGAGGTTTCAGATGATTTATACCAATCCAGTTATGGAAAATCTTGAAAATGCTGCCAGTTAACAAAAAGAAAATAAAACTTAAGAGACTACCTGAGGTCCACCCATCACAGATATTCTGGCATTAGGCCAAAAGAACATGAAGTTAGGACTGTATGCACGTCCACACATTGCATAATTTCCAGCTCCAAAGCTTCCACCGACAATAACCGTAATCTTGGGAACCTACACCAAGTTAATTTTAATAAATTAGGAACAATTACATTTCATTTCCCATTTACACTTCTTAAAGGACATAAAATGAAATAAATCAAACAAAAAAATAGAAAAACAACAAACCAGGTCTACTGTAATATTTGGTAAAGGAGAGTTCGCTTGAGCCATGTGATGGATGTTCCAGGAATGCAAATTCTCGCGAGACCAAAAAGGCCAGAACAAGACAAGATAAACTAACCTTTGCACAAGATACTGCCATCACCATTTTAGCACCGGATTTAGCTATCCCATTTGCCTCGGATTTAGAACCAACCTGTAACACGCACGTGTGAGATCATCTTACTTAAAAAACCCACAATAAGTCAAATGAAAAGAAGACATAAAATTAAAAATGCTGAATAGCAAATAGGGGTAACTGACCTGGTTATCACTATCTATTAAATTCGATGAGAAGTACGGAAAAATATCAAGTTACTGAGAGACATGCAAAGGAAAGATGTACTGCATACCATAAATCCCGTGATATTTTGAAGAAAGATCAATGGGATGTTGCGCTGAGTACACAACTCTATGAAATGAGCTCCTTTTAAAGCAGATTCATTGAATAATATTCCATTGTTCCCAAGTATTCCAACAGGTTGCCCAAAGATTCTAGCAAAGCCTGTCACAAGCGTCTGTTCATGATAAGGCAAACATAAAATATCAAGATTTTAACAGAAACACAAACAAAAATATTAGCAAAACAAGAAGAGTCTGAATTTTTCTTTTAAAAAAAGGCCTCACAGTGCCATACAATTTCTTGAATTCATCAAATTCACTTCCATCAACAACCCGTGAAATAACTGATCGGATGTCAAATGTCTGTTTCAGGTCAGTTGGTGCAATAGAACGAAGTTCCTCAACATCATACAATGGCTCCTTGAATTCAGATACTGTATTGTGTGATCCATCCAAATTCCCAGCCATATGAAGATTTTTTACTATATTCCTTCCTATAGCTAGTGCGTGCTCTTCATCTACAAGATAGAAAACCTAGTATGTCAATCAGCGATCAGTAAAGTTGAGTTGTGATCAATATGAGGAGAAGAAAGGATTACTTTGAGCAAAGTAATCCGAAACACCCGATGTCCTACAGTGCACTGTCGCACCCCCTAAATCTTCTGCAGAAACTTCCTCGCCCGTAGCAGCCTGAGTAGTTTTTAGTAATTATATTAAAAAACAAAGACGCAAGTAATTCACCTAAATATCACAACCACACTACTGTAACGTGAGAGTAAACTTATCAAGAAGTATACAAGCTGATACAATACATTTCTGTAAAACTTTCTTTCAACAAATTAGGAGTTGCAGAAAGTAAAAATACAACAGGGGTTTTTGAAGTGCTATAAATCTTCAACTAACCTTCACTAGTGGAGGCCCAGCAAGAAAAATGGTACCGTTTCCTTTGACCATTACACTTTCATCAGCCATAGCAGGTATATAAGCCCCACCAGCCGTGCAAGAACCAAGTACCAATGCAATTTGTGGAATACCTTCTGCAGACATCACAGCTTGATTATAGAAAACTCTTCCAAAATTTTCCTTGTCGGGAAAGACCTCTGCCTGCTTTGGAAGGAAAGCACCACCACTATCCACAAGATACATACAGGGTAGTCTGCATTGAGCAGCAATCTCTTGTGCCCTAAGATGTTTCTTAATAGTGATAGGATAGTATGTTCCACCCTTCACAGTGGGGTCATTTGCCACAAACATGCAGAGTTTTCCATGCACCGGACCAATTCCAGTAATTATTCCACCAGATGGCAATAAGTCTTCGTATAGTTCATAGCCAGCAAGCTAATGTTTACAAAACCATGAAAGCATGTGCATTACATTCCAATATCAGTTCATAACACAGTAATAAATTTATCAATAAGTAGTTTATCATCGCATGCACTGCAGAGTTTAGAAGGATTTTGTCATATTCAAAGTAATTTGTATGTATTTGTTTTTCTTTAATTTTATTATTACCTCTTATTGTTAAAATCTTCCTTTAAGGAAATGATAAGGTCTTAATATATATATATATATTTTTATTCTGGTCACCAAATTTCATGTTAAAAAGCGTTTTACATGCTCTTTGTTTAGCATTTGAATAGCTATTAACTCTGATGCTTTTGAGCTACATATTACATTTTTTACATCTTATATTTCTGTCCATGATTTTTTGGTTGTAGTTTTGCAACCCCATTTTAGTTATTATCTTTTTTTATTAAAAAAATGTTCATGGAACATGTTTTGTCCACTAATTGGGGCTTACAGTAAGCTTCAATACACGTGAAATGCCTTGTGACTTTTACACTGTTTCATTTAGTGCAGCGGGTGTTAGCATCTGTTAAGTGCTTCAGGGCTGGAACAATAACTCAAGAAGAGAAATGCCGCAGAATCTCCCAAAGAATTCATTGACCACCCTCCCACGGGACGTGCCAAACCCAAGTACATGCCTTTAAAAATACTCAGAAGAAACTCAAATGGTGCAAAAACTACTGAACAAAATCTACCCATCAACCGGATGGGTACTTACGTGGCTATGTTGATGGTTTCACTCAGTAATTTTCCACCCCATCGCTCAGTAGTCTCCAACATCAACTTCACTCCAGATTCTATGGCCAAGACTAACATTTAAACTAAGAAAAGAAACTAAATTATGAATGTTTGGATTAACGAATGCATAAATCATCTACACTACTGGGTCTTCATATTGACAGACACCCTCAGAGTCCTTTAACAGAAAAATCCCAAAGAACGATGAAGAAACACGAACCAGAAGCAAATGTCTCTTTTTAGTTATCGACACTTCATAACTTTATATGGTGCTAAATGACTTTTTTCAAAATCAGGGAAAATCAACCTGGGAAAACTCGAGGAATGAAGACCCAGGATCGATCAAACGATCTATTCTCTCTCTGGGAAGAAGCTTATTCCTTTTTCTGTTCCTTCTCACAGCCTCTGCTCCTCCACCATTCATCACCTATTCCACCAAAACAAAATTTCAAACACCAATCGAGTTCGTTTAGCTTCTATATCTGCTCAAAACCAGTATTATTTGCTTTCATACGAAGCATTGATTCCGCTCGAAAATCAACATTATCTAAGAACATATTCTTGAATTTGAAATACCCCATATTCCAAAATACACAGAAATTTTGCATCATATATTCAAAAGCGTTATGGTCTACCTGTTGAATATTAGAGTGAAGCTGGGATACAAGGCCTTCCATAACTTCTGAATTGCGAATAAATAAATCGGAGCTCCGGTCCAATGTGTCGGGTAGGATACCCGAGCAGAAGCTCCGGGTCGGGTTGGCGATCGATTCCGGGCACCTCCATCGCCAAATCGATTGTCCCGAAGGCGAGGATGAGATTTTTCGGACAAATTTACTCAACATTTGAATCTGTCGTTCGGATTTTCTCACAACTCAAACGGCGCCGTTTTAAAGGTTTTCAGAGTTGGTCTGATAGAAGCACGGCAGCTCAAGTGAATGTGAGATTAGCATTAGCTAGACAGCGGTGTCCTCGACTTGTCATTCATATCGAAATAAATCAGATTAATTAATTTTTTTCTGTCCAATATATTTTGTCTAATTGTTTGAATTTAATTTTTAATCGATAAAATAAATTTATATAAAAATTAATATATTTCTATATTCAAAAAATCAAATAAATGAATAAATAAAGTTATATCCGACTATACCATCAGAGGAGTATCAATTAATTTTTTAATGAAATTATCGCTGAAATACCTATTTCTCCATACTCCATATTAATTATTTTCAACATTTTTTTTACACATTCTAAATTTTTTTTATTCAAATAATATGTCAATTCTATTTTTCAAAAACCATAAAAAATTATAGTGATGTCATTTAATAAGTTATTTATAAATTTGAGTTAAACTTTTTTGAATTAAATCTTGAAAGATTTTTTGTACGAGTGTTAATCATATATATATCTTTTTAAAATAAAGATAACTTTTTGTTATTGGAATTTTTTTTTGGTTTAGTTATATAAATTCTATCTGCTAATTTATAATTTGAAGCAGTGTTTCTGAAATATATATATACCTATATTATTATACATAGTTTTTAAACTCGACCCAAACATTGACTCATTCAAAACAATGAGTTTTCGAATTACTGGTTAAACCAATTGGTCAATTTCTATCAAATTATTAAACAAAATAGTCACAATAATTAATTTTTACCAGGTAAAATCAACAAAAGTCAGATTATATACTCTAAACAAATTATTAGAAAAAATCATTAGCAAAACATGAACTGAATAGGAAAAATATAAAAAACGTAAACATATTACGATTATTTGTGTTCCCATAAATTTATATGACTGACATTGTTTGTTGCAAAAATAATAATAATAATAATAATAATAATAATAATAATAATAATAACTTATGAATTTGAATGCATTCATGCAGGAATATTAAAGAATACGATAATATTGTTAAAATGCAATACAATAATACCACATATTTTGAAGTTTTAATAATATTTAAATTTTGGATTGCATAAAACATAAGTTAAATTTACAGTAGGGGCTAAAAAATTAACATATACTTATAGTTATATCTCTTATTTATAATAAAACAATGATATCATTATAGTTAATTATCATCTAATAGAAACTGTGTAGTACCCCGAACTCAATGGAAATAATTTTCAAAAAATGATATTATATATACTTTATTTTATGTTATGCATCTACTCTAATTTATAATTTAATATATATTAAATTATATTATGAAAGACGACTGATCTAAATTAAAATATAAATAATATCGATATATAATTCAGTATGAACTTTGATATGAGATGACCAAACCTATTAGATAGCAAGAAAGTGGTGGTAAAACACTTGAAAAAGCCCGATTTGGATTTTATTTATGGATCAACTCAATATATTGATATAAAATAACTGATATGTTAGTTGAAGTAATTCTTATTTAAAAAAATTATTTTTAATATCAAGTCGATGTATAAACGAGGTCCAAACTATTACCAAAAGTGGTATCATGTTTTGTCAATAATGTTTTCTTTTAGAAGATCGTCAATAATTCGGACACATGCAAGAATTTAATAAGAATAAATTGAATATTAAAGGACAATTACACTGTAGCCATATATAAAGCAACCCTAAACACCATTTAAACCAGTAATTGGACAAAAGATTTTAAATACATATGCACACTTTGCGTTGGTGTAATAATTTGTTTATGTTATGCCAGTTGAACAAATTTTGCATATTATTGAACAATCCTAAATAGCGGCGGTGGAGACTCGAACTCAAGTCATTACAGGGAGATTTGGTGGCTAACCAATAGGTCTATGTCCTAATTGTCCAAAAAAAGCCTATGTACTTAGGGCGTGTTTGCAATTGCTTATTCAAAGCGCTTTTACGTTGCTTTTGCTTAAAGTTGAAAAAAGTTGATTTTAAGCAAAATCATTTAGTGTTTGCTATTTAAATAAAAAAACAGCTTAATAAACTTCAATTAATTACAAAACTGCCACAAAACAACTTAAAAGCAGTCAAAAGCATGTCATGACCTGCTTCTCAAATTCTGCTTTTTTCTGCTTATTTTTAGAGAAGCAATAACAGAAGCACAGAAATAAAACACTCAAAATCTGTTTTTTTATCTGAAAAGGTGATAAGCTGTTTGCAAACACTCACTTAAATTCCACAAAAATGAAATTATTTAATCATCAAATCACATTACCATCCTGAATACTTTTCATGTGAATCCCACTGTATTCTATAATTTAAGTGTGTGCTTGGTTCGTAGATAAGATAATTGGGAGATATATAAACTGGTGGATAAATAGATGATTATTAAAGTAAGGATAAATAATCTTGTGTTTGATGTTAATGATTACTAATATAAGAAAAAATAATAATGTCTTTGGTGTAGAGTTGATTAAATATTGTATAGATGTAGAATATGCACTAAAATGACTGAAATATCCATGAATAAGTTTGAATTTATTTGTTAATATATTCCAAATTATTATATTTAGAATAATTTGTTGTATAAAATATTTATTTATAAATTTATTAATATACATAGATATTAAACATTTTTAAATTAAATTCAAAAAATTTAATTTATTCATTAAATAACATTAAAATAGAACTTATAAACTACCTATTTTACAACAAATATTTATTATTATAGAATATGAAAATTATTAGAAATAAGAATAATAATAATAATAATAGAAATAAGAATAATAATAAGTTAAATTAATATTAACTATAGCAGTAATAAAGAAAAAACTTATTTATATTGATAATAATAATAGAAATATTAATAAAAATTAAAAATAAAATAATAAGAATAAGAATGATGATAATTAAATTATTAATAATAAGAATGGTATACTAATATATTAGTAATAAATAATAAGTAACAAAACATAAATAAGAAAAATAGCAATTTCGATCATAAAAAAATATGAAATAATAAATTATTTCATTTTAATTTATTCTAACTTATCATTGTTTTTTTGTTTTTGTTATTACTGCTTATTAATTATTTTTTACTATTAATTATTATTCATATTATTTGAGTCAAAAAATTATTATTCATATTAATAATCTTACATTTTTGAAGAAGAAATATTAATTATTTAGGAAAGTAAATAATTCGTCTAAAAAAAAAGGAAGGCAAATAATAATATTATTTTGTTATTTGATTGTACGGGTATGTTGTTAATAAACTACCCCAATCACTCATTATCTCAGAAGGTATAATTTATCAACCAAATTATGTACAAATAATATGTACAATGCGGGCTTTATATGGGCCCGTCGGGCCATCTGGATAAAACATCCATGAACCAAACGCTGGATGAGAAAGGATGTAGAATCAATCCTTATGTTATCCTTGAGCCAAGCATAGCCTAACAATAATTAATATCAATCACATGAATTTAACAACATCGAACTTTTCATGAGATATGCTTAAAAACAAAAGTCACAATATAGAACGTTTCATGAAATATACTTCAAAAAATAAGTCGCGGAAACCATATTTGGCGCCAACCAATCAACAGAATGAACCAATATCACCAAGGAAGCAAGGTCGTCTAGCTCAAATAAGAAGATTTTCATTTTATGTCTAACCCTTAAAATCTGTATCTTGATCGTTTGTCTTTCCTCCCCCGAGCCTCCTCTCGCTTCCGTCGATGGATTTTTCGGGTCTGCACATGCCACCATGCGTCCAAGATGTTGAAGTTAAGTGCATGACAGAAAGAAAGAAAGAAATAAGTGGCTAATTACATGAAACCCATATGAAAAGTCAAAGTTGTGCAAAACACTTTATATAAAATAAATTAAAATTTAACATGTGTTTTTCAAGATAAGCTTATAACCCCCTTTGTTTTTCAAAAATAAGCTTATATAACTTGGATTCTATAGTTGCAGATTCACGCGCTCAAAATACATTAAATACTTTATATATCACATTTTATTCTTCTAAACATACAAAAAGGTCATATTTTTAGAATAAAATTTCATTCGGATATGTATTAGATCGCGTTGTAGCAAAAGTATCATTAACTTTTGTAGTTTATCGTAGTAAAATCATCAAATAAATGTAAAAAAATGAAAAATAAAATGATGCAAGATATCTATCTCTTTCAAGTAAAAAAAAATGCAAAAGATAATATCATATACTAGTGACGCGATCTGATACAAAAACAAAATGAAATTTTATTTTACAAATATGACATTCTTGTACATATACTACATAAAATGTGAACTGCGGGCTTAACCCAGTTGGTAAACAACTCAATCCCCTTTGGGAGTGATTCGATATCGAGTCTCGCATAAAGCAGAACAAATGTTTGCCCCTCCCTCTAATAAAAAAAATCAAACAAGAGGGTTAAACACTATTTGAACAACCCAAAAGGAACAAACAGGAAGTCCACAATAGCTTCAGTAAATAAAATTACAATTTGCTGCGACACTTAATAATTAGAATTAGAACAATATTATAAGTGGCTAAGAGGTTGAACAGTGTTATGAGTCTCTTTTTCACGAAATTTACTGTTGCCATGAACAGTGATTTTCTCATGCTTATTTTGGGTTGGGCTTGGTGAAATTTAATGATTTGGGCTAGGCAGACTTTTTGGGCACACTCTTTTTTTGGCCACCCATTTATTTGTTTGCATGATTGTCATCTGTTTTTTCAATTTCATCCATTTCCCCACGCCTCTCCCTTCCATTTCCCGTGATGTCCATGTCTTTGGTCCGCCGTACAGTTGTACGCGTCTTTCAGCCGCCTGTACCGCACACCGCCTTGTGTGATCTCCCTGTCTTTCGTCCGCCGGTCCGTGCAATTGTCCGGGTCTCTCATCCACCGGTCCGTTGTAATTGTACGATATTGTGCTGTGGTAACTTTTGGAGAGGGCAGAGACGAAGATGGGATTGTTCAAATTCATATACAGGTCGAGTCTTTTGAAGAGGGCAGAGACGAAATTTATGACTGCAATTTCCATCTAATCTCTTCATTTCCATCGATACATGCTTCAAAGTGAGTTTCAGGCTTTGATTCTAGAGGTTGCATCATTACGCATACTATTATTATCTAAAAAAAATGCATGAACTATTTATTTTAGTTTAATTTTTTTATAGTTTTTATAATATTTGTGTCTGGGATTTATGCCATGCGGTACTTTTGTTTCTATTATTTATTATTTTGAAGGTTGGATTATACATTATTCATGCTCAATTCTTTATCTCTTCAGTTATTTTGTTTTGTCACATGAGAATACATATAGATTGAGTTTTACATATTTAATTAAAAATATATTTTTTCACATATTCATATATTGGACTACAGTTTGGAATATTCACTCATTTGATCGACTCCAGATAGACCGCCCTTTTATGCTTTAAATGTATGTGAAGGATTTGCTCAGGGAAGAATTTTTCTGTGCCTAGATTAAAACATTCTTAGTTGTTAAATTTATTGGCTAGGAACAAGGAATTCAGTGCTGCACTTTGTTTGTGCATTTCTTATATTTGCCACTAGAAATTTGTTGACTTTATGAATGGGTACATCATTTATCCATGCTGCCCTTGACTTGAACGATGTACCAGGTTACTACTGTTATGCTAACTGGTTGATAAAATGTAGTGAATTTTGATTATTTTTAATGGGTTTGGAAGACTCTTGCAGTTCTTAATCACTTTTACCTTAAGTTCATATTCTGCAGCTAGATTTTATTGATTCTATCGTATTTGGGCTTCTCCGTGGTTAATTTCATGATTGGGGTTAATTTTGTGATTTATATGTTACATTTGATCTTATTCTTCAGCATATCATTCCGAATGTATGACATTTTTCTTTTAATTGGTGACAGTGAAACGTGGGATTGACAGTGTGAGAAGTATAGATTTGAGGACAATACCAACATAGGTTAGTCATGTTGTCGGTTTGAATCCACCTCTCGTAATATGGTTGTTTTACTGGGTGATGAATTTTGCTTATGTTTCTATGATCAACAGACATATCTAAATGGCATTTGAGTGGATTGGAGCAAAATGAAGACCATTTCTCTTCTATATTTGATGATGGAACTACTCCAATCAAGGTTTGTGGGTATTTAACTTGCCATGTAATCGAAAAAGGTGGGGATGAAGCCTTACTCTTCATGTACTGATACTATCAGTATTTCCACTCATTTTGTAATTGCATTTGTGCTCTGTTTTGAATGATACTTTCATCAAATTTGTCGTCATCCTTACCCTATGATTGTACAAACAAGACAGAGGCACAAATATATCTTTATTCCTGTAGCAAAAGTTAGCATTGAAATTTGAATTGTTTGATGGCTGAGGAACAAGTGATGACACATTTATTAGTTCACAATTCGTGTCTTTATTCCTGTAGCAAAAGCTAGCATTAAAATATGAATTGTTTGATGGCTGACGAACAAGTTATGCCACATTTATTAGTTCACAATTCGTGTCTTCTTTAACTCTTGTTAAAAAACTAAGCATCGCCCAAATGTAGCAGGATGGTTCTCTGTCATTCCACGTGTTTCGAATGAATAAAGGGGTTGCATAAGAGGTTTAGTGTCCTGTAAAAGTGCACTCTTTTTTATTGCAAATCAGTGCTTATACTGCGGAAGTTAGAGGGAAAGAAGAGTCGGATCAATGCAGGTAGTTTTCCTCTCAAGCAAAAAGGCGTAGGATGCTTCAGTTTGAATCTGAAGTTTTGAATACACCTCTTTACAATGACAGCATGTTTTTAAGATCCAAGGTACATCCCCCTGCCACTGTTTAATCCTCAATAGTTGGTATATTGGGTATCAAAAGTCTCTGCATAATGTTTCCGGGGTGAATTTATTGTTGACTTCAACACTAAGAAAGTATTGGCCAACTTCTGTTATAGGATAGCATATAGATTAATGGAACAATCGCTTTCCACAAAAGGAGATTAACGATTCACAGGTACAAGTCAAAAGAAAAGAAAGAATGACTATGTTCTTGTTTTAGTTTATTAATTCATTTTTAATCTTTTGCAAGGGCAACAGCCATTGAAAAGTTTGAACCTTTCATGGCCGAGTACCACATAGGTGTGATATTATATGTCCAGTAATTTATATTGTTGTAGGATGACTTTTTCCATTTTATCCGGGTTGTTGGTACCATGGAACTGAACTATGATTAATTAATGCTATCTTTTATATTATGTACTGCACAAGGTGAAGTACATTCATAAAGATCTACCGTCGAAGTGTGATTTAGCTTGTAGAATGCATTTCATTCCACGAAGTCGAGTAGGATCACATTTATGTGAAAAAATAATTATTGCGCTAAATGCTTCAATATTTTGATTCTTCTTGGTGCCAATTTCCTTTTTATGTCGTACTCGACTTGACAAGTTTAGAGTAAACATGTTATGTTCTTTTATTATTTGATTTTACAGATCTGTTTAAGGATTTAGTAACTTTCTGATTGTTTCCTACTTTTAACAGGTTAATTGCATGCTGCTCAACTTAGCGTATAGCTTTTTGGGTTATTATTGGGTTAGAAACTTTTTCAGAATTGTTTTGCTTCTAGACATTACTCTATGTTTGTTTGGTTAGTGCTTGACTATAGTACTATTTGAGGTTTATGAATCTACTCATGTCCTGTAATGAATGCTATATTTTAAAAAACAATGAGGTTAAAAGACAGCTGCTCAATAATCTGGTACCTGGCACCGCGCCTTGTGCGGTGCCAAGATGAACTAGTATCATTATATTCTCCAAAATAAACAACACAGAAAGATTTCAGACAGTAATCAGTTCTATAAATTTTACCGAACTTCTCCATTTTACTACACTGCTTAGTTACACAGCAGATGAACTATGAAGTCCAAAATCCGAAAGAGAAGCAAATAGAGATCACAGGCAGCAGACCTTCACAAACAGGATTGGTAACAAAATATACTATGCGAAACAATGTGTCTTCAATAACACAATGCTAACTACTCGACTAGCGATGGTTCAAGATTTCTCTCTTAGTTTTTACCAAGGTCCCGTAAGTGTACGTCTCAAGCATCTTCTCTTACCACCCCACGGCTTCGATTCCAATATCTGCCAACAGATTAATCAGAATCATTTACAGAAAGCAAGAGAATGTGATGCACACAGAAGTAACATTCTTGTGCCGATGACAACAATAGTGACATTAGTTGTTACCTATGATGCAAGGACATTAGTTGTTAAAAACTTAGCCACCCGACCTTGGATGAAATTATGGGTGCTTCCACCGTCGATCAGAGTCTGAAAAGAACGACCTGCAATACCACCTTTTAACCTTAGGGTATGAGGGGCTATTTCGCCATCCATAGCATGGAGGCTAATCGTGGGGACAGCTTCGGACAAGTCCTCTGCCTCGGAAAAGGATAGTTAGTCAGAATCGCAAGCTTCATCCTCATCAACCATACAAAATTCAAACGACCATTACTTTTATACCCGCATTTTTATCTGTCTGTTTATCATCATACAGGGGCGCTAAACCCATCGCTTGAAACAAGGTTGTTGGATGATACTGGATATCCTTACATAATTCCGACTTGAGTCCCGAGACAAAACAATTACTAAGAACATCCCCGAGGCTTTAGTTAGCAAATTGTTCAAACTGATGTTGATATTTTGACAGGGAAATCGATTGAATCAACTTATATAACTTGCCAAAAGAATCTTCCTATTCGGAAAGGTCGAATCACTTCTAAATTACCGAAAGAATCTGTAAAGACCCGGATTTGAGGCTCCAACAAGTGAGTAATTGATGCAAATTAAACTCTTTTGTTATCAAATAAATGATTAGGTGTTAATCTTTGAATTAGAACTCTAATTGAATCAAGATGGTTTAATTAAGTGTCCTAGGGGGTGTCAAACTCTTGTTGGAAGAATTTGCAAATTTCAAAACTCTAGCCAAGAGATACCAAGGCATCAAAGAGTCCTTAACCATCTCTAATTGCTCAACATGGATCGATCAAATCTGCGCATACTTTATTCGGTAATCTCGAAGGATTTCACCTCATCCTTCCATGACTAGTTCGAAGAGTCCCAAGCTATCATAACTCTTCCATTAACTCACGATTTTCCAGCCTTGAATTCGAACTTCTGTACGTTATCTATCTTATTCTGCACGAGTTCAAACACATCAATAACCGAAAACTCTAAACCAAATCCTTCCAAGAGTTTCGAAGATCTCTAAGGAGACAAACCATCTCAAACTCTTCCATTAAACCATCCAATTTGCAGCCAATTCATCGAAACAAAATCTGGTTTTCCATCACAACAAATCTGCACAGATTTGCTCCTATATTTTCGAAAGTTTTCATCTCTAAAACTCCTTGATTTTTGTCCCAACCATTAGCTATAAATAGGGCTATCATTGGTAGTATTCTTCATCACAAATTCAGCCTCCCAGCAGCATCTAGTCCATCGAAAGTTTCTCCCACAAAAGCCGAGAGAATTCTGCACATTATTCCAGAATATTTCCTGCACTTCTCCAGCCTATATTTCGAGAAGAAACCCCCTCTCTCAAGCCATACGGTTACGTTGGATTTCCAGAAACTCTTTATCATCACTCTTCGATTATTTCCTCCACACAAGCTGATCGAGTTCTGCAAACTGTCCAATCTTCGAAAATAAGAGTGTCAGTTTTTAAGCCAAGGTCCCTGCCGTGTTCACGAACTTGTTCCATCGATTGTTTCCAGCAATCCTTCCGAGATCACCCTAAAAAAAAATCCAGCAGCTTTTGTTCGAAAATTTCAGCAAGTAATCTGTTCGAATTTCCAGAATTTGGTTCAAGCTTTGGACGTCCTTCTCGTGGTGATCGAAAGCCAAGGAGATAAGAATTGATTTGTTTCATACCCTTGATCAATCAAGCACGATACCAAGCACTGTAAGTGGGCTTTTGTTAAGTATTCGTTTCGTTTTCAAAAATACTATGTATGTTTTTAAATTCTCAATCGATATGTATTATGTTGAAATTATGAAAGTATATTTTGTAAGCACGTTAAACTCGAAATCTAATTGGATTTGGATCCCCATGACCCTGATGCGGTGGGGTGTAACCGCTAAAAGAACCTTATACGGTGGTAATCCGTTGTTTCTGGATTATCCAGACCCTTTATTCGTGGGTTAGCCGATGTTATGACCTCATCTCTAGGAGGGATAAGTCTAGAGACTGATATCAGTACCAAGAAGAGAGTAGAATGCTTTACTGTGCTTAAGTATATGAAAATTATGAAACGATATGTTATGTCATGGCTCGTAGGGGCAAATCAAGTATGTTAAGATAAATTCATATCGGTTTATGCAAGTTTTATGATCCAAGTTTATGAAAATTATGTATATGTATGATATCGATTGTCCCCCACTTGCTGAGTGTTTTCCAAAGCACTCAACCCCTTACTCTACATCCCCAGATAAAGCCGAAGAAGAATTAGAGCAAGAAGAAGAACACCAATTTTGAGGTTGGTGAAATCAAGTCCGCTGCGTAGAATAAGATCTTTTATGTTTTCAAATTTTCCAGTTTTAAGACAATTTTATTTATTCAGTTGTTAAGTTTTTAATTCCGCATTTCTTTATTCATTATAAAGACAATGGGTTTTTATTTTTATGGAAAAGGACTGGCTTTTCAGTAGTTATGATATTATGAGGCTTATTGATTTCAAGTTGTTTATGGAAATCAATGCCGGTGTTATTGACCCCGGTCTCGGGGCGTGACAGAATCTTTTGATGTTTTGGTGCAAAACTTTGGCCAGTGGTGTTGACACATGATCTACTAAAAACTCTGGTATCCACAGTTCCATCAGAGTTTTGTTTTAGTGAATGTGAGAGAGTTCTTGATGAAAGAAGAAGTAGAGTGGCACCAAATATGGTAGAGACGTAGAACATTAGTTTGCTGACGACGATAGTCGCTTACAAGATGTAGGAGTAATGCAATATTTTCTTATTAAAATGAAGAAATATTTGTTGTTATTACTTTATAGTCTTGATTGATGCTTAGTAAATAATTTTGATTTTTCCACATATACCATGTCAATCTATTTATTCTTTTACTCTTTCCAAGGTTAAATTTATTTTATAATATTAATTATTTAATTGTAAAAAATAGTATATTAAAAAATAAACAATCTAAATGAGGGGTCGTGCCATATCTAGCCTTAAAAAAATATGGGTCATGCCAATATTACTCGTTATAGTAGCGGGTCGGTCTATTTTGCCATCTCTAGCCGGAAATCCATGTTTTTTAATCGATCGATTCTTTAATCAATTATTGATATTTTTCAATGATTTTCTTAAATTTTTAAATAAAAAGATAAAGTTCGTAGAATTTTCAGCTTTATTAGATATTTTGCATCTCTTTTAACACGCGCGTGAAGGAAACGCGCATGGGAAAAAATATCTGGCTATAGTCGCTGTTACTGCCACGTGTAAAAGCGCCTCCAAGTGGAGCCTTCCTTAACGAAACCGCCTTCCCCCCTCTCTCTCTATATTACGAAGGGTTTCTCCATTTTTTTAATTTAACTTTCTTCAGATATTTTCTTTTCCTCGTTGACAAATTCAATTCCCAAATGGAACGAAATATCGGGTCGGCGAGTTTAGTTGGCGCGGATGAATTGATGCTGTTGAACTCGGAGGTTTCGTCTTTCATTGTTGAAAATGGCGGAAATATTTTTCGTCGCTTGGCGAATGTTAATCCGGTAATCCGATTAATACAGTTTTTTGTGTGTTTTCTATTTTTTAGGTTTGATTCGGTAGTATTACTTCTGTTAAATTAAATCTGTCGGTGTGTTTTCTGCTGTTTGACTGTGAAGTTTATGTTGTTAAGTTTGAATTGGAATTTGGAGTGGATGTTGTATGGATTTATCGTGATATTTCGGAATCCTTTTTTGTTCGTGCTTGGGTTCAAGACTGAAGGGGTGGTTTGCTGTAGAATTAAGAGGAAGAAGATATTTCTTTAACCGTAGTTGTTAAATAATCGATCCTGTTTGTGATGCATTTTCATTGTGCGAAGTAGCTTTGCCGAGTTGGAAATGAAAGTCAAATAGGGTGAAGGGATCTAAACCTTGGTGTCGACTTTTGAACTTCTTTGATCTAAACATATTCTATAATATGTTCGGGTGCTTGCATTACCACGATAATGGGAAAAGGGATGATAAAGAATTGAAGTTGTAATGTCTGCTCCTTAATATGTTTCTGGAAGTTACCAGGTTTTATGGTACATGCTTTTACTCATTTTTTCAAATGTTCGTTGTTGAATGTGAAGGGGAAAAGATCAATCAATATGGAATTATCTTGATGATGCCTCTATGAATATTAATAGGAAATCTGTCTGTAAGTATTTAAAGAGCATGTTCGCATTCCTTTTTTATCCAGGACGACCGGACAGCATGGACAGATGAGAAGCACAACTTATATCTTAGTCATTTGGAAGTATCATTTGTCACACAGCTTCAAGAGGCGAGGGTAAACAAGAATATAACTCAAAAGCAGCCAATAAATTCTCCAGAGCAGGTGGGAGAACTTTGTTGTTAGAAATTATTTTAGTTGACTTTCCTAAATTCATATTTCACTAAATGGGGAAATAGAAACATTATTTTTCTAATGTTTTATCAGTAAATCACTTTACAGTATGGCTGCTGGCAAAATATTGATCATAGAAGAGATGAGCCGCTTTCATATCCTTCAGCTGATTCCCATGACTCTATGAAGAATTCATGGATATGTTATTATAAGAATGTGGGGAAGCACCATCCTACGCCATCAGCTGAGTTGCAGGACTTTCAGAAACTTTGCGATACTGAAGAACATTCAAGCAAAAAACGGATTATATCTCATGGATTAGCTACATGTTCACAGCAAGTTTGTGCTGTGGACCTGTACCATGGCGATTTTTTTGACTCGATGACAGGTTAATTTAACTCAACCAGTAGACAACCGTGTTTCTTTATTTGTATACTTTCTTTGAGAATGGAGGTGATGCTTTTTAATTTTTGACAAGCCAACACTTTTCTGTTACTGATGTGTGTGTTACTTTTTATACCATCTTTTATTCATTGTTCTAAACATGTTGGACATTTTAAGTGTTTTTTCATTTGGTTTAGGTAAGGATTCATGGAGTTAGAACATAGTGCATCAACTGTGCAAAACTATCTGAGTGACTGAGTTCCAAATAATTTTTTTCCGAGTCATTGCATGTTCTAACTCCATGAACATAGGATACTAATAGTTGGAAGTATCTTCCTTTTGTTCCTTTACCTTTTTTAGTTTCACAAGTGACTGGTAGACGGTATAGGTGGAAACCTGGATGACATTTATTTTTCTAAACGTGCTGCATTTCTCGCACAATTCTATCCGTCGTGTTAAATATTTTCAGTTGCTTGTTGGTCTTGGAAACAACGATGAACTTCACTGTTTGTATTAAGGATGATGAGTCAGACCAAAATAGCATGATTGACAGTTTCTTCTTTTTCTTATCATATCTGCACTAAAAAATTAAAAGTTTCTAAATGCGTTGTTTATTATCAATGTGGTTTTACATCAGTGTTACAGCGTTAGGTGATCTAGGTGGTTGACTGAATGGAAGTATTGTTTTTCTACCTTTGTACTTCTAAATATTGAAGAATTGAGAATCGTGTTTATTAGGAAATATTCCGTGCTTGAAATATAGGCACTCCGTACATGTGAGGCTCGCAGTTACTGTTTCATGTCGAGCCTTCTCTTTTTAGGGTAAAATGACATTTGAACATTGTGAATTGCAAATTTGCTTGTTTTTTAGTAGATTGCCTACGCAACAAGCTAATGCATATGTTTGAAGATTAGTTTTTTCTAGTGTGATCGATTAGTCATCCTCTCTTTTCACATTTTTCGCAACAAATTCATGTAATAGTTTAAAAGACTCACATTGCATCATTTATCTTATTTATCATTTTGTTATTCATATTAGAAATTTTCATTTCCTGCAGAGGGCACGGGTCAGAATTATGTGAACGAAGACAGTGGCAAGCCAAATCTCAAGTCCCGGGTGAAAAAGATGAAATCAGCGTAAGCCGATGGTTCAAGTCATGAAGAATTCATATGCATTTTTTTCTTTCAGATTGTGTCGCCCAGGACATTGTCTTCGGCATACAAGTAAAAAGAAGTTGTTCTTGGCTTGGAGAAAAACCAGAAGTTCTTGACTTTGCTGTTGAATGATGACAACAAAAAAGATCAAAAGCTTTGAATTTTTGCTGTCAGTACATATCGGACGGAACAAAAGGAACTCCAATCCAGGTTATTTGAATGATACTAGCTAACTAAAATTTGCATGCTATAGTATTACCGGTGTATGCTTTTTTTTTTCAAATTCGCAATAATAAAAGAATTTTCATGCAGTTTCATGCAGTTCGTTCTTTATGAGACCGATCCAGATCATACACATATATGTAAAGCTGTATGGTCCGCTAGTTTTAGGTTTGCTATCTCGATATTATTTTTCGTGATCCAGTTCAGGATTGGATTTTCTGTGCGACTTGGTGGCCAAATGTATTGATTTTAAAGGCATTTTTTGGCTCTTGGGATGGGCCGATAAAGATCTATAATATGGCTGATAAATTCATTAGATATGGATAATAACTATTTTTACGGGGAAATTGCAAGGAAGTGCTCTTTTTGGAAATTTAATTCACGTAAGTATCGAGAAAAAATCTTAGTGCAGAAAAACCCAAATTTGAAAAACCTTTATTCAAATAGGTCAAACTTCAAAGTTTTCAATCAATTAGGTGTTTAATTTTGACTATTTTACCTCTTAATGGTTTGGTGAGTTGCATTCTATTCTCTAAGTTTTTCTTTAGTTTACAAAGAAGCCTCTATATAATATTTAATTATCTTTTATATACTTATATTTATAAACAAGTTACATTTAACGCCGTCTTGTTATAAGTATCTGTTATTTGCGATCATTGGCAAAAAATGGTATCAGAGCCTAGGTTTATTTTGAAAATATTATAATAATATCTTGAATATTAATTTGTACCGTATACGGAGGAGACGATTCAAAAAAATATGGACCGTAACTTTTGAAGTGTCAATTCATACATTTGGTACTTCCAAAAATTGGAAGCACTAAATCAGAAGCATATGACAGAAGCTCAACGCTTCAACCATAAGTGGAAGCTATTACGAGAAACATGATTATGCACACCCGATATAAATCATTACAAGAAACTAGAAAGGATGGATAAGATGCTCCATCAAGTGAACCTCAAACTACAGTTCGAGTTAGCCGAACTTCAGGAAGACGATCATCCTGAGCATGAAGACGTTTCATACCCCAATGATCTAACAGGGTCCAGACCAGATGATTAGGATGAGAGAACCAGCCTTTCGAGAAGTCGAGCTAGATTCTTCTAAGATATCCCAAGATCTTAGAGAGATCCAGAAGACAGTGCAGTGTTATGAATACCTTCAATACCATGTCTCTGCACAGGTCCATCATATTCAAAGTCAGATGGAGATTATGATTAAACATAAGGAGAATTTTTGAGAATCTTCGAGATGTTCAAACCCGACCCGAATAAAGGAGTTGGAGTCAAGACCAAGTCTGACGGGAAGAAGACAAGGAGGGTGGTTACCACCGTCCTATGGAGCATAACCCTTTTTACACCAAAAAGAAAAGGCGGAGGAGGTCCGAAGACCTTTGATGGAGACTGAAATATGATTGCAGTCACGCGAGGATAACCATTATTTCCTACCAAGTAATGGAAAAAATCAACCTATAAGATCTACGTGATCTTGTTGATTCGTTTGCGAGATTGAATCTCGTAGAATTTAAGACGGGAGAACTTGTAACAAGACCCCTACCACAAGAAAGTTTCGGGTCACATTCCACCCGAAGGTGATCAAAGTATGCTGCATAGGGAAGATTTCACCTCAGCAACTTTAGATTCCTCAGCTGGAAGAAGGAACCGTTCCCGCGGGTCAGATATACATCAAACGTCTTACGTGAAATCTCAGTTAGATCCAATCCATCTATATTGACTTATGCTCAACATGGATATCTTGGATTTCAAAAACAGAGAAGTTTTTATTGATGAATGGGGTTCAGCAATGAGAATAGCAGCAGAAACGCTTGATCTAAGTAAAGAATGATTCATTTTACTTCATAAAATTAGTCTGGAAGGATCGGTCAAGATTTCCTGGGAAATGGGAGACACGGGTACCAAGGAAGAAGTTTTAGCAGGAAAGACCCTAAAAGAAATCGTGGACAAGATGGCAAATTTTTTTAAAATATGTTTCATTGAAGTAAGCTACTTCGAAAGAATGGAGGAAGAGAATGTTAAAAAATATAGACAAGCTCTAATTAGCATGGAACTAGATGATATATGTTATGTAGATGAGTACATCAAACTCTTTATAGAGTATAGATGGAAGGCAAAGATAGAAGAAAAAGTTGCAGCAGAACTGTTCTTTGCCAAAATACGGAGCCAATGGAGAGAAATGCTTATCCAGGAATATACACCTTATGCAATCGAGACTGTGTCTAGGAGAATGCCATTTCTTAAGGTAAAGCTCGCGGAGTGATGCTACCAAGCAAATCTCCAAAAGAATTATAAGAAACTTAGAGGAATCAACAAAACAACTCTTCTTTGCTGTACAGGAATGATATCCCTACAATCATTGGGAACTATCCCCAAAGGCGAAAGATGAAGAAGCACAGAGCTCATCCTTATGCCCGCGGAAGTAGTTCAAAAAGAAGTAGGTCTTCATGCAGACCTAGAAAGTTGTGGTCAAAACAGAAAGTCCGAAGCTACAGATCTGGGCAAAGATCAGGACCAACAAGAGTAGAACTTTGTCAACAGGTTCTAATCAAGCTAGTTCTAGCAGAGCACAGATAAAAAGAATTTTCAAATGCACTCACCCGTGCGAATGAAAGTTTCAAAGATTGTAACTGCTGGACAATCGGAGCAAGATGGCATATCTCTACAGATTGTCCAGAAAACCAAAGCTGTGGAGTGAGACAATTCGAGCATACTAAGGAGTTAGGATTTGGTACCTGTAAATCAATTTGATGATATTCCCTCGGATGAAAGCATCTACGAAGAAGATATCTATTCTGATAGATGTGAATCCAGCTCAGAATCAGAGTGAGATTTCCTTCAGCACATGATAAGAGAAAGACCCGTAAGGATTCTTCTCTCATACAACTGTTTCTCATATAACCCTTATGAGGATCATGAATGAAGAACCAAAGCTTCAGATATATGATGGATTTACAATTGGAGCAATGGAAAAAGCCATGATATGATTGGTCTTCGAAGCAGGAAGCATCAGATTATCCATATGATAACAATAGGTGATTTGCGATTCCAATGAAATTCATGGATAACCAAATTGAGATGTAGTTAATCTCCTACAGAGAAATCCAGAACATTAAGAATAATGTTAAAAGAGAAGTTGCTAACATGCTTTCATGGATTCATATTGGAGCCAATAGAGTAATCATCAAGACAGCTTTCAAGGAAGGAATTGATTCGCTACTCAATCTGACAATCTTCGACAAGAGAATTTCGAACCTAAAAGATTCTTGTTTAGGAGCAGTTGCAGGAAATTTGTATGCGGAAAGATGGCTTTCAACATCCATCCTAGAATTGCATACATTTGGGAGATCGAGATTTCAACAAGGTTCTAACTCTTCACCAAGATTTTAAAAGAAGTGGTTTGATGAAAGAAGGGAACATGCCTTACTCGATAACCTACAAGGTGTACGTACTCTCGAATACTCATCATTAAGAAGTATTCTTGAGAAATGAATTCATCAAAGGTCCCCAGAATCTTCGAAGATTTCGCTAAAGCAGTATTGCCGGACATTATTGATACTCCGACAATAGGAGAGATCGCCATGAGGATACAAGATCAACATGTTCTGAACAGAAGCAGGAGCCTTATGATCGACCCAAGAAAAATGTCTTTCCAACATGATAGGTTAATCAGGAACTATAACGGGGAAATGCAGTCTCCAACAGAATTAGAAAACTCCTGATGTATTCAAAACAACAGGAAAGCTGAAATGCCCAGAAGGCTGGAGAGAAGTGCATATAATCTTCGACATTACGAAAAAAGATAATATATTTCTTTGTGATGTCCTCTATTATTTGCAACAACCTATAGTTGGCAGGTATCAAGGAAACGTTGAAAGTGGTGAAATTGATCTAACAATTACTGGAACGACAGACAGGATCTCAGAACAACTTCTTGGGATTGAAGTTTTCGAGGAACATAAACCTTGGGAAAGATTGCAAGACGGAATGGAATTCACTGTGGAAGGAAAGAGATATATGATCAGATGACCACCGGTCCATTCTCCATATACATTTGCAGCCTACATTGATTTAGAAGCTGGAATATGAACTGACAGGCGCAATATCTTCCCCCAAGAGGTTGGTGAAAAGTTACTAGTCATTGCCGGGAGACTTTTTCAAGCGGATCCTTATCCTTAATGAAGGAGTCCAGGGAGCAGAAATAATCATCGGCGGAGCAGGCGGTACCCCGTGGTACAAAGTCAAAACTTCACATATTTATTTTCATGATACATGCGTTGTTACGCTGTTAGGAAATAATTTCCTACAAACATTCAAGAGGTTCACTCAGGAGAACGAAACACGGAGACACAACCCTTTATGATAATAAGATTATTGTCCAAAAACTACGGGAGGCGTTTCACCGCAAGTTCCCCATTAGTTTTCGCAGCCAGCATGGTGATGAAGGCAGACTTCGACACCCAAAGATGAAGGATCGGGGGGAATTTGGCAAAACGATTCCTCAATATAGACAACAAGGAACTGGTCAAAAACGAAAAATGACTTTTGATGGTATAAATGTTGTCATTCAGAGAACATGATGAAAATGTGAATGAAGACAAAGAAGAAGTTACTACAAACATCTTACTGTTACTAAAAAAGGCATTACATGAGGATGTCATGCAACCCGAAGCTACCATCAAAGAGCAAATCACTCTAGAGGAAGTAAAAAGGAAGATCCAGTGGAACTACAAAGAGGATCCTCTAGCATGGTGGGACAGAAATGAGCTTACATCATCTTTGAAGGTGAAAACTAGAAAGAGAGTATGAGTTTGTGAGGTACAACCGATCCCATGAACCAAGAAGATCGGAAAGATATGCAGATGATACTTAAGGAACATCTTGACCTTAAGTTAATCTCAGCAGGTATTTCTCCATATAATATTCTGGGATTTCTCGTACTGAATAATGGAGAAATTAAAAGAGGAGAACCAAGATTGGTGATCAATTACAAAGGTATCAACGAGATCTTGGAATTCGACGGATACTATATCCCGAGCAAATAGCATCAAGAATGCCAAAATATTTTCTAAGTTTGATTGTAAGTATGGATTCTACCAGATTAAAATGGAGGAAGCAAGCAACAGGTTCACAGCTTTCTCCACACCACAAGGACACTACATCTGGAGTGTCATGCCAATGGATTGACAAATGCTCCCCAGATAAATTAAAGGAAGATGGACAATCTTTTCAAAGATTACTTCAGCTTCATGTTCGTGTATATTGACAATATCCTTATTGCATCAAAAAACATAAAAGAACATCTTAAACATTTGGAAATCTTTTCAGATGTTTGTTACAAAGAAGAACTAGTGCTCTTCGAAAGGAAGGCGGTAATTGCCACCAAACAAATCGAGTTCCTTGGAACTGAGATTGTCGAATCAGGAATCATCTTGCAGAATCGTATTGTTGAGAAAGTGCAAGGATATCCGCATGACCTCAATGATTTAAAGTAACTTCAGAGTTTTCTGGGCGTTGATTTTGCTGCGATGTTCATCAATAACCTAGCAAACCACAGGAAAGTGTTCAGTTCACTACTCAAAAAGGATGTTAAGTTCGAGTGGAATGAAGATCACAAACAAGCTATCAAACAACTTAAAGAAGTTTGCAGGCAACTACCAAAGCTTGCAATTCCAAACGACAAGGATGAACTGGTATTATTCGCAGATGCCAGTGATCATTGTTGGGTTGCGGTACTTATGAAGTTCACACCAGATGAAGAATTGACATGCAGATCTTGTAGTGGTCTATTCGACAGCAACGAAGTTATCAGTTGACACATCAACGAGAAGGAGTTCTTTGCAGTTTGAAAGGCTTTTTACAAATGGCTTTACTCGCAAATAAATTTATCTTGAAAATAGATGATAATAGTGTTAAGTCTTTTCTGAAAAATAAAATTGAATCAAAACTAGAAAATGCTCGACTTTTAAGATAACTATTTGAATGTCAATATTATGATTATGATATTGTCATTGTAAATCTGATAAAAATATTCTTGCATATTCTTAACACGAGATAGAGGGGTACATTGCTAGCAATACCCTCAAACGAGTTAGGAATCTCAAGGAAAGCCTGGAGATCTTGGAACGAGACTTTGGGACTCTTTGTCTCAATACGGAGGTCACAGGATGGCTTCAATGAGTAGATCAGGAACTTGTTACTGATCACATACGAGCATTCTTTCGGGACCATGGCCGTTTGTTTGAAGTCTTGAAAGGGCCCGTCCTCCAGGCCGCACATTCAACGGTGTAGAAAGGAGTGTGTAGAGAACGCGGCTCATCTAACCAGGAGGTAAGGGATTCAAGTACCCTTGCCACGAGTGCTGCAGATGATGCATTCCTTGAGGATGTACAAGCTGTAGCGAATGTTTGAGGGGCGGATGCTATCACAATTTGAACCTTCAAGTCAATCCAGAACCTCTGAGGTGAAAGAGGGAGAGTTGAACCTTAGGTCAATGACTGACAATTTTAGGGTTCAAATTAATGATGATTTAGTTTCTTCACCTATACAAGATTACCAACGTACTTGGGAGAAACTAATTACTAGACGAGGTATCAACCCAGACATATCTCTATTGTTTTATCTCCGAAAAATATATGAGAGTTTGGATGAAACCAGGCAGCCATCCGAACGAAGTTCAAGAATAGTATAATTTCGGAGCTCTTGCTTCCGTTTATACTGTTGCTCCAGCATTCTCTGAAATTTCAAAATTAGCGAAATGGATCACAGAAGCTGCTCACGAGACATGGGCCATTAATTCACCTTTGGCCAGAGGAGATATCTTGGATTTGTATTTTTCAGTGCTGCTCCTGAACCAGCGAAGAAGGGCTTTTATTGAAGGTTTTCATTTTATCAAAGCTCAGACGACCAGACGAAAACGCCTTAAAAAATATAAAAACGACGCTATCAGAAGGTATACCAACTTTGGCTGGGACGATCACGGAAGATGAAGTTTCAACCAGATGTGCATGGGGTCTTAAGGTTTGTCTAACGAAAATGGACAAAGTCAAATACTCATTCAAGTTCTTTCAGAATTCAGACAACAGCACTTTCATTATGAATTCCATTGACAAGAACATCCACAAGATTTGCCAAGCATGCCCGGAGCAGAAAGAACAAGTGTTCGGGAAAGAATTTCGATCCAAACCCGACAGATCAGATGCATGAAAAGACAAAAAGACATGTTGACAAGAGAGCCCGTTTTTCTAAAGCGAGGGGACCACAAAAATCAATAATGTAAAGATTCCCCGACAAAGGAAAATATGTGGACCATTAAAAGATAGTGCAGATACTGTTCAATGCACTCAGACAAAAATAATGGACCATTCACGAGAAAAGTTGGCACACACGGACAAAATATGTCAGACCACGTGAAAGTTAAGGCGCACTCACAGGCGCACTCAATAATTATCAAGATTTGGAATCCGAAGTTCAAGTTCGGATTCATGCCTATATAAGGGCACTCATTCAGGAAGCTAAGGACATCAAAAATTCTCCATAGTTTTCTGAGAATAAAAATAGTCTCTAAGCTT
Organism: Haberlea rhodopensis; assembly: GCA_907163345.1. Taxonomy (NCBI): domain Eukaryota; kingdom Viridiplantae; phylum Streptophyta; class Magnoliopsida; order Lamiales; family Gesneriaceae; genus Haberlea; species Haberlea rhodopensis. The sequence continues at coordinate 2,983,304 of CAJQUN010000044.1, read as the reverse complement.
TGTAATTGCTCAACTTTCATAGTTTGGTAATATTTTCTTTCTTTCTTTCTTTTGTAATAAGTTCTGTATTTCAGTTTATGTGTTCTTTAGTCAAAGCCTGATCTATATGAGAGGCTAAACAAGTCCGTCTCCTCCCAAAAGAAGACGTTTTAGTGTAATAAATACTATAAGTATTTTCAAAATAAAATAAAGGTTGTCGCACATCTATCTTCCAGATTTCTTTAAATCTTTCTTATATCTTGATTATACCTTACGCCCTAAGGTAGAAAACGAATTAGGGATGTGCTGTGCGGTTTATGAATGAGTCGGATAACTTGCAAACTAATATCGCCTGAGGGGCCGAGGTTGGATGTGATGAGTCCATTCGTAAAATATTCTGGGGGCAATAATTTTTCGATTGGTGGCTTCACAACCCATCTCACCCGGTGCCGTTATGGTCAAAATGATATATTTCAGTTTGTTAATTTTTTTTGTAATACGGAAGCATGATGGGCCGCTATTTATTTTTAACATAATCTTCAAATCGGATTTTGAATTATAATTAAACGAACGTTATATGAACTGTGAGTCCTTTGTAAAAGTATGTTCTTGGGTTCATTCCGAGATGACAGAAACTGAAGGATTTTATGCTCATATAATGCTAATGTTTGGTGAATATTAGGATCAAAACGATGATGAATAATATATAGAGGTATATTGTCCTTTAAACATTTTCTTAGGGTTAACAATGTAATGTTGGTTGGACCGTGTGGACCACATGGGGTTATTGTTGTCATTTCAATCAAGAATAGACCTAAATGAACTAATGTTTTTTAGCATGACTATGATGAATTAAGTTTCAGGAAAAGGTACCGGTTTGTAATTTTTTCTATTTTTAATTCTAATTATTATAAAACTCGAGTCAAACATTGTTGTCATCATATTGATGCTTCTTCATCAGCATATTCAATACCAATTTGCTAACTTTTTTGCATTTGCAATACCAGTGGTAATCACTATTGAGCTTTTTGCTAACTTTAAAAATGAGTACTTTCATACTTGTCGGCATTTAGGTATATTATTTTATTATCACGAGATATTATAGTGAATTTTAGAATGATATCTTCATCAATATTATAGGTCCATCACAAACCAAAGAAGAGGTATCCACGTGTAATCATTTAATATCTAAAAATCCCAAACAACAGGGAATCAAATCTGGTCCAACATGGTTCATCATACTTGAATATAAGATTCCAGCAAGTAATCTTAAATTAAGCAGCATAATTAGGACTTAATCAAGCAGAACTAGAAACTCGAATAAAGATTTAGAAAGGGAGAAATTATCACATCCAAAAGCGGGAAAATATCGAGGAACCAATATAAATTTTTTCAATATTTCATCTACAAAATAAGTTCCATTAAATTCCAAATTTGGCTCCCCCAAAATTCAAAATCAGCCAGCTTTTCGCCATCTCATACCCCAAAACCAAGGATAAAGAACGAAATGCATATATGATTGACAGACAAAATCCAGGAATTAATGAAGAGGGGAATCTTTTTATATAAAAAAATAAAAAAATTATTCTTGACAAAATCATGCAAAACCCTCTTCAGTCATTTCATCTATAAAAGTTCATATTTTCATAATTTAAGCCACAGTTTCAAGGTATATGATTGGGAGATTCCCTGTCGAAGCCTCAGACATGTTCATTTGTCGATGGACACCATGAAAATTAAAAGAAGGGCAAGATCCCAAACAAAAGAGCTTATCAGAAAACGGAAAGATGATCTCGGCAAGTATAAATCTACTTAAAATTTGTTCAGCATTATCACTGCATCAACCATAAGTTCCACATCCTTGAATAGACATAAAAATTACAAAATCATGCAAATAGATAAATTTACCTAGGAAGAGCATGATGTTGCTTTTATTACCACGCTAATTTTAATGGCTACCGCTTCCCAAACCCAAATACGAAGGAAGTTTGAAAACGAATTCGGGGAAAAGATAAAGCCAGTAGAAATTTTGTGCTTAATTCCATCAATTGGTGTTTCGTAGGTACGGTTGGAACAGGTGGTATGCTGATAATAAAACTGGATAGGAACACAGAAACTGATGACGTTTTTTCAATAATTCATACCGTCGGACCAAACGGTTAGTATCCCTTGCTCAAACTGATAATATAGAATGATGAAGATGAGAATGATATTAGGTTATGTTAATCTAAATTCGGGATATTTTGGGCACTTCATTTAATTTTTTAAATAGTGAACTCAGTAGAGACGATTTATCAAGGCTTTAGTTCACATATGTAATACCATCTAATTCGCCTATCAGTTATGCTCGAATATTCATATAAATATCTAGGGTAACAAGTGTTTTCGAATTATCTAATATATTCCGTCGAGCTATATTAAACCTAACAGCAATTTGTATTAAGTCAATGTCGTGCACTTAACATACTCATGTCGCATGAAACACATGAAAACTCAGCTTTCGATATCTGTGGCTATCACACGCGTATTTGATCTCATCTTTCGATCTCAATCTGAAATCCACGGCCTAATTTACTATGTCGTATCGTAATATTTTTTGTCAATCTCAATTACGTTGTATATAATCATTCAATGGCTTGAAATCATGGAGAGCAGTAAATTATGCACAAATACTATATGAAATCCAATCAAAACTGATAAATAAAGTGAAGGTTCAACAATAGATCCCATTGTCTTGATAAAACTAACTTTGTCTATAATCATAATCAAATAACGTCTAATAATGTTTGCAACAAAACAAAAATCAAAATCTAAAAATAATAAAGAACAAAGTTTAGAAATACGAATAAACGCTCAGTATTGACTCCTTGCGTCGCTGCGTCGTTCCGTGTTTTGCCTTGTATCCTGCTCTTTGATGGCTTGAGTTGGTATGAGAAATCAGGCTATGTTCTAGGTCAAAAAGCTGAGCAAAAGTTACTATTGAGCCTTAAACGCATGGTTGAGTTTAATGCTTAATTTATCCCCAGATTATTTTTGAGTTTTGATGATCAACAAAACTTGTGTTTGTTATACTAATATGTCTACTTAGTGTAAAGATTTATTGGTTGGAAAGTGGATTGATTGAAGAAAATCAAGGGTGTAAATTCTGGTCTGGATCACCCCAGGCGATGGTGACCATCGCCCCAGGCGATGGCAGCCAGGAGCAACATCGCCACACACATCGACAAAGGCGACGCCGAGGCTCGCGTGCAGGGGAGTTCGCCCGAGGCGATGGCATGATCGCCCGAGGCGATGCGTTGAACGTCTGAGGCGATGTGTGCATCATTTGAGGCGATGAAATTTTTGGACCAGCTGAGGCTACGTCATTGATTTGTATAATTGATCGCCTGAGGCGATCCATACATCTGGTGACCGTTGGGGCGCGGCGATGGTGATCGCCCGAGGCGATGTCCGAGGCGATCGTGGAGTGATTTCAGCCTTATGGGTAGCAACGGCTAGTAGGAGCCTTGGGGGTCATCTACACTATAAATATGGATGCTTTGGAGCATTTTGAAGATAAGAAACAAGCCTACAAACTTCAACAAAGCTTTGCTTATTCAAATTTCTTATAGCATTGCAATCTTCATACATTTGTGTTGTATTGGAGTTTGTGATTCTTTTCTTTTTGTGAGAGTCTTGTTTTCTTCGTGTTGGTACACCCTGAAGGTGTTTGTTGATTTATTGTAAGGTCATCCAACACCGACGAAAGTTGGAAATTGTAAAGTCATCAACAAGTAAAGTTGGTGCATGTGTTGTGGCTATCCTTGGTGCCCTTAAGGCCAAGAAGACTCGTGAAGAGTGTTGGTAACTCGGGAAGAGTTGTGTGTGGCTATCCTTGGAGCCCTTAAGGCCAAGAAGACTCGTGAAGAGTGTGGTGCTCGTGATTGATCCGACATGTAAATTCTTTTTTTCTAAAAAAACATGCGACTCGCGGTTGATCGTACTATGGTGTCCGATCGATCGCGCTCTGGCCAATATTTCTCCATTTCTCCCTACAACGCTCGATCGATCGCACCCTGGCCAGAATCGATCGGGCTCTGGCCATTTTTCATCCTCCGCGATTTTTCTTCCTTCCTTTAAACATGTTGGCTCGGGTGAGTCATTTTCATCGATATTTAGCTCAGTTTCTTCAGTTCCTCGGATTTGGACCTAGATTTCTGAAACATGCAAAAATAACACCAAAAGCATAATTTATTCCAGAATTACTATCAAAATCACTAGAAATTCATAGCAAAATAAGTGTGAAAATGACACTTATCATCCCCCAAACTTATCACTTGATCGTCATCGAGCAAACAATAAAATCAAAACAATCACGTTCCATATAGATAATTCAAATGAATCAATTCATGACTACTATGTAGCCCAGACATCTCACTTAAAGACAACAAAGAATCAATCAAAAAGTTTGAACAAGACATGTTCTCCTAAATCAAGCAACATATCGTATTGTCAGAACGTGTGTGATATTTTCAATCTCAAGTGTCAATACACATTTCATAGATAAAATAATGCTCGTCAATGACAGTCAAGATTATCGTTGAGCACCCCATAAACCTACCTTTCAAACAACTTCTCCACTAATACAGTTATTCACTAGACTTGAATCAAAAGGACTTTAAAACCTTGTAATTTAAGGCGTATGTGTTGGCAACAAAGAAACGATAGTGATATTTACAGAAGAGAGTATAATCATAAAATTTCGTATGTCAGCACATCTCGAGCTTCTCTCATTCTTTCTTTTCTGAAGGCTATTCAACTCCTTTTCCCATTTTTAATGGCTCTCTTTCAGTGGAATCTTACTCGTGATCGATATCTACTAGATGGAAAGTCACTTGCGCGACCCACGAGGGAGTCTAATTCTTTTATTCTTTATAATCGCACAAAACATATAATGTGCGTGAAATTCATTATACTCCCGTAATGTAAAGATACAGATTCATTTTAGCCTCATAAGGGTGAGTATAACTCGTTTTTAAAAAAAATGTCGAACATGGTGGGTGAATTGTATGTAAAACATGCATCATTCTTTTCAAGTACGCTCAAAGTTGGACACTAGGAAATATTATATATCAAGGTAAGCTTAAAAGACTCAAATGTTCCAAAGTTCGCCTAAATTATTCCCAAGTCAAGTTTGTAACTTTTAAATTTCACCTCAAAGTGCCATCAAATAGGTTCTATGGTAACTCTAAGATGTTAAAAATGAGTCATTAAGTTCACATAAATTTTCCACTACTCCACATGCAATTTACAAGATCATGACTCAAAATGTTCAAAATATTCCTCATCTTTGATATGCTAACTCAAAACAGGATATGCACATACAGTTTAACAGTTATCAAGACTCAAGTTGACATGCAAAGTAAGATCAATATCATTATGGAATATAACCAATACTATGATTCATTCTTTTCTCAATTTATGAACTCATAAAAAAATTTGTTGCTCCAGAATAACACTTGTATTTATTCCATTAAGCATACAAAGCAAGAAAAACAAGAAAGCATAGCATGCAGTGAAACTACTCCCCAAAATTTAAACAATGCATTGTCCTCAATGTACTAAAGCATTAAAAATTAGAACAAAGCCTTTGACGACGACCGTCAGTGATCGTCGTCCTCGTCCACATCGGCTGGTGGTGGGTATGGTGGGAAGATGGAGGCTGTGGGAAGTGGACTCCAGGGAATTGCTTAGCTAAAATAGATGTCCAGTAAAGTGCTGCTCATGAATTCCATATGTTGTTGGTTCATCATCATTTGTTCATGTTGCATGCTCCTTTGTTCTTGGTGGATGTCATGGATATCACACTCAATGGAGTCCAGGCGCGCTTAACAGTAAGCTAGGAGCAGTGGATGATGAAGATGGGTGGGGCTCGACTTCTAGATACCCTGGCCGGGGTTCTTCGTTGGGTTGGATGGGGCTCGTCTACCAGAATAGCGCCCTCTGGCGGCAGTATATCCTCATCGACATACCAGACGATACCCTTTTGCTTTAGAGATCGGTGATCATTGAGGGGCAATGTAGGCTAACAGATTGGTTGCCAAACACAGCACCTTTGATTGAGGTCTGCACAATGTGTCCCAAATTGATTGATTTGCCAGTATCTATGGCAAATGCTAGTTCAGGTCGCTCCTTTGTGACATCAGAAGTGTGTGTGGTCAGCATGGCTCGTGTAGCTATAAAGGAGAATCACGTCTTTGCTTCATTTTTCAGTTCATCTTTCAGGTAGTAATGATCTCATTGTAGTTCGGGATGCTCAGTGATGTAGGTAGTGTATTCATCATCCCTAATATCGGGCGCGCGATACCGTATGTTGATGGTGTGGCTATCAAAGCTGATCAGTTTGTTTCGGACATCGGCATTGAGATGCTCATGTTGTGCCCTCAAATTTGCATATAATTCTCAAACTATTGGGACCATCGCATCACCAGGCTCACAACAAAATTCATCAAGCCTCTATCATGTGCTTCTCGAAGCACATCACAGTTAGGTTTTGACGTGTCCATGCCTCGCTCTCGAGCAATGCACCTTTTCAAAAATTTCTTATAGAATTCTGCCGCTTCTGCATTAACAAATATTCCAATATCAAAGCTCTCTGACGAGGAAGATGTCCGCTTTTATTGTCATCTCTATCAAATCCAACAAACAACAAACCAAATCCAAGCAACACAAGCTTAAGCAATGTACTATCTCACAGTAATTATCATCCAACTAGCAACAATTATCTCTAATAATCCAACTTATCCACCAATTCCCCCAAACTTAACTATTTCGCAATCCCAACTTCACCAAATGCAATAAAAGTTCAATCTTTTCTAATACCCAATCAAACTACACACCAGACATGAATTCCCAAGAAGAAGAAAAAGCTTTTTGTAAAATAAAAATTTTAGACGCGCGATCAATCGAGCTAAGGCTACCAATCGATCGCGCTCTACAAGCTTGTCAAAAAATATTTTTTCTTTAAGTGCGATCGATCGCAGTAAAGAGTAAAGTGACTGATCGATTGTGCATGGCATGAGCGAAATTTTTAATATTATTTTTTTTATGAATTTCATGCCGCCAATGCATCGCCCTGTTCCACCACATACTGCACATGATAATCACATGGAGTCAACATAAAAAATAAAAAAAATTGAAACTAACTAGAAATCCAAAAACGAAGAAGAGGGAAAGAAAAAGTTCTTAATTTATAGTCCCAAGCTGGACGTGTTACCAATATCGCCTCAGTTATCAAAGTGGACAGTGGTGCACGAATTTGCATCGTCCACGTGGTAGTGCTTCAACCTCTGTCCATTTACCATGAATATGCCTCATTTATGATCACTTACCTTGATAGTACCAGAAGGTAATACATTGACTACTTTGAATGGTTCAGTCACTCTGACTTTCTTGGAACCAATCGTAGTTTAAATTTATGCATTGAGACCATGTTTCCCTCACAGAATTTACCTCCATGTGGATGGAATTTTGGTTTGGTAATCACCTTATTTTCCTTCCTCTTGCCATGATTTTTGTCCACTGATTCCACAAGACGGCTTCCCATGTCATCTTTGATTTTCTCATGCAACACATCAACATATAATGGAACAATAATATCGATATTAAAACATAGGTGCTTGTTGTATGTGTTTTTCATAGTTTTAAGCATATACAAAATGACTTGATCTTTTCCTACACGGAAGTTCAACTTCCCTTCTTGGACATCAATCAGTGCTCTTCCCGTTGATAGGAAGGGTCGTCCTAAAATCAATGGCATGTTCATATCTTCATTCATGTCCAACACAAGGAAATCCACTGGGATGATGAATTGATCAACCTTGATTGGTACATCCTTGATGATCATTTGTGGATATGTGATGAACTTGTCCGCCATTTGCAATGAAACCCTTGTAGGCTTAAGCTCCCCTAATCCTAATTTCCTGCAAATAGACAAAGGTATTAGATTTACACTTGCACCAAATCACATAATGATTTATTAAATGAAACAGAACCAATAGTGCAATGTATCGTAAAATTCCCTTGATCTTTTAACTTAGGATGTGATTTGTTCTGAACGATTGCAGAACACTCATCAGTTAAACTTATAGTCTCTTGCTCTCCCAATTTCCGCTTTGGACAATATCTCCTTCAAAAACTTAGCATTGTTTGGTATTGGCCGTAGAGCATCAATAAACGGCATGCCAATATGTAAGTTTTTGATAATATCTAGAAACTTAACAAAGCTTGTATCTACCTTTGCTCTCTTTAGTGCATCGGGAAACAAGGGAGGGATATGTACATTTGCAGGTGGTGTGATGGGTGTGGTAGTATCAATATACTTACCCTTGTCGTGTTTGCTTCTCCTTAGGCTCATCCAGCTTGTCCTTTTGCTCATCCTTCTTGCTATAAATCTCCGGAAAATTCTCTTTTCCGCTCCTCAGTGTTATGGCATTGACTTGCTCCTTGGGGTTCTTCTCAATGTCACTAGGCAATGTACCTTGAGTTCATCCATCCAATATGGTTGCTAGTTGCTCCCACTAGTCCTCGGCAACGATGCCAAAAACTTGATTGCACTTTATTTAACAATAAAATTCCAGACAGTTGTCAAGTTTTAAAATGGAGAACAGATCGATCCCATATGGATTATCAATAATTTCCAAATTCAATTTGTTTAACTATATTTAGCCTACGAATACTGAATGGAAATTATTATAGCTGAAATAAACTAAAAAAGACAATCTCCAAACCAAACAGATGATAAATAGCGAGAACTCAGTAAAAAATGATTTATCAAGACTTCGGTTCAAATATGTAATCCTCTCTAATTCGCCTATCAATTATGATCGCTTATTCATATAAATATCTAGGGTGACGAGTATTTTCAAAATTATATAATATACTATGTCGAGCTATATAAAACTTAACATCAATTTGCAGTAAGTCACTGTCGTGCACTTATTTACAAACTAATGTTGGGTGAAACACTATGAAAACTCCTAGCTTTCGATTCTAGATATCTATGGCTATCACACATGTATTTGATCTCATCTTTCGATCTCAATCTGAATCTACGGCCTAATTTACTATGTCGTATCGCAATATCTTATGTCGATCTCAATTACGATGTATATAATCCTTCAATGTGTGATCAATCCTTGAAAGCATGAAGAACATTAAATTATGCACAAAGATTATATGAAATTCAATCAAAAACTAATAATTAAACTAAAGGTTCAAACATAGGAGCAGGCGTTCGCTGCCACCTGCAGCGGACGCCTGCAAGTCGCTGGCAGTGGGTCTTGAATAAATGCAGGCCCTCGCTGCACCTGGCAGCGGGGGTCCTTTTGGTCAGGATCCGCTGCCAGCTGCAGCGGGGATCTTTTGCAGGTCCCCGTGGTAGCGTTTATCGTGTACACCCAAATTAACCTTCTCAAGTTAATAACAATAATGAATGTAGTAGCGTGAGTAGGGATTGATCCCACGAGGAGTGATATATTCTTGGGTTAATTTATGCAAACAAATAGTAAAAAGGGGGGATTTGGAATTAATTAAACTACTACCAAGAAAATCTATGAATTAAACTAGTGAGAAAGATTAAACCAATGTGATTAAATTATGAGAAAAACGATTCTTGGTTTTCAGTCGACTCTACCTTGGAATTGTGGATTCAATCATTGATTATCATACAAGATTTAATTTTTACTTGAATATTCATCATTGGAGATTCAACTCATATCTTACCGTATGCCTAATTAAAATATCACAAGCGTTCTAAGTTAACCCGTATTGTTAAATAAACCAAAACAACAACGGTTAAGATTTGTATTAACAATAGCTTTCAAAACTATTAAGAATGATAAAACTTAGACAACATAATCCAAGCGTCTCTGTTTAATCTAGTCAAGTGATTTCCCTAAGAATTTAACAACACTAACATCAGGCAGTCGTTAATCTTAGTTGCTTCAAAGATCAAGCATTAGATTGTATGTAAAAATCATTAGATGGCCAATCTTATAATCAAACACAACAATCATGGCAATAAATCATAGAAAAACACTTGATACTCAATAAAAATTAATAAAAGAACATCAATCTCATGAAAAACATAAATTCAAATGTTTTGTCTTCCTCAACCAAGAATCAATACTACTTAGCTACTCATAACTAAATTAAAACAATCAAATTCTAATGTAAAAAACATAAATAAAAGCAAGAGGAAGAATTACTAAAGTATAGCACGATTCCGGAGCGTCACATCCGTCTTCGTACATTTGGATCTTCAAGTTCTTCTTCAACAATTGAAAGGAAAATTCTAAAAACTATATTCTAAAGTCTAAACTATGAAGAATGGTCTGATTTGAGGTCCTCATCTCGAGTTATATGGTAGGAGGCTGATAGGGTAGGTAAAAATCTATTCAAAAGATGGTAAAAATCGAGTTTTCATATTTTTGAGGATTATGCGGCGCGATCGATCGGGATTGTTTGGGCCATCAATCGCCCTCTCCGGTAACATTTTCGTGTATTGCTGCCTCGGGCGATCGATCGGGCTTGTTTGGGAGTGATGTGACTAGAAATAGACACATCTTGAGTGCTTAATTGTCTACGATTTGGTAGGTTTTGATAGATAAATTGATATGTTTGCTACCTAATCGTATATTTGTGTAATTATAGGTACAATCGAAGAAAACGAGCTAAAAATGATGTGTAAAGACCAAGAAGAGACATGGACATGACAAGGACTCAAAGTTGATCAAGAAAAGGGCAAAAACGTAATTTTGGAAGTGGCAATCGATCGCCCGGAAGTGGCAATCGATCGCCTATGGACAGAAACATTTTCATCAAATTTGAAGAGTCAGCGATCGATCGCGAAGAAGTGGCGATCGATCGCCAAAGTCTACTGGAGCTCGGCGATCGATCGCCACTTTATAGCGAACGATCGCCTCAATGATTTTTCCGAAAAAAAATAATGCAGCGATCGATCGCCACATTCAAGGCGATCGATCGCCGAAGAGTCCGGAAATTTGGAAATTGAGTCTTTTACCATGTTTAAAAGATTGTATCCCATATTTATCACTTCCATACCCTAAAACTCGAAAAAAAGCCTCATTAGCAGCAGTTTTTCATAGTTTTTCATACTTTAGAATATTTTGGAGCTTTTAGATTAATTTTGTTAGGATCGGTCCGGAGTGTTTAGAGGGGGGGGGGTGAATGAACACTCCTTACAAAATTTATCCCTTGTGAATTCTTTCGGATTAGTGAAAGAAATCTGTTACTTAATCAACTCTTTGAACAGAACAGACCACTAAGAAGTAAGTGCGGAAACGGTCTGCTCTTGTATAAGTAAGAACAGCTCGATGGCTAAGTGCAGAATGATAAAACACAGGATATGTTTCTGGAAGTTCGAAGGTGGTGTAATCCTTCTACGTCTCCCCTTCTTCCAATTAAGGAAGGTTTATACTAGAAGACTTTGATTTATACAATCCTGTTGTACAAACCCGATTCAGGCTGGATTTACCTCACTACCAGTCTGAGACTCCTAGTCACTCAACCTGCTCAGACACACTCTGTCTGACAGTTACAATATGTTGCTCACTTCTATTTTTCAATGCACAATGCGCACAGTGATCCTACAATGATCAAATGTTGCAAAGTAATTGCGCTTAAATAAATAACTTCAGCTCGAAAGCTTCTGAACTTTGTAAGCGTGTGCTGTTTTGCTTTCTAGTATATTTTTCAATTGATCAGCGTGAGTTGTAGAGTCGAGAGTCTTTTTCTTCTATTTGTTGCATCCTTTTATAGTTGAAGGTAGCAACGGCATTGTTTCCCTTAATGTGCAACTATGACTCTTTTTAAACTCTAAGAAAGCTACAGTCTTCTTCTTCAGGATACTTGCCGTTCTGGTATATGCTTTCGGCGACTGTCAGGTAAGCTCTTCTTTGTCTTCTTACCTATTATGGCAATCTTCAGTCTTTGGTCCATTGTAGCATTAATTGCAGCATTAAATGCTACAATAAATAACCGTTGATGATTCGGACTGAGAAGCCATCTTATATGTATCCTTGACTGCTCTGATCTGATAAAGGTTGAGATCGATCTGAAGCATCGATCTAGTCAGTCTGGAATCCATCGATCCGGTCTGATATGTAATATTCTTTATCAGTTTGCTCTGTTTTGTCCGATCGATCTGGTATGCCTAATTTCCATCGATCCGGTCTGAAATGCTTTGCCATCTTGCTCTGTTAAGTCCGATCGATCTGGTCAATCTGATTTCTATCGATCCGGTCTGAACTGTTTTGCCATCTTTAAAATCTCATCGATAAGGTCCGGAACTAACAAATTCCCCCTTTTTGATGATGACAAAACCTAGCTTCTAAGTCTTTATAACCAGTCTTGATAAGAGCTCTGAAGTGAATGCTTTCGGATCGATTACTTATTTGTTCAAAATAAATGAACATCATTAAGTTGGATTGATTAAATCTTCTTATTTTTAAGCCTTTATTATAGTTCAAAATAAATGAACAAGGACTTAATCGAAAGAAGAATTTTATTGATCACCAAGAAATCCTCAATACAGACAGTCTGACAAGTTAAACAACTTAGACTGCTATCTTCTTGAGCTTGGAGGCGGCTTGAAGTCTGTCTTCTTTTCCCCCTTTTTGTCAGCAGCAATCTCTTGAAGAAATTCAACAACTTGGGCTAGCTGCGCGCTGATAGCGTCAAGACGAACGTCTTGAGCGCGGAGGGAATTAGTAACAGATGCTCTGACTTCAGTGGCTAACTCGACCTGCTCTTTCCTCAGACTGTTCTTGTAGGAGGCTTGTTGAGAAAACAGATCGTTGATGCCTCGCTGAAGGCTTCCGATACTGGCAGTCATCTTCTCCTTGAAAGAATCAAAGTCCAAGGTTGTGACTCTTTGACTTTGATGAACTTCTAGAATTCGTTGAGTTAAAGACAGACAGTTATCAGAAAAGTGCTGGATAGTCCGTGCCAGGGATGAAGGTGCATCCGAGAGCTGGCTGGGAGAGTGATCTGATGAGGACATAGCAGGGTCATCTTCGGCAGTAATCGGTACGATGGAAGAAGTGGCAGCTTGATGACTTTCGGATCGGATCAGAGTGACCAGATCCGAAGAAAAACTGTGAATGAAGGCCAAATCTTCATCTGATGGTCCCGGAGGAGAGTGGGGACTGGAAGGTTCCTCAACTTGGAGAGCTGCAACCACTGTAGATACCACCAAATCCGGATCGCTGAGGTCTGGTACTTCAGTTGTTGCACATGCTTCAGCTGGACTGGGTTGTGCATGGGAGGCTGATGACTTCAATGGAATAGATGTTGTCGGAGAGTCCAACAGAACATTCATTGGTTCATCATCTGTTGCAGACGGAGCATTAGGCAATGGCTGCTCCGCTGTCTGTTCTGGTACGAGTTCTGCAGGCTGATCTTCTGTCTGTTTTGCTTCAGCAGAAGGAATAACCTCGATAAATGGTTCTGCCAGAGTCTTGCTTGCAGAAGGATGATCCGGGCTTGTGGCTGGAGAGGAGATACCTAGCATCTGTCGTTGAAAACGGACAGCTAAGGATAGAGCATGAACATCCATCTCGAGTTGAGCAATCACAGCCCCATCATCTCTGGCAGTTGGAGCAAGCGGATCGAAGTTCTTCTTTTTGGCAGTGAGAAGCAGATTGGCCAGTCTGAATCTGTGTTTTGCCGTAAAGAACTCTCTGCGCTGCACCGCAAGTCGAACATCATCAGTTTCGGTTCCTTTCAGAACTTCATCTTCCATCTTCTTCAATCTGTGCAACTTACCATAGAACAGCTCAATGTGGTTGATAGTCCGGTACTGGACATATTCATCAAAGACCACAAGGAGTTCATTTAGCTTCTCATCAACATCCTCCATAGCGATGTCGATGGCAGTCTGTGCTGCAGATTTAGGTGAGAGAGGTTCGGTGAGAATGGCTTTTCCCTTGCCGGTGGAGGAAGGGGACTTAATCCCTGATTGGGTATAGTCACCCAACTCAGTGATAACTATCCCTTTGACCACTGGATTGGCAGAGGGAATACTAAGGGTGACTTTGGGTGCAGGGGTTGAAGCCTGTGAAAGCTGAGTGGAGGGTTGAGGTGCAGGGGTTGCTTTAGTGGGTGGCAGTATGGGTGGAGGTAGATGTCTGGTTGGTTTGGTAATCTGGGTTCGGGGCTTTTTGGGAAGTGGCTTGGTTGGTGATGAGTGAGCAGACTGGGTTTCTTCTGAGTCAGTCTGAATGGTCAGCTTCCGCTTGACCTGAGGTTTGCGCACAGCAGCTTGTTCCTCGTCCTTCTCAATCTTTACTGCAGCCAGAGTAGTAGGAGTAGGCGGAGCACTCTTGGACTTCAGCAGTGCAAGCCCTTTGGAGTTAAGGACTTTAAAGGGGCGGAGAGCAGACGGCTTGCTCAGCTCGAGGCCTAAGGACTCCAAGAGCTTGCTGAGAGGAACAGCAAAGCATACGGCGTGCTTGGATGCAATCACCGTTTCCAGCAGTACTCCAAACAAAATCATGGACCAGTTTATCTTCTGGCCGGATACAATAGCTGCCATAGCCCTGAACTTTTCGGCGGTTACAGCATCGAAGCTTCCTGCTTTACCCAAAAGTGGCTTGGCTACCACTTCGCACAGCACCTGGAAATGGAAGAGCATTTCCTTCTTCTTAAATGAGGGTTGCAATCGGTGGTCAGAAATAGAAATCTTCCCCTGAAGATCTAAGAGAGACGCCGGAGGAGTCTGTCCGAACTCTATCAGTCCGGAACTGGGGAGGCCAAAGGTCTTGGCCATTGTCGTTGGCGAGATCTCGAAAGATTTGCTCTTGACAGTTGTAGAGATGGATGACTTCCGGGAGACGGCGTTGGCGAACAGCTCGCGGATTTCTGGTTCATAAACAACTGTTCCGCACTCCAAAAAATTCCTTAAACCAGATGATTCCAGGGCTCTAAAAATGGACACCATCGCAGCATCTTCTGCCCTGTAAATGTCATCAAACTCAACGGAGAGTGAGTTATGAGTGATGGTAGCCATATGAATGGAGTTTAAAGAAAATGCGAAGAGTAGTAGAGAGTGAGAGAGTGAGAAAGTAGACAGCGGTAAATTGTAAAAAGTGAATAAGTATGAAATGTTCAGCCCGCTAAATAGGAGAGAGAAGACACGTGTCTTTATCTCCAAGACTGAAAATTAAATAATTCAAAATAAACGGTCAGGATAAAGAAAGATAAGGCGGTTAAAGTACAACTAGTTAAGATGGTTAATCAGTCCGGGCTGTTTTTGTTTAAAAAAAATTATTGTCCAATCAGATCATAGGATAAAATCAGACTGACAAGGAGCGGTCTGAAAGTTCGGACCGGTCTGTGTCTTTCTGAACATTGTATTATCGATCTGTAGTGACAAAAATCTTCAAGTGCGAAAAGAATAAAAACATCTAAACTAATTAAGATAAGTCAATTAAACCAAGAATTTGACGGAAATAATTAAACTTAGCCTCAGGAAGTGGTTTGGTGAAGATGTCTGCTGCTTGCTGCTCTGTTGAAATGTGTTCGATCCGAATTTCCTTTTTGCCAACATGATCTCGAATAAAATGATGTCGAATATCAATGTGCTTTGTTCGAGAGTGCAAAACTGGATTATACGTTATAGCGATTGCACTTGTGTTGTCGCAAAATATCGGAGAGTCAACAGCTTGAATGCCATAGTCTTTGAGCTGGTGTTGAATCCAGAGCATTTGAGCGCAACAGCTTCCAGCGGCTAGGTATTCTGCTTCAGCTGTGGATGTGGCAATCGATGTCTGCTTTTTACTGAACCAAGAGATCAATCTTTCACCTAGAAATTGACATGTTCCACTGGTGCTTTTACGATCAATCTTACACCCAGCGTAGTCTGCGTCTGAATACCCGATCAAGCTGAAGTTTGAATCTTTGGAGTACCAAAGACCAACGTTCTGAGATCCTTTTAAATATTTCAGAATACGCTTGGCAGCAATAAAATGTGATTGCTTTGGTTCTGACTGAAATCTGGCGCACATACAGACTGAAAACATAATATCGGGCCGGCTCGCTGTAAGATACAATAGCGATCCGATTAGTCCTCTATACATGGTTACTTCAACTGCCGTTCCCCCTTCATCTTTGTCTAACTTGATTGTTGGACTCATTGGAGTTGATGCAGTTGAGCATGTTTCCATTCCAAATCTCTCGAGGAGCTCTTTGGTATACTTGGTCTGATTGATGAAAATGCCATTGTTGAGCTGTTTTACTTGGAGACCCAGAAAGAATGACAATTCTCCCATCATGCTCATCTCGAACTGTCCCTGCATTAACTTAGAAAATTTCTCGCACAATTTGGGGTTAGTTGACCCAAAGATTATGTCATCAACATAAATCTGAACTAATAGGGTATGTTCCCCCTTAATGAATTTAAAGAGAGTTTTATCTACTGAGCCGATCTGGAAATCATGGTTCAGCAGAAATTGAGATAGAGTGTCATACCAGGCTCTTGGAGCTTGTTTCAGACCATACACTGCTTTATTCAGTAGGTATACATGATTGGGATACGAATGGTTCTGAAATCCAGGTGGTTGCTCAATGTAGACTTCTTCCTGAAGCTTTCCATTAAGAAAGGCGCTCTTAACGTCCATCTGATACACTTTGAAGTCTTTAAATGCAGCATATGCAAGAAAGATTCGGATAGCTTCAAGTCTGGCGACTGGTGCAAATGATTCATCGAAGTCGATTCCTTCTTCTTGTCTGAATCCCTGTGCCACCAGTCTGGCTTTGTTTCTAACCACAGTTCCATCTGCGTCTAGCTTATTTCTGAAAACCCATCTGGTTCCAATAACAGGCAGATCGCTTGGTCTGGGGGTTAGACTCCAAACTTGATTTTGTTTGAATTGATTAAGCTCTTCTTGCATTGCTTTAATCCAGTTGAAGTCAGTCAGAGCTTCATCGATCTTCTTGGGTTCCAGAGTTGAGATGAAAGCAGCATGAGTGAACTCATCCATCATCTGTCCTCTGGTTCTTATCGGTGCAGAAGGACTACCAATCACTAGATTAGGTGGATGCTTCTTAGTCCATCGATAGCTTGACTTTGGATTGTCTGGTTCGGTCGGATGAACAGTAGCAGCATGATCTGCATCTACTTTAATATTTGAGTCAGGAGCATCCGGATCAGCTCGATCTGAAGAAGCTTCAATGGCCTGATCCGGTCTGTCTGGTACTTCTGGTTCTGGTGGATTGTCTCTTGACCTGTTAGCTACAATCTCATCATCACTGTTAGTTTCGAGATGGATATTTTCCATCTGATTTTGAATTGAATCTTTGTTGCCCTCAACACATAATGATTCATCAAAAACTATATGAACAGATTCTTCTACAGTTAAAGTTCGATTATTAAAAACTCGATAAGCTTTGCTAATTGATGAATATCCTAAGAATATACCATTATCTGACTTAGCTTCAAATGCTGTAAGATGACTCTTACCATTGTTGTGAACGAAGCATTTACAGCCAAATACATGAAAGTGAGAAACAGATGGTGTGTTACCAGTCCATATTTCATATGGAGTGAGATTCAGCTTCTTGTTAATCATAGATCGGTTTTGAGTGTAGCAAGCAGTATTTACAGCTTCTGCCCAGAACTTTTGAGAGATTCCAGAATCAGCAAGCATTGTTCTTGCTGCTTCCTTGAGCGTTCTGTTTCTTCGTTCTGCAACTCCATTCTGTTGAGGAGTTCTGGCGGCTGAAAACTCATGCTTGATTCCATGATCTTCTAGAAAGGATTCAAGATTCTGATTTGAAAACTCAGTGCCTTTGTCACTTCGAATCCTGTCTATGCTGGATGATTTCTCGTTCTGAGTGCGTTTCAGCAGCTTGATCAACTTCGGACCGGTCTGATCTTTACTGCTCAAAAATATAGTCCATGTAAAGCGTGAGTAATCATCAATAACAACAAGAGTATACCGCATTCTAAACAGCGGGAGGAGGATTTGGCATTCTTGTTTTTGAAGGATGATCTGATCTGTTTGCCCATTTGGCAAGCTTCGCAGATCTTATCCTTAGCAAAATCGATCTTGGGCAGACCGATAACTAAATCATGTTTACACAGGCTAACAATGGTCTTAAAGTTGATATGATTCAAGCGCTTATGCCATAGCCAGTGTTTATTATCATTGTTAGCGATGAAGCAAGTAGGATTATCAGGTTGAGCATGATTCCAGTTAATCTTATATGTGTTTCCATTCCTGATTCCTACGAGCATGGTTATACCGTCTGATGATTTAACAGTGCAAGTGTGTTTGTGAAATTCTACAGCATAACCATTATCACAGAGTTGACTGATACTAATCAGATTATAGCACAGATTTTCAACTAACAGCACATAATTGATAATAATGTTACCATGGACAATCTTACCCTTGCCCACGGTCTTACCCTTTGAGTTATCTCCGAAGATGATCTTGGGTCCAGTGCATTCTGTGACTTCAGACAGCAACTTGATGTTTCCAGTCATGTGACGAGAACACCCACTGTCCAAGTACCAATCTGATGCGAGATTCTTCTGTACCTGTCATCACACATATTTATTGTTGGTACCCAATCCTATTTGGGTCCAGAACGGATTAGCCCTTTGGGAACCCACACCTGTATCAGCTTTAGTGGCTTGTGTGTGTAGGGTGTGCTATGTGCTGGTCTGTTTCGATGTTGTGTGTGATAATGTGTGCGCTGTGAAAACCTTTGATTTTCATAAGGTAGTCTATATCTTCGTTGAATCGGTTTTGAGTTATAGTAATTGTATTGTCTTCCTTGCCTTCGATCTTGCACCTTTGGATTTGGTCTGATAGATGCAAATCTTGCTGGTGCCTTATCGTTGGCTTGGTCGACATAACCAATTCCTTTTCTCAGATTTTGATTCACGTAAGAGACTCCTGTTTGAATCTTAGGTGCTTCAGTTTCATATACTGTGCTGGATTTGACAAATGTCATTTGTTTGACTTGATTCTTTACCAGCAACAGCTCAGATTCATCTTTGGTGCAATTTTTGGTGTCAAAGCCTATGCCGGTGAAATCACCGACATTTCTTTGAGCTTCTTGTAATTCTTCCAAGGATGTTCTGGATTTTGTCCAAGTTTTGAATATATGTGAGAGCTTAGCATTTTGTGTGCTAATTCTTTTATTTTCTTCATGGAGCTGATCATAAGAGATTTTCAGCTTTTTCAGCTCGATCTGGAGATTTTTGCACTCACCCTGCTCAGAGCAGCTTGGTTTGTTGTGCTCATCCATTTGAGTACTGATTTTGGCTTTATTCTTCTCAAATGATTCAGCTAAGATCCTATAATCATTAGCCATGTCTTGCAGTGCGGACATGAGCTCTTCTCGTGTAAAATCATTTGATTCAAAGTCGAATACCTCATCTGTCTGACTCATTTCTTCATCTGCCATCAGACATTGAACCTCTTCTTCGCTTTCGCTGGAAGAATATTCAGAGCTGTCTGAATCGGAGTCAGTCTGAGCCCATTTGCTGTTTCCTTCTTCAGCAACTAGGACTTTTTGGGATTTTCCATGATTCTTGCGATCTTTGTGGTGCTTCTTCTTCTATCATCATGATGCTTCTCTTTCCGTTCTTCTTTCGGTCTGGTGCAATCTGCAATAAAGTGTCCGGTCTTACCACAATTGTAGCAAGCTTGATCGTTAACAGTATCATCTTTTCTTGATTTATAATGATGAGAGGGTTTGAAGTTCCTCTTATTCTTAGACATAAATTTACCGAATTTCTTTATAAATAATGACATAGCATCGTTACTCATCTGTTCAGCAGATCGGTCTGATGTTGAAGCGATCTGGTCTGGGATGGCTGCCAGGGCCTTGTTGGGTTGAGAGATGAATGGCTCTGCTTCACCTCTGCTTATTAGTTCAAACTCATAGGCCTTAAGATCTGCAAACAGATCATGAAGTTCAACCTTGTTAAGGTCTTTTGATTCCCTCATGGCAATGGTCTTTACATCCCATTCCTTTGGCAGAGCTCTCATTACTTTCAGAGCGATTTCTCTGTTAGAATATTCCTTCCCCAGACCATTCAGTTCATTTATGATGCTGGTGACTCTTTCATCAAACTCATTTAGAGTTTCACCACTTTTCATCTTTATGCTCTCAAATCTTTGAAGAGCCACAGTTAACTTGTTTTCTTTGGTCTGGTCGTTGCCTTCACATAGCTGTGCTATCTTCTCCCAAATTTCTTTGGCAGTAGAGCACATTTTGATTTTGCTGAACATGTTTTTGTCCAAAGTTTTGAACAAGATGTCTTTGGCCACATTATCGAGGTTAGCCTTCTTTCTATCCTCATTCGTCCAGAGGGATCTGTCTTTTTCTACCATTTGTGGTTCTCCACTGGTAGTGGCGACTGCTGTATTTATTTTTAGGATCTTCATTGGTCCATCAGTGATGACGAACCACATGTCGTCATCCTGAGCTGCTAGGTGAGCTTGCATTCTGATTCTCCAGTCATCATAGTCTTCTTTTGAGAACATGGGGATTTTGTTGAATGATGCCATCAGCTTAATAGTCTTTGTGCTGATTAAGATGACCTGCTCTGATACCACTTGTTAGGATCGGTCCGGAGTGTTTAGAGGGGGGGTGAATGAACACTCCTTACAAAATTTATCCCTTGTGAATTCTTTCGGATTAGTGAAAGAAATCTGTTACTTAATCAACTCTTTGAACAGAACAGACCACTAAGAAGTAAGTGCGGAAACGGTCTGCTCTTGTATAAGTAAGAACAGCTCGATGGCTAAGTGCAGAATGATAAAACACAGGATATGTTTCTGGAAGTTCGAAGGTGGTGTAATCCTTCTACGTCTCCCCTTCTTCCAATTAAGGAAGGTTTATACTAGAAGACTTTGATTTATACAATCCTGTTGTACAAACCCGATTCAGGCTGGATTTACCTCACTACCAGTCTGAAACTCCTAGTCACTCAACCTGCTCAGACACACTCTGTCTGACAGTTACAATATGTTGCTCACTTCTATTTTTCAATGCACAATGCGCACAGTGATCCTACAATGATCAAATGTTGCAAAGTAATTGCGCTTAAATAAATAACTTCAGCTCGAAAGCTTCTGAACTTTGTAAGCGTGTGCTGTTTTGCTTTCTAGTATATTTTTCAATTGATCAGCGTGAGTTGTAGAGTCGAGAGTCTTTTTCTTCTATTTGTTGCATCCTTTTATAGTTGAAGGTAGCAACGGCATTGTTTCCCTTAATGTGCAACTATGACTCTTTTTAAACTCTAAGAAAGCTACAGTCTTCTTCTTCAGGATACTTGCCGTTCTGGTATATGCTTTCGGCGACTGTCAGGTAAGCTCTTCTTTGTCTTCTTACCTATTATGGCAATCTTCAGTCTTTGGTCCATTGTAGCATTAATTGCAGCATTAAATGCTACAATAAATAACCGTTGATGATTCGGACTGAGAAGCCATCTTATATGTATCCTTGACTGCTCTGATCTGATAAAGGTTGAGATCGATCTGAAGCATCGATCTAGTCAGTCTGGAATCCATCGATCCGGTCTGATATGTAATATTCTTTATCAGTTTGCTCTGTTTTGTCCGATCGATCTGGTATGCCTAATTTCCATCGATCCGGTCTGAAATGCTTTGCCATCTTGCTCTGTTAAGTCCGATCGATCTGGTCAATCTGATTTCTATCGATCCGGTCTGAACTGTTTTGTCATCTTTAAAATCTCATCGATAAGGTCCGGAACTAACAAATTTGTTTTCAAGTTTTCTTCAAGAACAACGAAGAACGGAACCGGAATCGACAAGCCGGAATCGTGATTTATATTAGTAATTTCTTTTCCTTTATTTATTTAATGTTTTCCATTGAATTTTTATTGTTTTTAGATTTAATTATGCTAGGCTAAAACTCTTCGATTCTTGGTTGAAGGGATACCTGCTTTTGGAATTGAACCTTTTATGAGAATTTGGTTTGATTGTTGAATTATATTTCGATTTCAATTCGTTTCTCAGATTTCGAATTCCATGATTGTTGTGTTTGTGTATTAGACCGATCACCTAATATTCAATTGCATAATCGATAGTTTGTTAAGAAACACCTAAGATCAATAATTAATCGGCTGTAGGTGTTGTTGAATTCTTAGGAGAAACGGTTGAGTAATCAATTTTAACGGCTGTAGTTTTCATTGATTAGATTTATCGAACTCATTAGTTTTGAAAACTATCATTGATTTAATCATTAACGGTTGTAGTGGTGATTAGAGATTTGGTAAGGGTTGAATTGAATGCTGTTTTCTCTTTGACTACGAATAAGATGAGTAGGAATTGAATTTCCAATCGGTAGATAATTGAAAGAATTCGAATGTTTTGATTTGATGACTAAAAGATAATTTTCCAAAAGTACGGTTACCTGGAAACCAAGAATCGCTTCACTCTCATAAGTTTAATCATCTTTGTAATCTCGTTAATTAGTTTAATTTTAGAATTTGCTTAGTAGTAATCATTCATCCTAAAACCCCCTCTGTTACTATTCGCTTTTGGCACAAAATAAATTTACCTTCCCTGTGAGATCGATCCCTACTTCCACTACTACATATTTTTGTCATTAACTGAAGAATGGTTAATTTGGGCGTACACGATAAACGCACACCAAATTTTGGCGCCGTTGCCGGGGAAGGCAATATTTATTAGTGTCAATTTTTTGTTATTTCATTTTTGATATTTGTTTTCCCGCATTACTACTGAGGTTTGTTGATGAGTACAGGCGGATCGTTTGATTACAAGGATATTTCATATTACGATCCAGAAATCGAGAAGACGCTGCACCAAAGAAGGAGAGATACTCGGAGACAAGAAGCGGAGGAAAGGAACAATATGGCTGCAAACCAAAGTCTACGCCAACTGGCCAATCCAGATTTGGACCAACAACCTCTCTGCATAACTTTTCCTGCTTTCGCAACTAATGTAAGTTTTGAACTTAAATCGGGACTCATACATTTGTTGCCTTCTTTTCATGGACTCGCAGGAGAGGATCCCCACAAGCATCTGATGGAGTTTCATGTGGTTTGCACCACTATGAAACCGACGGGAATTACTGAAGATCAGATCAAGTTAAGGGCTTTCCCTTTTTCTCTAAAGGACGCGGCGAAAGACTGGCTATTCTACCTGCCACCAGGATCCATCACAACATGGACGGACCTCTGTTGCGAAAAATCCCTTACCGCAAGCGCACGGTAGTCAAGTTTTAATATAGAAAGATGTCGAACCCACAGAGATTGATTAAATAGTTAAATCTAAGTACTGAATTAAAATAATCTTTGCTTTATTTAGAGAATCGAATAGTTGAGTGTTATGCGAAGAATAAAAATTAATTAACTAACGATGATCAAATACTGAGTTGAAAAGAAATCAGTTGGAGACGAATCTAGGAGTACGATTTCACTTGTTCATCCACTACACTTATCATTCCTCGATTTCCATTTTATGGATTTCCTAGTTTACTAGCCGAGAATTCTTAGTTGTTTCTACTCCC
Organism: Haberlea rhodopensis; assembly: GCA_907163345.1. Lineage (NCBI taxonomy): Eukaryota > Viridiplantae > Streptophyta > Magnoliopsida > Lamiales > Gesneriaceae > Haberlea > Haberlea rhodopensis. Next base: position 2,959,745 of record CAJQUN010000044.1, on the reverse strand, counting down.
CCTCCCGGGTGTTAAGCAGAAGTAATTATCTAACATTAATCTTGATATCCCTATCTAAGATTAATTATCAAACAATTGTAAAAGCGCAGTAATTCCTATGACGACTTCTATGGAGTTATAGGCCTTCCGAACAATATAACTACCACGATACGAATTCCTTCTTTCCTATTCATAACCCCCTCTCCCGAGTGATAGATCACAAATATGGAATCATTCAATCTATGGCCAGTAGATTAAAAGCATTCAGAACAGGAAAACATAAATAAACCATACGGAAATCCAAATAAACTTCAATCAATTCATAATAAGCGTAGTTTCAAAACAAGCTACATCGTCTCCTAGAAAATAAAATTAGCTCATGCTAGAAGTATTTAAACACATAGACATGTTTAAATAACCCATAAAAATTGATAAAAGTTTAGAGATACAAAACGAATTGGACGCTATTCTTCGATCTCCGATGAACGCCGCCGTCTCGTGATGAATTCTCTACTTTTTGCTCCGAGCCGTCGTCGTTATTCTTCTCCGTTCTTCAACCCTAGCCTCTTTCACTCCCAAAATATGTCTAAGTCTGAATAGCCTTCGAAAATCCTCCTCTAAACCCTTTAAAAGTCCCGTGCAATCAACTAAGGAAAGTCTCCAAAATTGCCAAAATTCATCAGGCGTAATTACGCCTCCAAAGTGGCGTAGTTACGCCTGTCGACGTGTCCAAAGTCTGGCTTCCCGCGTGACTGGCGTAATTACGCCTCAAAAGTGGCGTAATTACGCCACTTAAAATTCTTCAAAATCACAATTGCCGTGAGCTAGGCGTAGTTACGCCTCACATCAGGCGTAGTTACGCCTCAAGAAATTCTTTTAAAAGCTCAAATGCCGTAGCTTAGGCGTAGTTACGCCTCAAGACAGGCGTAATTACGCCTGTTGCTTTGATTCAAAGTGTTGATTTTTTTACTTCAATTCATCCGTTCCTTCCGTCATTTGCACCCTTTTAGTCCACAAAACATGTAATTACCTGGATTCCTGCAAAACAACACATAACAAAACCAAAAGCGTAATTCTGATCGAAAACTAACACTAAACCATGCAAAACAAGAAGAAATATAAGTGTATAAAATACACTTATCAAACCCCCTAAACTTAAACTTTTGCTAGTCCCGAGCAAAACAACACAAAAACAAAACAAAAACAAATCAAAACTAAACTGACACGAAAAGACACACAAAACAAAGTTGTAAAACATTCCAATTGTGTAGGCCTCAGAAGTAATCAGACATGCATATCATTTTCTCAAGAATTCTCATATGTGTGTGTGCTACCATTTCCATGTAATCATTACAGCAATCTTAACTCACACAAATCAATAGGACTTTGCAAGGTATAGGTTCAAATTGCATTGTTCAAAAACATAGTGTATTTTGATGAATGCTAACAATGCATCAAGACTAGGTAATGAGATGCTCATATATGAATGTCAAAACCATGTTTATTACAAGTGTTTCTCGAGTGTCATAGGTTCACTATTCATAACCTTCTCCACTAGTATATTAGACAAATGTGGCTTGGTCAATAGGTCTTAATAAGCTTGTAACGTTAGGCTTTGGCTCATGGCTTCAATAAAAGGAAAGGTATTCAAAGCAAGAGAGTAAGTTGAAATTATAATCAATTTGCGCATTCTCATCCCGCTTTCGACTCCTTCTATTGATGATTCATCAATTTTCTTTTCATTTCAATTCATCCTCTTTTCTCATCCTCCTTATCATTATTCACCTCATTATTTTTCTCTTTTTTTTCTCTTTTTTTTTTTTTTTTTTTCCGTTACTCCACTTCTCATTTTCAATTAAGATCGTAGGAGTTATTTGAACTTTTAAAGCGCAATAGAAGCTTACTCCCTTGAGGGTAGGCAATAGTGTATAAGCTTCAGCAAGGTGGTCAATGTGGGATTTTTGAAATGATGCCGAATGGGGGTTATTATGTGCCTAAGCACATGCCATTCGATTTTCAATAAGCTCAAAAGGGTAACTAAAGATAAAATGATGTCATTTGGTGGCTTCAAAGGCTCAAACGATCAAAAAAATTGCCTAAATCATTCCTAAGCCACATATGTCTGTATTTCGCCTCAAAGATTACTATAGTAAGTTCTATACTACTCTCAATTCACAAATAACTTACATGATTTGACCAATGTGCTCAGTTGCATCTGAAAACCATGGTAATATCAGAGAAAATTTGAATGAGATTCTAAAAGATATTGCAGACAATTCAATCCTCATTCTTTTACATTTAAGCTCAAAGGGGCTACTATGTCAATTTTCTATGAAAGAATCAAGGCCCAAATTATCAAGAATTGCCTATATCATTTTTGTGTTCGTTCAAATCATCATTGATTAATCAAATGGTCATGGGTTCTAGTGCAAGAATATGTGAGAACTCAAGAGCAACATGAAAACATGAAAATTTTAAAATTTTCCACAAATCAACTCAATTTTTCATCATTGGCCTCAACTGACTCGTAATACAACTTATGACACTCAAAACTCAACAGACTCTAAATCAAGACAAACCAATAAAAATAAGGAAAACAAACACACAAAAGCAACAGAAATCCATGTAGTTTGACTAGTTCAAAGTACCCCCCTAAACTTAGAAATGTGCATTGTCCTCAATGCATACACATGAAGGAATAAATAGAACGATGCACATACCTAATCGATGACCGTCAGTGGTCATCGTCATCCATATCGTCGGGGGCGGTTGTGGAAAAAGTGCTGGCTGGAAAGTCGGCGGCAATCCTTAGATGAAGAACTTTCGATTTGGTTGGCTAAGCTAGACCACTTTGTCGCAACCCCCCTAAACTTGCTTCCTTGCACCAGTCGACTCCAAAAACCTGCAATTAATCGATAAAATATAGACTTTAGAGGTGGGATATCATAATTAAGAGAGATTGAGGAGAAAAAATCAAAATTGAAAATTTGAGGGGAAGAGGACGCGAGGCGTAATTACGCCGCTGGAGAGGCGTAATTACGCCTCGCCTACGGCTTTTTAAAATTTTCTGAAAATTGACAGGCGTAATTACGCCACAAAGAGGCGTAGTTACGCCTGTCCTACGGCATCTCAAATTATTATTATTATTATTATTATTATTTTTTTTGAATAAAATAAACTAAAATAAGGATACAAGATTCGGGTTGCCTCCCGAAAAGCGCTTAGTTTATAGTCCTCGGCCCGACTGTCTTCCATCCATTCACTTAGGCTCGCTCAGGTGAACCTCGTCCACGTCTCTTACTTCTTCCCCAAAATAATGCTTCAACCGCTGCCCATTTGCTTGAAATGTGTGACCGTCATCACATTTCAGTTCAATTGCTCCATATGGGGTCACTTTCTCAATAGTGAACGGCCCAGACCATTGTGACTTCAACTTTCCTGGAAATAGTCGGAGACGAGAGTTATATAGTAGCACTTTATGACCAGGACTAAACTCTCTTCTCACGATTTGCTTGTCATGCCAATTCTTCGTTCGCTCCTTGTAGATCTTAGCATTTTCGTACGCTTCATTGCGAAACTCATCCATCTCAGTGAGCTGTAGCAACCGTTGCTCACCAGCAGCCTTCAAATCAAAGTTCAGCTTCTTGATGGCCCAGAAAGCCCGATGTTCCAACTCGACCGGTAAGTGGCATGCTTTCCCAAAGACTAGACGATATGGGGACATCCCTATGGGAGTTTTGAATGCAGTGCGGTATGCCCATAATGCATCATCCAATTTCAGGGCCCAATCCTTTCGGTTAATACTGACCGTCTTTTCAAGAATTAGCTTAATTTCTCGGTTAGAAATTTCGGCTTGGCCATTAGTCTGTGGATGATAAGCCAATGCAATCTTATGCCTCACAGTGTATTTCGTCATCAAAGCACTGAAGATCTTGTTACAGAAGTGGGTCCCTTCATCACTGACAATCGATCTCGGCGTACCAAACCGTGTAAAGATGTTCTTTTGCACGAACTTGACCACGACCTGAGCGTCATTAGTCGATGTGGCAATCGCTTCAACCCACTTAGAAACATAGTCCACTGCTAGCAGAATATAGGACTGTCCACAAGATGGTGGGAAGGGGCCCATGAAATCAATACCCCATACATCGAAGATTTCTAATTCCAAGATATTTGTCAACGGCATCTCATGGCGTTTAGAAATATTACCAATGCGCTGACAACGATCACACGTCTTCACCAAAGTATAACTGTCTCGATGTAGCTCTGGCCAATAGAAACCTGATTGAAGCACTTTTGCTGCTGTCCTTGCTGCTCCAAAATGTCCTCCATAAGGTCTGGAGTGACACTTTTCAAGAATCTCTCTTGATTCCTCCTCAGTTACGCATCTCCGGACAATTTGGTCTGCACAGCGTCTGAATACATACGGTTCATCCCAGTAATAATTCTTCACATCATGAAAGAACTTCTTCCTTTGCTGATAAGTGAGGTTTGGAGGCAATATACCACACGACAAATAATTAGCAAAATCAGCGAACCACGGAGTTTTAGTACATACCTCAAATAGATGTTCATCAGGAAAGTTCTCTTGTATGACTCCATGATCCATTTGATTCTCCAACTCCAAACGAGATAAGTGATCTGCTACTTGATTTTCACTGCCCTTTTTATCCAAGATCTCGAAATCAAACTCTTGTAGCAACAAGATCCATCTAATCAACCGGGGTTTCGCATCCTTCTTGGCAAAAAGATAACGAATCGCTGCATGATCTGTGTAAACTATGACCTTTGTCCCGATCAGATATGCTCTAAATTTGTCGAATGCATACACCACAGCTAGCATCTCTTTCTCGGTGGTCGTGTAATTCTGTTGGGCTCCATCAAGAGTTCTACTTGCATAGTAGATCGCCCTAAAAATCTTGTCTCTCTTTTGCCCCAAAACTGCTCCCACAGCATAGTCGCTGGCATCACACATTAAAACAAATGGCTCCTTCCAATCCGGCACTATGATGATTGGTGCAGATATAAGTGCTTTCTTTAGCCTGTTAAATGCCTGCAAACACAAATCATCAAAGACAAAAGGTGAGTCCTTTTCTAACAAATTACACAAGGGCTTAGCTATTTTAGAAAAATCTTTAATAAAACGGCGATAAAACCCGGCATGTCCAAGGAAGCTCCTAATAGCCTTCTCATTGTTCGGAGGTGGAAGCTTCTCAATTGCAACCACTTTTGCTCTATCCACTTCAAGTCCTTGAGATGACACCTTATGGCCAAGGACAATACCCTCTTGCACCATAAAGTGACATTTCTCCCAATTTAACACGAGGTTCTTTTCTTGGCAGCGCTGTAACACAAGAGATAGGTTATGCAAACAATGATCAAAAGAGGAACCAAATACCGAAAAGTCGTCCATGAAGACTTCAAGGATCTCCTCCACCATATCTGAAAATATCGCCATCATGCACCGTTGAAAAGTAGCAGGTGCGTTGCACAGACCAAAAGGCATTCTTCTAAACGCAAAGGTGCCATATGGACAGGTAAACGTTGTCTTCTCTTGATCATCGGGGTCTATGGCAATTTGATTATATCCTGAATAGCCATCTAAGAAACAGTAATAACAATAACCGGCTAACCTGTCAAGCATCTGATCAATAAATGGAAGAGGGAAGTGGTCCTTCCTTGTGGCCTTGTTGAGTTTCCTACAGCAATGCAAACTCGCCACCCCGTCACAGTTCGAGTTGAGATCAACTCATTATTTTCATTTCTTACCACTGTCATCCCTCCTTTCTTTGGCACAACCTGTACTGGGGAAACCCATGCACTATCTGAAATAGCATAAATAATCCCAGCATTTAACAATTTAAGCACTTCTGCTTTTACTACCTCCTTCATTGCTGGATTTAACCGCCTTTGATGATCAATGGAAGGAATGAAGGAATCCTCCATAAGTATTTTATGCATGCACAAAGACGGGCTAATCCCCTTGATATCAGAAATTGACCAACCCAAAGCAGATTTATAAGTCCTCAATACACGTAATAATTTATCCTTCTCTAAAGAACAAAGAGATGAAGATATAATTACCGGGTATGTCGAATTCTCACCCAAGAATGCATAAGTAAGGTGGGCCGGTAGTTCTTTCAGTTCCGAGCTCGCCTTCGTATCTTCTTTGACTGATGTATCTCGTACATCTTCCTCTTTTCCAGCAGTGTTGCTCTCCTTAGGCAGGCTCTTAAGTGCTTCCACTTGCTCAGCAAGATCAGGTTCAGTTGCATCCACTTTCATAATAGAGTTGACCATGCAATTCTCCAATGGATCCTCCGGTATTGCTCCTACTTCAAAGTTATGCACACATGAGTCAATTACATCCAAAAACTTGCAAGTACTTACCTCGTCAGGTCCCTTGAGAGCTTTGTAAATATTGAACATGACTTCTTCTCCTCCAACTCTCAAGGATAATTCTCCTCTTTGGACATCTATAAGTGCCCTGCCTGTTGCTAAGAATGGTCTCCCCAAAATTAATGGAACATCTCCATCTTCCTCCATGTCTAGAACCACAAAATCTGCAGGGAAAATAAATTTGTCCACTTTCACAAGCACATCTTCAATTATCCCTCTAGGATATGTGAGAGACCTATCCGCCAATTGCAATGTGATTGTAGTAGGCTTCACTTCACCAAGCCCTAAACTCCTGAAAACAGATAAAGGCATTAAATTAATACTTGCACCTAAATCACATAACGCCCTATTAAATGTAGAACTACCAATAATACAAGGAATAGTAAAACTCCCTGGATCTTTCAATTTTTGTGGTAGCTTCTTTTGAGGATTGCACTGCATTCTTCTGTGAGATTCACGGTTTCAAACTCCTCAAGCTTCCTCTTTCTTGCCATTATATCCTTCATAAACTTTGTATAATTAGGCATTTGTTGCAACGCCTCGGCAAAAGGAATATTTATGTGGATTTTCTTGAAAATCTCCAAGAATTTGGCAAACTGGTCATCTATAGCCTTTTTCCTGAAACGTTGAGGATATGGAAGTGTAGGCTTGTACATAGGAAGCTTTTCCGGTAATGTGGCTTGCTTCTCCTTTTCAACTTCTTTAGGGGTTTCAACCTGAATTTGAGTTTCTTCAACAGATGGCTCATCAACATGTACTGGTTCTACATCCCCAAGTTCTTTACCACTTCTCAATGACACGGCCTTGCACTGCTCCCTTGGGTTCACTTCGGTGTTGCTAGGAAATGATCCTCTTTGTTGGTTGTTCATGGCATTAGCAAGCTGCCCAATTTGCACCTCAAGAGATTTCATTGTAGCACCCATGTTGTTCATGTGACCCTCAATCGTATCAAGCCTCGACTCATTCTTCTCAAGCCTCAATTTCGAACTTTGAACAAAAGTGTTCACCAAATCTTCAAATGAAGGTTTACCTTCATTCTTTTGTGGAGCATATCCAGGTGGTGGATTCAGAGCACTATTGTTGTTGGCATATGAGAGTCTATCATTGTTGTGGAACCCTTGTTGATACGGATTGCTTCGGTAGTTATTATTGTTGTTGGGATACCGATTGTTTATGAACTGAACGTGCTCTTGCTCTGCTTCCCTTGACAACTCCATTCCAGCTGCAGCGGCGGCTAATTCTGTAAGGACCCCAAGCCCTTAAACCTTGATTGGTGTATTATGTGGGTGTTGGGACCCACTTTTGTTGACATATGTGTGGTGTCTTCCCTGGCTGGGAATCTACTTGTATTACTGCTTTCTGTTGAGTATTATGTATTCCCTGGCCGGGAATTTTGTTATGTGTTGTACTCTTTTTTTTGGACTTATAGGCATGTTTGGACTTAGATATTTTGAGTCTTGCCTCTTCCAAAAGCTTCCTTCTTTTTCCCTTCATTTCTCTGCAACTTGGTCGAGTTCCAGGAGAAAAGTGATCGGGTTTCATGCTTCTTTTCATATAGAAAATCGAAGGGCAAAAGTGGTGAGGAGTCACATTTTTCCCAGTTTTCAAGTTTCCTGGCATGCTTGTTCTTTGTAGCAGTTTTGGCATGATAGTTTAGGGTATGATGTTATCTTGTTATGAATACCTTTTTGGGATGTTTGTGAAGCCTTTAGCATGTTTAGTTAAGAAACTTGCATGCTTTATGTGCTATATTTATGCTAGAGAAAAGGGCTCCTCGAACACCCGAGCAGAGAAGTACTCTGTTTTCCATGTTAGGAAGGGTTTTACCATGATGTTTCGAAGCATGCTAACTTAGGTTTTGGTTGAACCTTTGATGTGTTTTTATGTATGGTAACTTGTTGAAGGTACCAGTATATTTCCTTGAGCATGTTGCATGTGTTATGTGAAAGATTTAATCATGTGAAAGGTAGTGTTCGAAAATTCTGGGCAAGGTTCAAATGCCCTGTTTTCTGGAAATATATGTGCGAAGAGTACTTTTATGAAGGTGTTATCATGCATGATAAGCTTATATATTGGAGAAACTTTGATGTAAAAACATGCTTGGTAGTTTTGTGAAACCCATGGCATGTTTAGTTGAGCAAGGTTTATGTTATATGTGTTAGTTTTAATAGCATGAAAAGAGGTGCTCAAGAATTCTGGAAATGAAAATGTGCCCTGTTTCCAGAAAAAGTTGATCCAGTACTTGTTTTAATGATCGATGTTTATGCATGTAGGTTTATGCTAAGGGTGTATATTTGGTTTGAATACACTCAGGGTAGTGTAGTTCAAATGCTAGCATGATGGTCTTGGTATGTATATTGTCCTACATGTTAGATTTAAGGGTATGATTATCGGTGTTAAGCAATTCTGGAAAATCGCCGAAGGAACAAGGTTGGCGATCGATCGCCAAGGAGGCAGGATCGATCGCGACGTTCCAGTAAGTTTTGGCGATCGATCGCCAATATAGTGGCGATCGATCGCGGATTGAATTTTTCTGGTATGCGAGGCAGTAGCATCTCGCGATCGATCGGGGCTCATGGGCGATCGATCGCGAGATGATATTAAAGGATTTGTTTGGTTTTTTTTATTTGGTTTTGCTTCCGGATTATTATGAGGTGCCTAATATTGTGTTGTGTGGCTATGTAGAACCATCCCAGGTGCCAGCACAACCGAGGAGATAAAGTCGATTGACTCCTCTATCTTTTGAAAGGTACGTAAGCGACGTACGGGCATCCCAACGGTAACATGTACTTTATGTTTGTCTTTATGACACATGATGAATGCAATGTGGTGCATTAAGATTATGATACATGTTTTTATGCATTGTTTTTGCATATGTATGTTGTGAAATATAAGAGGTGTATTTCACGAGTCAAAGTTATCTTAGTAAGGATTTTAATGGCTTACGCTAAAGTCCATTGGAAGCGATGAAGAATTCCGCTTACATGGAGTAGCAACGCTAAAGTCCATTGGAAGCGATGAAGAATTCCGCTTACATGGAGTAGCAAGAAGCATTAAAATGTACTAATGATAAGGGCTCAGGATGAAATAAGGATTTAAGGGAAAAGGAATGTCATGACATTGCATATCCATACATTCATATAATGTGTTTCTATTATGAATTATGGTACAGGGACAACCAATGGGCGATATAAATGCTGGAAATACAGGAAGGACTTGTGTTTAAGATTTGCATTTATGCCTTACTTTCATATTATGTTAAATATGAATTGTGTTATGCTCATGTGTTGGGGGTTGTCTTTGTAGGTGCTTTTGTTGACGAGAACCAGGGCCGGGGTTGATATGCTGAGCTGTAAGGAGTGCTACAGGATTAGCATGATAGAGTTTTAGTATAGCTTCTACTGAGTAGAGTAAGACTATGATGTAGTACCTTTGTAGGAAGTATGTCTTTCCTTTTTGGAACTTTTTGGTACTGTAATCTCTAAAGCTCAGGTTAATCAACACGGCACTTTACTCTGATATAATCACATGTATGTTTAGTTCTCTAAATTGCACCTTAATATCTTGATGTGATAACGGGGTCTCACAAATTCAATAGTAGGTGGTGCTTCTTGCTTGGTCAGAGCTGCTACCTGCGTGGTTAGTGCAGACAGTTGTGCAGTAAGAGTACTAAAATGATCAACCTCATACATACCTATGGGTTTCCTTGCCATGGCTCGCTCACTGGGCCACTGGAAGCTGTTAGCCGAAATCTCCTCAAGTAATTCAAAGGCAGCATCTGCAGTCTTAGAAAATAGTGTTCCTCCTGCTGCAGCATCCACAATGATCCTAGTTGGTCCATTCAACCCATTGTAAAATAACTGAATCTGCACCCAGCTTTCATAGTTATGTTGTGGGCACCTCCTCAATAAATCCTTGAATCGCTCCCATGCCTCGTATAGTTGTTCAGAATCAATTTGTCTGAACGTACTGATTTCAGTTCTCAGTTGAGCTGACTTAGCTGGTGGGAAAAACTTCGAGAGAAATTTCGATGCCATTTCCGCCCATGTGTTAATACCATTGTTTGGAAGAGATTGTTGCCAGCTCCTTGCATGGTCCCTAAGAGAGAAAGGGAACAATCGCAGTCTCACAGTATCTTCTGGAACACCATTCATCTTCACAGTATCAGCTATCTCCAAAAATATCCTCAAATGCAAGTTGGGGTCTTCAACAGGGGACCCACCAAACTGATTCTGTTGCACCATACTTATCAATGCCGGCTTAAGTTCAAAGTTGTTGGCATTGATAGTCTGACGAGCTATCCCAGAGTAATTGTTGTTGACCAAAGGTTTGAAATAATCTCTGATCGCCCTTTGAGGTTCAACAAGTTGTGGAGGTGGTTCGTTGTTGTCTCTATTTGCAGCCATTTCTATCAATTCCTCCCTTCTCGTTTTTCTCAGTCTTCTTGCAGTTCTCTCGATCTCAGGATCAAACAGTAACGATTCAGGAATAGTGTACTTTCGCATGCACTGCAAAAAATTCAGAAAAGACAAAATTCACTCCAAAATAAAATGAATAAAAGCTCTAAATTAAAACCAAGATTAATTGGTACAGTATCAGATTGTACTAAATAAATCAATCCCCGGCAACGGCGCCAAAAACTTGTTGCGAAAAATCCCTTACCGCAAGCGCACGGTAGTCAAGTTTTAATATAGAAAGATGTCGAACCCACAGAGATTGATTAAATAGTTAAATCTAAGTACTGAATTAAAATAATCTTTGCTTTATTTAGAGAATCGAATAGTTGAGTGTTATGCGAAGAATAAAAATTAATTAACTAACGATGATCAAATACTGAGTTGAAAAGAAATCAGTTGGAGACGAATCTAGGAGTACGATTTCACTTGTTCATCCACTACACTTATCATTCCTCGATTTCCATTTTATGGATTTCCTAGTTTACTAGCCGAGAATTCTTAGTTGTTTCTACTCCCCCTCCCGGGTGTTAAGCAGAAGTAATTATCTAACATTAATCTTGATATCCCTATCTAAGATTAATTATCAAACAATTGTAAAAGCGCAGTAATTCCTATGACGACTTCTATGGAGTTATAGGCCTTCCGAACAATATAACTACCACGATACGAATTCCTTCTTTCCTATTCATAACCCCCTCTCCCGAGTGATAGATCACAAATATGGAATCATTCAATCCATGGCCAGTAGATTAAAAGCATTCAGAACAGGAAAACATAAATAAACCATACGGAAATCCAAATAAACTTCAATCAATTCATAATAAGCGTAGTTTCAAAACAAGCTACATCGTCTCCTAGAAAATAAAATTAGCTCATGCTAGAAGTATTTAAACACATAGACATGTTTAAATAACCCATAAAAATTGATAAAAGTTTAGAGATACAAAACGAATTGGACGCTATTCTTCGATCTCCGATGAACGCCGCCGTCTCGTGATGAATTCTCTACTTTTTGCTCCGAGCCGTCGTCGTTATTCTTCTCCGTTCTTCAACCCTAGCCTCTTTCACTCCCAAAATATGTCTAAGTCTGAATAGCCTTCGAAAATCCTCCTCTAAACCCTTTAAAAGTCCCGTGCAATCAACTAAGGAAAGTCTCCGAAATTGCCAAAATTCATCAGGCGTAATTACGCCTCCGAAGTGGCGTAGTTACGCCTGTCGACGTGTCCAAAGTCTGGCTTCCCGCGTGACTGGCGTAATTACGCCTCAAAAGTGGCGTAATTACGCCACTTAAAATTCTTCAAAATCACAATTGCCGTGAGCTAGGCGTAGTTACGCCTCACATCAGGCGTAGTTACGCCTCAAGAAATTCTTTTAAAAGCTCAAATGCCGTAGCTTAGGCGTAGTTACGCCTCAAGACAGGCGTAATTACGTCTGTTGCTTTGATTCAAAGTGTTGATTTTTTTACTTCAATTCATCCGTTCCTTCCGTCATTTGCACCCTTTTAGTCCACAAAACATGTAATTACCTGGATTCCTGCAAAACAACACATAACAAAACCAAAAGCGTAATTCTGATCGAAAACTAACACTAAACCATGCAAAACAAGAAGAAATATAAGTGTATAAAATACACTTATCAACCTCCAAAGGACATTTTTGGAGAAGTACTTTCCAGCATCAAGAGCGGCTAACATACGCAAGGAGATCTACTCTATTAGACAATTCAGTGGAGAAACATTGCATGAGTATTGGGAACGCTTCAAAAAGTTGTGTGCAAGTTGCCCACAACACCAGATAAGTGCACACTTACTCATTCAATACTTTTATGAAGGTTTATTGTCTAGTGACAGGAACTTAGTCGATGCTGCGAGTGGGGGAGCCTTTGTCGATAAAACACCGGATGATGCGCGGAGCTTGATAGCCAACATGGCGGCCAACTCACAGCAGTTTGGCAACTTTTGACAGGAACCAGCACAAAGGAAACAAGGGGAGGTAAATGTTTCCAGCCTTGAACAACAACTGATAGATTTGACGTTTCTTGTGCGTGGTATGACAGGTGGCAATGTGGGAAAGGTAAAACCTTGTGGTATATGTTTGGAGATGAGTCATACCACTGATGCATGTCCATCACTTCAAGAGACATCAGCTGAGCAAGTGCATGCAGCAGGGGGATTTTCGGGACAGCCCCAACGAAGACATGACCCTTACTCCAACACATACAATCCAGGATGGAGAGACCACCCTAACTTGAGTTATGGACCGCAATCGATAAATCACATTCCTCCTCAAGCGCCACAACAACACCCTCCGCCATACAGACCACCTTTTCAGAGGGCACAACAACCCAATTATCCTTCTACTACTGACAGGTTAGAGGTTATAATTCAAGATCTTGCTCACAATGTTACTAAATTTCAACAGGAAACAAGATCGAGCATTCAAACCTTGAATACCCAAGTGGGTCAAATAGCCACTGCACTTAATAGAGTTGAAGCAACCGGATCAACCACACTACCATCCCAAACAGTGGTGAATCCGAGAGAAAATGTCAATGCAGTCACAACTAAGAGTGGGAAGGAATTGGAAGTATCAGATGAGATAGAGAAAGAACCATCAAAAGGTGAGGAAGAAAAAGAAAAGGAAGTTGGAGGAAGGACCGGGATAGCACACGAGGCACCAAAAGGTAATCCCCCTTCTTTTTCTGAGTATAAAGTACCACCCCCTTTTCCCCAAGCTTTGAAAGATAACAGGAAGGACGCCGGACTCAAAGGCTTGTATGAGACCTTCCGAAGATGTGAGATAAACATCCCATTGCTGGACGCCATTCAACAAGTACCTCGCTATGCAAAGTTTTTAAAGGAATTGTGTACTGCCAAGAGGAGTCATCGATTGAAGGGACCCCAGAAGGTTGAACTAGGTGAAAACGTTTCAGCGGTGATACAGAGGAAAATCCCTGCCAAGTGTAAGGATCCAGGTATGTTCTCTATTCCATGCACCATTGGTACCACTCGACTTGAAAAAGCCATGTTAGATCTAGGAGCATCAATTAATGTTATGCCATATTCTATATATGCTTCTTTACAACTTGGTCCCTTGAGTCCTACTGGAGTGGTAATTCAATTAGCGGATAGATCTAGTGCATATCCTAGGGGTTTGATTGAAGATGTGTTGGTGCAAGTAAATGAACTAGTCTTCCCTGCTGATTTTTATATCCTTGACATGGAAAATGGTGATAAGAGTAGTCCTATATTGTTAAGAAGACCGTTTCTCAAAACATCTAAGACTAAGATAGATGTGCATAGTGGTACCCTCACTATGGAATTTGATGGTGAGATTGTTACATTTAACATCTATGATGCCATGAAATATCCTTGCAATAATGATGATACTGTGTACTCTGTTGATGTTATTGATTACCTGTCCCAGGAAGTTTTTGAGAATACAGGGAAAGATGAACTGGAACACACTCTTACCATGGACATGGAGAAAGAAGACTACGCCACACCCCTCATGGACGAAGTGAAGCACACCGTTGACGCACTGGATGATACACCTGAGCCAACTCAGTCAGGTACTGTTTCTTTTATATCATTACTTGTTTCTAATACCAGGATTCCCCCATCTGTTTTGCAGGCACCCAAAATCGAGCTTAAGCCGCTGCCAACTCATCTCAAGTATGTATTCCTTGGTGAAGGTAATACACTACCAGTGATCATCTCCAGCAAGTTGGGGGATGATCAAGAGAAGGACCTGATTCATGTGCTAAAGGAGCACAAGACTGCTATAGGCTGGACCATTGCAGACATAAAGGGAATCAGTCCCTCCACATGCAAGCACCGGATTTTACTAGAGGAAGGAGGAAGCCCCACACGTCAACCACAAAGGAAGCTGAACCCACCCATGATGGATGTGGTGAAGGAGGAGATTCTGAAGCTCTTATCAGTTGGCGTGATATATCATTTATCTGATAGCCAATGGGTTAGTCCGGTACAAGTGGTTCCTAAGAAGACCGGTATTACTGTGATCAAGAACAAAGACGATGAACTTATACCCACACGCATTCAAAATGGCTGGCGCGTGTGCATTGACTACCGGAAGCTCAACGCTGTGACTCGAAAGGACCACTTCCCTCTACCTTTTATTGATCAAATGCTTGAGAGGTTAGCATGCCATTCATTTTACTGTTTTCTTGACGGTTACTCGGGCTATTTTCAGATTGCAATCGCTCCGGAGGACCAAGAAAAGACCACCTTCACATGTCCGTTCGGCACATTCGCATACCGTCGCATGCCCTTTGGCCTCTGCAATGCCCCAGCTACTTTTCAACATTGTATGGTCAGTATCTTTTCTGAGTTTATTGAGCATATCTTAGAGGTATTCATGGATGATTTTACTGTTTACGGTAACTCATTCAAGGATTGCTTATCTAGCCTTACACTGGTTTTGAAAAAGTGCATCGATACTAACCTTGTTTTAAATTCTGAAAAATGTCATTTTATGGTCGAACAAGGTATAGTGCTAGGTCATGTTGTACCTGCCAATGGTATAGAGGTCGATAAGGCGAAAATTGATGTCATGCAATCTTTACCTTATCCTACTTGTGTTCGGGATGTGCGTTTGTTTCTTGGTCATGCAGGTTTTTACAGGAGGTACATCAAAGACTTTGCCAAGATAGCTACACCTTTGTGTAAGCTACTACAAAAGGATGTCCCATTTGAGATGACGAACGAAGGCAAGAGCGCTTTTGATACACTGAAGAAGTCATTGACTTCTACCCTTATTATCCAACCACCCGACTGGAACAAGCCTTTCGAGATCATGTGCGATGCAAGTGATTATGCGGTTGGTGCTGTCTTGGGACAAAAAGAGGGCAATGCTTCACATGCCATCTACTACGCATCCAAAACCTTGAATGACGCCCAACGCAACTACTCTACTACTGAGAAGGAGCTATTAGCAGTTGTTTTTGCTCTTGAAAAATTTAGATCTTATTTACTTGGTACTAAAGTGATTGTTTATTCTGATCATGCAGCTCTTCGCTACCTGATGACGAAGAAGGAGGCAAAACCAAGGTTAATAAGATGGATTTTGCTCTCGAGTGAATTCGACATCCAAATCAAAGATATGAAGGGCAGCGAGAACAAAGTAGCGGACCACTTAAGCCGTCTACCACATTTGAACGATGAGCTGTGTTTGAAGGAAGAGTTTCCGGATGAGCACCTTTTCGCCATACACGACAATTTACCATGGTACGCTCATCTTGTGAATTTTTTAGCTTCTAATGTGCTACCACATGAACTCTCTAGGGCCCAACGAGCCAAGATCAGAAGTGACGCCAAGTACTACGTCTGGGATGACCCTTACTTATGGAAGAACTGTGCGGACCAAATCATTCGACGATGCATACCCGAGACAGAGGTAAATGCCATTCTTACATTCTGCCACTCATATGCGTGTGGTGAACATTTTGGAGCAAAGAGGACGTCGAGAAAGGTACTGGAATGTGGATTCTTTTGGCCCACCCTATTTCGTGACTCATATCTTTTCTGCAAGAATTGTGCACAATGTCAACTGACAGGTAATCTCTCCCAAAGAAAGGAGATGCCCCAACAACCCATTCTCATTTCTGAAATTTTGACGTGTGGGGCATCGACTTTATGGGACCTTTTCCTATGTCTTTTGGTCATATCTATATACTGCTTGCTGTTGATTATGTATCGAAATGGGTGGAAGCTATAGCTACCCGGACTGACGATTCCAAGGTTGTTGCAGATTTTATCAAGCATAACCTTTTCTCTAGATTTGGAATCCCACGAGCCATCATCAGTGATCGAGGGACACACTTCTGCAATAGGACAGTGGAAAGTCTATTCAAGAAATACCACGTCATTCACAAGGTCTCCACTGCCTATCATCCGCAAACAAATGGCCAAGCCGAGGTCTCCAACCGAGAAATCAAGGCCATATTGGAGAAACCGTCAACCCGACACGGAAAGATTGGAGCTTGAGACTTGATGATGCACTATGGGCCTACAGGACCGCATACAAGACCCCGATAGGTATGTCCCCTTATAGACTGATTTTTGGTAAACCGTGTCATCTTCCTGTAGAGTTGGAGCACAAAGCGTACTGGGCAGTGAAGAACTTCAACATGAACTATGATGAAAGTGGAGTGCATAGGAAGCTGCAATTGCAAGAGCTCGAGGAGATTCGAAATGAGGCATATGAAAATGCCAGATGTTACAAGGAGAAGACAAAGGATTTTCACGACAAGATGATCTCTAGGAGGCATTTTGAAGTTGGTCAGAAAGTTCTCCTTTACCATTCCCGCCTTCGTCTATTTCCAGGTAAGCTTCGTTCCAGGTGGCATGGTCCTTATGTAGTTACTAATGTGTCTTCCTATGGTGCAGTTGAGATTCAGAGTTTGGACACCACGAAGACATTCACAGTGAATGGTCACCGATTGAAGCACTATTATGAAGGTGTCCAAGATGAAGACGGAGGACGAGTAGACATCAAGATGTCTCTAGAAGACCCACCTACCTTCGACTGAGGAAGGGGATAGCGTCGGGCCACCGACGTTAAACAGAGGCGCTGCTTGGGAGGCAACCCAAGGGGAGTTAATTTCCCTTTTACCCTTTTATTTTATTGCTTTTTAGTTAAACTTTTCTTTTCTCTTGTCTTTTGCCTTACATTGGGGACAATGTAAGATTTAAGTATGGGGGATGGATTAGTAGCATGTTATTGTTTTTCCTATTGCAAAAATACAAAAAAATCGAAAAATTTAAAATTTTGAGCTCATAGTTAGTAATGAACACATGCTTAGAATCACTAGCCCATGATGAAACCTAATTGATATCATGCATGCTTTTGAACATAGGTGAATCGTTAACTTTGGAACACTTTGAACTCTAATGCAAAGTGTACTTTGACTTAGTAAGTTGAATACTTTGAGCACATTATTGTCATGACTTGTGAAGTGTGCATAACTTAGTGAAGATTGTGTGAACTTTGTGATAGTCTTAAGAAGTCTCTAATACATGCTAGAACTTAACTACATGCTCTTTGAGGCGTATGTCTAGACTACTTGCAAACATAAAAGTGATATAGGCAATCTTTGATGCGTTTGAGCCTTTCAAGCCTACCATGTAAACAAAATCATTCTCTAGTACCTATTTTGAGCCTTAAATGTAAAAGAATGGTAGTATGCTAAGCATACTAAAGACCCCCATTCAACATTTCTTGACTAGCTTATCATCCTACCCTTTAAGCCTAAATGTGATTTTAATCCATACCTTTTAAGGGAGTATGATGTATTTCATTCGAATGCACTTGGGAATCGTTGAAGTATATTTGTGAGCTTAATTGTCAAAAGAATGGAATGCATGAAAGAAAAAGGGATGCCTTGAAAAAAATAGATAAAAATATGACTCCAATGGGAGCCAAGGCACAAAAGAAGAAAAGTGTTGAAATAAACCTTGTGAAAAAGAACGAAGTTGAAAAATTCATACAAGAAGAGAAGCTTTTAGTGTGCATTTCATCAAACTCTCTTGTTTGAATATCCTTACCCTTTCTTTCATAAGCCAATACCTAGGCCAAGCTACAAGCTAATAAAGACCTACTGATTTGTGTTTGCAAAGTAGCTAAGATAGTGGAGAAGAGTGTGCAAGTGAGCTTATACTTGTGTTAGTGTATGACTTGAACTATTATGGCTTTGCATATTTTGGATCTATAATTTGTACACAACACTTGTTTATGACCACACACACGTTCACTACTTCGTTGGGTACGAAATGTTTAGGGATTGAACTTGTTCCACTGTTAACTTTTCACCGCCGTTCATTATTATGCATGTTAAAATTGTTGAGGCATTAAAGTGAGGACAAGTTGCTTTGTTATGAACCTATGAGCCAACCAAAAATATTGTAGTTTTGTTTGTTTACTCGAGGTCGAGTAAAGAGTAAGTATGGGGGAGTTTGATGTGACTAGAAATAGACACATCTTGAGTGCTTAATTGTCTACGATTTGGTAGGTTTTGATAGATAAATTGATATGTATGCTACCTAATCGTATATTTGTGTAATTATAGGTACAATCGAAGAAAACGAGCTAAAAATGATGTGTAAAGACCAAGAAGAGACATGGACATGACAAGGACTCAAAGTTGATCAAGAAAAGGGCAAAAACGTAATTTTGGAAGTGGCAATCGATCGCCCGGAAGTGGCAATCGATCGCCTATGGACAGAAACATTTTCATCAAATTTGAAGAGTCAGCGATCGATCGCGAAGAAGTGGCGATCGATCGCCAAAGTCTACTGGAGCTCGGCGATCGATCGCCACTTTATAGCGATCGATCGCCTCAATGATTTTTCCGAAAAAAAATAATGCAGCGATCGATCGCCACATTCAAGGCGATCGATCGCCGAAGAGTCCGGAAATTTGGAAATTGAGTCTTTTACCATGTTTAAAAGATTGTATCCCATATTTATCACTTCCATACCCTAAAACTCGAAAAAAAAGCCTCATTAGCAGCAGTTTTTCATAGTTTTTCATACTTTAGAATATTTTGGAGCTTTTAGATTAATTTGTTTTCAAGTTTTCTTCAAGAACAACGAAGAACGGAACCGGAATCGACTAGCCGGAATCGTGATTTATATTAGTATTTCTTTTCCTTTATTTATTTAATGTTTTCCATTGAATTTTTATTGTTTTTAGATTTAATTATGCTAGGCTAAAACTCTTCGATTCTTGGTTGAAGGGATACCTGCTTTTGGAATTGAACCTTTTATGAGAATTTGGTTTGATTGTTGAATTATATTTCGATTTCAATTCGTTTCTCAGATTTCGAATTCCATGATTGTTGTGTTTGTGTATTAGACCGATCACCTAATATTCAATTGCATAATCGATAGTTTGTTAAGAAACACCTAAGATCAATAATTAATCGGCTGTAGGTGTTGTTGAATTCTTAGGAGAAACGGTTGAGTAATCAATTTTAACGGCTGTAGTTTTCATTGATTAGATTTATCGAACTCATTAGTTTTGAAAACTATCATTGATTTAATCATTAACGGCTGTAGTGGTGATTAGAGATTTGGTAAGGGTTGAATTGAAGTTGTTTTCTCTTTGACTACGAATAAGATGAGTAGGAATTGAATTTCCAATCGGTAGATAATTGAAAGAATTCGAATGTTTTGATTTGATGACTAAAAGATAATTTTCCAAAAGTACGGTTACCTGGAAACCAAGAATCGCTTCACTCTCATAAGTTTAATCATCTTAGTAATCTCGTTAATTAGTTTAATTTTAGAATTTGCTTAGTAGTAATCATTCATCCTAAAACCCCCTGTTACTATTCGCTTTTGGCACAAAATAAATTTACCTTCCCTGTGAGATCGATCCCTACTTCCACTACTACATATTTTTGTCATTAACTGAAGAAGGGTTAATTTGGGCGTACACGATAAACGCACACCAGGGAGATCAATAACACTCTGAGGAATTTTGTTGCTCATTTTTCTGCTTTCGGTGATCGACTTGCATTGGTCATAACGTTTTCATACGATCTCCGAATTAAGCGAATTAGCTGGTCACACGTAGTTAGCTGAAAGTTCTACAACTTTTCTATTGAAAACATTTCCAAAATATGGCTGGAACATGAAGAAAATCGAGGAGAAACAAAGTGACATGTGTCTTAGATTCCGGTTCTCTTTTTTTTCAACTTTCTTCCTTCTTCGAACGTTTTATCTCGATTTCTTCACATTTTCCTACATATGACAAAAACTATGATTAAATAACATATGTAATAAATTACCAATCAAAACATACCAAATCATTGATAGTTAAACGCATAAAATATGTCTATTTCTAGTCACATCACCCATTATAGCTGGCAGCGGATTGATGTATTATTGAAAGCATTTTTAAAACTTGGTACTTTTGTATATATTTTTATGAATTAATTTATATAAAACCCATTTTATCTCATTAATATATTTTCCAACATAATCACAACTTCTAAATTTTACTTCTGAACATTTACATATACTTGTTTCATCATCTTTTAGTATAACTCAACCAATTTAACCTAAAATTATAACTAATTATATAAGGTGTAACACCAGTAACCAAACAAATTTTGAATGGAATTTTATCTACAATAAAAAATATTAAACTACAAAATTAAACTAATTGGGTTCTCTAAACCTGATTAGTCTTGGTTTTGATATTAAAAAAAATTGTTATTATGTTGTTGATATATTTATCAAGTGTACAGTAAAGTCGATTCACTTGTGAACAGACCAATGAAGTAGGAAGTAAACAACCTTGTGAAGTCAGACCAGCTCTGGTAGTTTAGTATTGTCTATCGAAAAATAAATACATTGGAACTGCAAGTTCTACGCATAACATAAAAGATCAGCTAAGTTAATAACATAACAGAACCGACAGACTAGCTGAATGGGCAATCAGTTGAACATAGCAATAAAGAGAACCGATAAAACATACCAGTTGGGCAACCAACACAGCTGAGCTGAACAGGAATAAGTTAGCTGTGCGACAATCAGATCTTTACCAGATCAGGTCAGCCAACTGACAAGGTTGTGAACCTACCTGATGAAGCTGATGTAACTAGTCCAACTAAATAACCAAACTAGCTGAGAATTCAACCAAGCTTATGCAACCAGCAAGCATAACTGAATCAACGTAGACTACCAGGGTCGTCAACAGATCTGAACAAACATACAAGTTGTAAGCAAAACAGCTAAACAGTTACAGGACGACTTAGTTACACTTGATAGCGGACAAAGTCAATATGAACATAGGGAAAGTCAAAGATAGTACAGGATCAGTCAGAAACAGTACAAAAGCTTTTCCAACATATATATCCTTGTATTTGACAGACATCTAAAGTTGAAGGCTAATACACACTTGAATATCTAAGATAAGAGAGAGGACGATACCACAATTCATCACCATATCATAGAGCATCAATACATGGGTAGAAGTGTCAAAATAAGTCCAGCCCATTTGGGCTCGCCTCCAAGTAGGTTGGAAAACCCTAACTCGTCCCAACCTGAGGTGGGTTGCCAATTGGGTGAGCCAACTCTAAAAAATAAAATATACAATTTTATTAGGTTTTAATTTTAATTAATTAAAATTGTTAATTTTTTTAACAAATCGTATTTTAGTTAGTTAATATAATTTTATTGTAAATGGATTAAAATAGGCAAACCTGACCCATACGAGCCCACTCCGCACCAACAAACAACCCAAACAGGTTGGACCATTGGTGCCCGCCTCTAGTCGGGCTGAAAAATCATGGCCCAACCCATCTATTTAGCGAGTCGGGTTGAGCAAACCCAACATGTCCAACTCATTTTGACGACTCTATCCATGGGGAGCTTCAATGGTATATCGTGCTGAAGTCGGTCTATGTGGTGGCTACACGGCATATGGCGGAAAGTAGTTCGGCACGACATTCGAAGTCGAATTTTATTTTCAACTCTTTATGGAAGATATCAATACCCAACAAAATTAAAATTCATTGTTGGAGGACAATCCGTGAAGCTATCCCTACATGGTACCAGTGGGCTTTACGAGGGATAAATGTGGATATCCTTTGTCCCAGGTGTTAGCATAAATGTCCTACAAGCCAAACGTTGGCCCAATGGGCTTTATATTAACCCTGACCCAATTAGCTTATTACAACTATAAATATGACATTTGTATCAGAGGGTTAAGACGTCCTAATCACTCTCAATCAACTCACGCTCTCTGAAAGTTCATACCGAACTAGCACTGGTGCTGAGCTTGTAGATCTGGTCAGGTTGGTTGGACTCGAGGGTCACCGCTATAAGATTCACGCCGGTGAACGGTAATTCCTTTTCGTGCATTATATTTTGAGATTTATGCATGTTTATATATGAATCAGGCGCGATCTTCCGTCCACGGGTCAGATCTGTTTACTGTTTATTTTTCGCTGCGTTTGGATCTGACGCCGGGGTTCGGAAACCCAACAGTGGTATCAGAGCCAGGTTGCGTTTTGATTCATGTATTTGATGATTAATTTTGTTAGATCGTTCCCAATCGATGCTAATCGTGTTCGATTTTTTGAAATCAAACTGTCCGAAAAAATTATCAAAAATATTCACTGTTCATCGTTTTTTCAGAATTTTTTCGGCAGCTCGCGCGGCGGCACACGCGGCGGAGAAGTGTTCTCCACCACTGTGCGTCTCCTATGAATGACTGTGCTTCAATGTTCGTCACGGTCAGTGATTTATCGTGCAAAATGAGTCGCGAGAAGCCACTATAATTTTTCCAGAAACCATTCGCGTCCGATTTGTTCTCCATTTTTCCGCGCCGAGTTGCTTTATCTTGTAGAGAACTCGATGTGTGTGGCTCCATATCGGCGAGATGAAGGCAGCGGCGCGAGATGAAGGCGACGGCGCGAGCTAGGGTTTCTGAAACCCTAGCCGCCGCGCCTGTCATGGTGGGGAAGGAGATGAACAGTGCCAGTACCCTAATTTTCGATTTTCAATTAAAAAAATAAAAAAAATTACTTTTTTATTAAATCCGAAAATTGGGTATTTTGGGTTGAAATTGATTTTCTAATTTTGGATCCAAATTGTTTGGAGTCCATAAATTATTTTGGGTCATTTTAGATATTTTTATCCGGATATTATTTTTGAAATAATAAATCATACTACTTAATTTATTAAAAATATGATTTTTAATTTATTAAGTGTAAAATGGAGATTTTACAATTAGTTGAAAATTTAATTAATTGAAAATTGAATGAAAAAGTTTCATTTAATTTGTTAATTTTATTTTTGGCTAATATTATGATTTGAGGTAAAATAGTGATTTTATCAATTAATTGATAATTTACTTAATTAGAAATTAAATGAAAGTGTTTCATTTAGTTTGTTAATTTTATTTTCGATTAATATAATTTAAAGGTAAAATAGAGATTTTACCAATTAATTGAAATTTAATTAATCAGAAATTAAATAAAATAGTTTTATTTAATTTGTTAATTTTATTTTCAATTAATGATGCGATTAGTGGGAAACGATAGAATAAATTAATTATTGTGCTCTAATTACATGTGATGTAATTAGTACAATTACATATGATGTAATTGTTTAGTTAATGTTTAATGACATAAGTTGTGATTGCATGATGGATGATTACGGCCTTGACCAATGTGTTTAGGTGAATGTTTAGGTTTTTTATTGTTTCATTATTATTGTGATTTTGGTTATCTGGCCTGCGAGCCTGATCTCTCTATTTTCTGATGTACCCCACCCCGAATTTGTATCCATATTCTCTTGTTTGCACGATTTAAATGTAAAATCATTAGAATTAGTGGAAGATCGAGATTGAAGATGGAGCACCAAGAATCAAGACATGTATAATGGAGCAAGAATGTAATATGATTGCATTGCATACTGCATCACCTTAGACAGACTTGTGATTCACGTATGGCTCACGTGGATCAATTAGGAAAATGCCGTAATCATCCATATTTATTTTTATTATGCATGTGATGTATGATAAATGTTTGTTTGTATGTTTTATTAGTATATATGATTGCATGAATAAAACATAGTTGCATGAATCCGGCAAACAAACAAACAAGCCCTTGATGAGATTTTAAATAAATTAAATCCCTCTTTTGAATATGATTCAAAAAATTTAATATCAAACTGTAAAGGGAACTCAAAGGAGTTTGTTGTTTCCTGTCTTCCATCAACAGTTAAGCCATGAGAAGCTACTTGTGTCAGGTGTCTTGTCTCACCCTCGTGGGGGGCATCTGGCATGAGAAAGCTGTGTGTTTAACTGCCACTTAATTATGGATAGGGTTCTATTAACCTTTAAGATTACTCACCCTCGTAGGGTCTTATTGGCGGACATTATCATCCGTGGGATGGGTTAGTTTGACGTGAGAAGGCATAATTGGCCTGCCTCCGTAGGGTTATGTCAATCACGAGACGAATATCTTGGGGGTTGCATATGATGCAATTGTGAGCTACCTTTAGTATCATGAGGTCGGCTGGACCCTCGCCCGGGGCTATCATGAGCTAGTTGGACTCCAAGCCCACTAAAAAAATACGATTTTCCGTTCATTTGTCATGAGGGTGATGAATTCGAAAAATTTAGTGGGAGCATTCAATAACTAAAGTCCATAGTTTTTGAATTAATTAATAATCAAACGGTTTACATGTATTTTCTGTTATTCTCAGTATTGTGATTGCCGTGAATCCGATTGCATCAATTCTCGATACAAACAAAGTAACCCCACCAAATTATTCTGATTGACTATTAATTTTAAAATAGTACTTGCTTCTAAAAGGTTGCTATATACCCTTGGTGGGAGCCTCCTGTTGAAGTGTCTCCCGGTTCGTCTCATGAATAGATCGCCACACTTGAGAAGTGATGGGACGATGATCTCTAGACTAGGTGCTATATGATAGCATCAATGTCACCAATGAGTTTCAACACAGATATGAAAAATTCGTTCATATTACTGATATTTTCCAACACCTACAAATGTTGTTTGGTGAACGGACGCGATTACTTAGACTAACGATTTCAAAAGAGCTATTTTCATTTCACATGCGAGATGGGGCTTCGGTCTATGAGCATGGTGTAATAAAAATATTCTTGTTGAGAAATTGGAAAATCTGAATGTGACAAATCCTCATTAACTGGTTATAGATTTGATCTTATAGTCAAAATGTTGGAAACTCGTGAGTCCTTGATTCAAAATGAGAAACGTGTTCTTCTTGTTGAATCTTCTACCAATGGTAGGAAGAGTTCAAGGATAAAGAAAAGGAAGGGAAATGGTTCCCAACCTCAAAAGACGAAAAATGATATAGTAGCAACTAAGAAATGAGAGGCATCTATGTTTTCACTGCTGGTCACTGGCGCAAAATTGTAAAGAATACCTAGACTAGAAACGTTCTAGAAAAGGTATGTTATATATGAAAATTAAATGTTTCTATTGGTTCTATTTCTTTGGTATATGATGCCAGTTGTGCTCGTATTTTTGCAAAGAGTTGCATGTGATGTGAAGAAGTAGAGAGCCCTAGGAAGGTGAAACATACCTGAGGCTAAGCATTGTAGCAAGAGTTGTTGCAAAGGTTGTTTGAAACATTTATTTAATATAAAATCTTGAACTGGTTAGGAACTGGTTTGAACAATTATTTATTTGTTCTAGATTTAATCATGAACATTGTTCCTATTTTGATAGAGAATGATATTCTTTTAAATATGCGAATGTGATTTGCAGTATTTTTAAGAATGCATGTTTTATTGAATCTGGTGAACTTGTGAATGATTAGTATGATTATATTCAAAGAATATAAAAAGAATGATAACTTAAATCCAACATATATTTAGCATATGCTGAATGTCCATTGAATTTGATTCATATGGACGTATGTGGAACACTAAATGTTAGTGCAAGATGATGCTGAGTTATCTTAATGAGAATGTGATTCTCTTTGAGTAACTTTCTAAAGTTACGTATTTGTTGAATATAATTCATACCAATACAGTGATCAAAACTCCATATACGATATGGACTGAAAAATAATCCAAAATTTTATTTTGAGATTGTTCTGCTTATGTGAAGCAGCCAGTGGGAGATGAGTTGGATAGTTGATCCATCTTATGTTATTTTGTGGAAATTTATATTATCAATTGCAGGCAAAGAGTTTATTTCGCAAGTGCAATCTTTCTAGAGGAAATGTTTTTATTAGAAAGGATGACAAAATAATATAACTTGAAAGGGTTCAAGAACCACAAACCACTAGAAAAGTGAAAACGGTGAAATTAATTTAGTCAATCACAACCTTTGATTTACACACACCAAGGATATTTGAAAATGTTGCAAGAGCTCCTGATAGAATGAATCTAATCCTTGAAAGTAGTCAAGAAATAGACCATGGATATGATCCTTGGACTTTCAAGGAGGCGATGTCAGATATTGATTCGAGACATTGGCAAGACATGAAATCTAAAATGGACTCCATGTACTCCAATAAGGTATGGGCCTTAGTAGACCATCTTTGGGAATTGTTCCCATTGGCTACATGGATTTACAAGTGAAAGCTTGGAGTGGATGGGAATGTAGTGACCTTCAAAGCTTTACTGGTGAGAAACGATTATTCTCATAGGCAAAGAGTTGTTTATGAGAAAATTTTCAACGGTTATGATGCTATAGTCTATTTAGATTTTATTAGTTATATCTTTATATTATGAATATGAGATATGAGTAATGGATGTGAACACAACATTTCTCAGTGGTGGCATTGAGGTAGAAATGTAGCAACCAAATGTGTTTACAACTTCTTGTACTGAGAAAAATGTTTTCAAACTCCAGAGGTCCATTTATGGGCCTAAAAAGGCATCTCGAAGTTTGAACTTCCGTTTTCATAACATCATCAAAGTGTTTGGTTTTGTTAAAATCCAGAAGTGGCATGTGTGTGCAAAAGGGTTAGTAGGAGCATGGTTACATTTGTGATGCTTTAAGTCGATTATATCATGCTCATTGTGAATGGTATTGGATTAATCAATTAAAGCATGATTATCTACTAATTTCTCCATGTAAGATTGAGAGAAGCGTCATAAGTGCTTAGCATAAGGATCTATAGGGATAGATCTAAAGGATGCTTGAGATCTCTCAATCTACGTACATAAACACTGTGCTAAAAGGGTTTAGCATAGAATAATCGAAAAATGAGTTACTTCATAATATGTCATAGTATTCATCTCTGGAGTCAATGGGTCTTAAGATTGATGAGGAGAGAGAAAAGATGACATTGGTACCTTATATTTCTACTTTTAATAGCATACGGTATGCTATGGTATGTACTTGGCCTGATGTATGTTCTTAGAGTAATGGGCAGACATCAGACAGATCCCGGTGAAGGTCACTGGAAAACTGTGAAAATACAATTTTTTTAAAAAAATTTGGGGTACTAATTTTTTTTTTTTCCTCAAGAGCACTTGACATCCTTTGCCTCCCACAACTAGGGATGGCAATGGGGCGGGTTTGTGACGGGTTTGGCCAATCTCATGACCCGCACCGCTACACATAAAACTCGGACCCGTCCTACCCCACCTAGACCCGCGAACCCGACGGGTTTACCCGCCCCGCCCCTCCCAGGTTCCAGTTTTTTTTATTTGTTTTTTAAATTTTAGCTAGAAATCAATTTTGAAACACAAAAAATGAGTTTTGTTATTGAATATCATGTTTTTTATAGTAAATATTTATAATAAGCATTGCAAAATTATATTTAAGCAACCAAATATTTATTAATTTGCTCTCATTCTCTTCAAAATGTCCAACTTCTTTAACATGAACACATGAATTTTGATATAAAATTAAATAAAGACACTTTATTGTTCAATCAAATAAGCAAACTGTATATTCAATATTAAATTTTTTTTTAAAAAAAATTAAAAATGTATAGCGGGCGGGGTCCGGGGCGGGTCCAACCAATCCCAGGACCCGCTCCGCCCCGCTTTCAAACCCGGTTGAAGTGGGTCTAGACCCGGCCCGGTGGGGCGGGTTCAGTGCGGGTCTGGACCCACCCTATTACCATCCCTACCCATAACTGCAGCTCAAGTTGGTTAGACTAGCCACCACCCGAAATTGATTCTGACAAAACTAAACATATATCACATTTTTAATGTAATGACCAAAAGCAGTCCTTATTTTCAAAACATTACAACTAAGAGGATGTTTAATTAATCTTATTTTAAATAGTTTTTTAGCTTTTATATTTTTATAAGCTGTTATATGAGCTTAGAAGTAGGAAGATCTTATTTTAAAAAAAAATGTCATAAAAATATATGGATAAAATTAGATAATTGAGTTTATAGATGCTGCACAAAAAAAAAAAAGTGAACATAATTTGAAATATATGTTTTGAAAACGAGGACCCTCAGTTATTAGTTAGACCATCTTTAATGTTATCGCAAATTGTCACTAGGACAATTACAAGTCTTAGGTGACAATTCCAACCCTAATAGCATTGTTAAATGGCAAGCTTACAAATTTGCAAGTGTTGCAATTGTATTTGCAATGCCACGTGATATTGCAAGTGTAATTTCCTTTTTTATTGATTCTTTTAAAAGTTTTCAAATTGATTTATATATGGATGCAAGGCTTTTGCCGATGGATTTTAAATGGAATTTCATAGTGAATTAGGATTTTGTGATGGAGGTTACTGAAATGGATGAATCAATTTCATGTTATTGTCGATAATTTGTTCGCCGCCATATATATATATATATATATATATAACGTAGATAGTATTATTATATAAATATAATTTTATATAAATATAATATTTATAATTAAAGTATAAATACTATTATTAAAATATATAAATATTATATATATTATAAAAATATTATTATTATATAAATAAAATATGAATATTAGTATTATATAAATATGAATAAAATATAATATAATATTGAGAGAGTCACGATTAATTGAAATTGAAGATAATTGTATGGATAAAGATGATTTGAAATTATTGGATAAAATAATTACAAGATATCTCCCTCAAAAAATACCCATAAAATGATCAAGATGTGTGCACTAACAATTACATAGACCGAATAATTAATTAAAGCAACAGATACAAGCTAACATCAATATTCACCTAGGATCTTGTGACTTTGGTATTGTTACAACTTTTTTTGTTCATCTGTCACGATTGCGTATCCATTTCCATTAATTTGATTGACAACTTATCTTTCTCGCGTTCTTGTTTTTTTTTTCTCTCGCTCCTCCCTTTTTTTCTCTCTCGTTCTTCCTATAACTTTATCTTCATCTCCATAGTTGTCGTGTATCGTCTTCAATGCCTCCACCTTTTCAATCTAAAGACTAAATTGTTGTTTCATGGCCTCTTGGATGCTATCAATTGAGTTTGCTGACTTACGTTTTCCTTCTAGGTTGACAAGGAGTCGTAATTGCCTCAAGGACCAATGTGCTTGTGTTTGAGGACGATGAGGTGTACTAGCCAGACGCGATGTTGTTAGTCCTCTTCGACCCTCTATCTTCAAATGGACTAGGTTCTTTGGACCTCCCATTTTGACTGCTCCCTTTCTCTTCATCCCATAAGGCAATCCAAACATGCAAATAATGAATTGATCATCCTCAACCGAACGATATAACTCCAATGCTCTATTTTTTTATCTTCCTCATTCGACCCACTTTTCATATGGTGTTGGATTTGTTCATAGTAGCCTACAAACTTTGAAACTGCGTGATTCAATCTGGTCCAACGATTCATCAGTGATTGTCGATTCCTTTGGGCTTGCTCCTGCATTTGTGTTTTCGAGTGGAATACTATGGGTATTGTGTTAGGATCGATTCGGGGGTGAGTTGACAATCAATACTCGAGTTCAACCAACTTGAGCTTCAATATCTCGTGTTCTTGAAATAATTGCACCGATAGATTATATCGAGTCGGTTTCACAATCGAGCGAAAGTCACTAGATATAACCCGCTCTATAACCGATTGACCATTCGAAAATCATATTAAAGTATGCAAGTAAATATGTAAAAATACTTTAGTTGAAACATTTTATCAAACACTTTGTAAGTTATATTTTTGTATTTATCAAGCACATAAAATGCTTCACCTATACTAACCAAAACATCAAGATAAGTAAATGCACAAGTATTTGTTTATGGAAGTTCGAAGGTGGTGTAATCCTTCTACGTCTCCCCTTCTTCCATCGAATGGAAAGAT
Organism: Haberlea rhodopensis; assembly: GCA_907163345.1. Classification (NCBI taxonomy): domain Eukaryota; kingdom Viridiplantae; phylum Streptophyta; class Magnoliopsida; order Lamiales; family Gesneriaceae; genus Haberlea; species Haberlea rhodopensis. The sequence continues at coordinate 2,929,130 of CAJQUN010000044.1, read as the reverse complement.
ACACTAGAAAACTTTAAGTAATACAATCCAGTTGTACAACCAATCTTATGTTAATACCACAAAGATAAAGGACATGTTCTTTAACGTACCACATGCCAAGACCTTCTCACTCACTTGTGATAAATCACCAACTGATACAATGGTATTCACTCTTCTATTTAAGCTCTCAAATACAAAGAATAGAGTGAATAAAAAGGCACAACCAACAGATCTGATATGCGCTTGAAAGAGGTGCCAAATGTTTGAGAAGTGCTCTTCATTTAGCAGATTTTGTCTTTGAAGTTCCCCATTTGAATCCCAAGTAGATTTACTTTGAAAAGCTTGGATGGGTCTTCAATCTGCTGTTTTTGAGCTTCCAAGACTTGTATATATATCCCAAATAATGATATATACGTTAAATACAAGAATATAGCCGTTGGGAGAGTTCTTATAAGTTTCCCAAGCTTGCAACAGTCATATTCCGATTTCTAGGTTGTTTCTGGAGGTCTGTTGTTTTTGGTCCGGTAAGGTAGGACTACTTGCAAGGACTCCGGTAGAGTACGTCTACTTGCAACAACTCCGGTAGAGTATGTCTTCTTGTCAAGGATTTTAGCAGGGTAGTCTACTTGTCAAATGCTTCAGCAGGGTAGTCTACTTGCCAAGGTTCCGGTAGACTCCAGTATGGGTTATCTACTGGTTTGATGTCCACTGGTCGACGTCTACTAGATGTGGTTCAAAGTCCGCTGGTTGATATCTACTGATTGAGTCTACTGCTCCAAGTAGAGAGGTTTTCTGCCAACCTTGCTGTCCGAAGTCTACTGATATGTTGCTCTTGATTTATTGATTTCTGGGCAAATTGACCAACATGAAAGTTGTAGCCCTTTCTCTTAGCTTTTTCCATGGAATCAATAATCCCTCGATTTCGAGTTCGTATGAGAGAGTTATGCTCGAAATACAAAGTTGTACTCCTGCTGCAAGTCTAATGATTTCGTCTGCGCAAATACGAGACTTGCATAAGCTTTTTGACCATCTTAAAGTCCGAATCAACCTTTGACTTCTGAAGATGATTGTATCTTCGTCTTATCTTCCAACCCATAATGAATCGTTCCATTTCAATAAGCAAGCTGAGAGTTATGATCGAATTACCACAACTGCTATAATCTCACTGCTGTTATTTCAGCTTTGCATAAGCAAACTCTTGCAGACATGTTTTTGTCAAGTAAACCTTCGAATCTGGTCAGGCTAGTCTGAGATACTACTTGTAGTAAATTGAGTTAGCTATTCAACACCTTTAGAAGGATGTCGTTTCGATGTTCGAGCTATGAGATAGTGATCGATTTAGTCAGCAGCGCTCGGGTTCTAGCGGAGGTTGAATTCTCATTTCAGCAACCAAACTCAAAGATATTTCGTAGCACATCATCAAACTCTAAAATATCATCTATGAACTGCATACCAGATGAAATATGTTAGCAACACAAGAATAAGCTTTGTTAACATCAAATCAAGATTATTCGGGTTCCCAAAACCCAACATATTGAAAATGATGAATATTTACGAGTCAGTGAAGCCACAACAACAAACTGCTTTCAGAGGTTTGTACGGACTATTATTGATGTGTTTGGGGATGAGTACTTGAGACGACCGAACACCACAGACCTTGAACGATTACTTTATGTTGGACAAAAATGGGGTTTCTCGGGTATTTTAGGGAGTGTCGATTGTATGCACTGAGAATGAAAAAATTGTCCAGTGGCATGTCACGACCAATATGCTAGAGAGGATCATAAAAGTCCAACTATTATTCTTGAAGCTGTTGCTTCACAAGATTTGTGGATATGTCATGCTTTTTTGGTCTTTCGGGTATATTGAATGATATTAGTTTGTTAGACTGTTCTCCGGTCTTCCATGAGGTCTTAGAAGGTATAGCACATGAGGTTAACTTTTGTCAATGGTAACAATTACAATTTGGAATACGGCCTCACATATGGAATCTATCCTAATTGGGTAAACCTTCGTCAAGTCAATCCCATTATATTAAGAACCAAAACATCAATTATTTGCGAAGAAACAAGAGGCCGCTAGGAAAGATGTGGAGAAAGAGTTTGGGGTGTTCCAATCAACGATTCGCAATCATTAGTGGCCCATCAAGTATTTTGTGCAAGGATACAAATGGAGAAATAATGAGAGCTTGTGTAATCATGTACAACATGATTGTGGAAGATAAACGAGATTTATATGTTCGCTAATTTGATTATATAGATGATCAAGTGAATTTCAATATATCTATACCTGAACTTTCTCAAAGTCGTCTTCCTGAGTACGAAAAGTATCTTCGAATACATGCAGTGATTCATAATAGGTCAATGAATCATCAACTACAAGTGGATTTGGTTGAAAAGATTTTGAACCGATTTGGAGGAGATGAAAATTATCATTAATGTAGTATCAATTAACTATTTTTAACTATTATCTTTCATGTTTTATTATTAATAATAAATTTTTTTAAATATAATTTAAAAACAATATCACGAAAAAATGGATTGGTAGTACATTTAAATATTATGAAAATTTAATTTAATTTTAAAGCATTTATGATTTTTGGATAACTTGAATTAATTTTAAAAATAAAAAAATCAAGTTACAAAAGCAATATTATGAATAAACTTAAAATATTTAGATTTATTATAAATATGAATATAATATATTAAAATATTAATAAAACATCGAATGAGTTGTATTAATTAAAATTGGCCCTAATAAATTATAGAAATTATTTAATGAATTGTTTTAGTCGTATATAGAAAACATACAAAATATATTTTTTTATTAAATTGATTACGCCCGCGAGAGTGCCGCCCGCGAGAGTGCCGCCCGCATAACGACACTAATCCACGACAAAGAAATATATATAAATATTTACCTCATTGTGAACTGCGAGACTCGGACTCAAATAATGGAGCTCCGGCCTGGCCTCTCAGCTTTAGTCACCGGCGGCGGTGCAGGAATCGGCAGAGCTTTAGTATTGGCTCTCGCGCAGAAAGGAATTTTCCTCACTGTTATTGATTTTTCCGAAGAGAAAGGAAATGAAGTTGAATCGCTCGCAAGAACGGAAGTTTCCAAGTTCCATTCCAATCTAACGTTTCCGCCGGTTTTGTTCATCAAGTGCGATGTCACCATCACGAGTAATTGGCAAAATTTTTTTTTTTTTTCCTGCGGAGAAAACGCTATCAAATTTGTTCTGAAGCGTCTGATTTTGTGTTTAGATGAACTAGCCTCTGCTTTCGAGAAGCATGTCGAGACTTATGGAGGATTGGATATCTGTATTAATTGTGCTGGTATTGCGACTCCGATTTCATTTTATACTGACGAAACTGATGGTTCTAAATCATGGAGACGCGCTATTGATATTAATCTTGTCGCTGTTATTGATTGCACTCGATTGGCGGTAATGATTTTACTTAGATAGTTTGACTGCTTTATCTTATGGGAATATTTGTTTCATCTATGAATGAAAAAGAACTCAAGACGATCCTCCAGTAGGGTGACAATTCAGTTTATAGTTGTTAGAGTATGTTGTATAAATGTGTGGATACAATTGCAGTGACCTGATTAACAGTGTTGCAGACTGTTACTTTACCACTCTGTATATTCACCTTTTAGATGTTATTTTGCGGTCCTTCAGCAAGCGGCTTTCATTTAATCGTCTTGATCTGGTGCACAGATTCAGGCGATGAAAACAACAAAGAAACCTGGTGTGATCATCAATGTGGGCTCGGCTTCGGGGTTGTACCCAATGTATGCTGACCCTATTTATTCTGGCGCCAAAGGTTCGTTTTTCTCTGGTCGATGTACTCTAAAGTATGTCTCTACCATCCCATAATTCTATTGATCTAGCACTTTTTATATATCTGACGAGAGAAAATTTCTCTCTCAGGAGGAGTTGTCTTATTCACGAGATCACTTGCTCTTTACAAGCGTCAAGGAATCCGTATTAATGCACTTTGCCCCGAGGTTAGCTTTGTTAAGATTTTATGTTTGTCAACATTCTACTTCAGAAAAAAAAAAAAAAACTGAATGTTCCCTCATATTTATCCTGCTTCATAGAAATTAAGAATTAAACTATTTTTCTACGTTCAATCAAAAGCACTTTTCGTCAGCCAAGAAGATTAAAGCACTATAATGAACATGTTTGGCATTTTAAACATTCTAACGTTCCACCTTTCAGAGAGTCCCTCTTCACATTCAAACTACTTGTGCATGAAACAACTCTGTATTCTGCCTATATACTTGGAGACTACAGAAAGTGCAGGGAGATAAATAACAGAAGGATAGACTAGACTTTAGGTTATTCTTGCTTCCCACCTAGAGTCACTTGGGAATAAATCTTATCGAAGAGTGTCTTTGTTCCTATAGTTACCTGGAGCCTTAACCCTACCTGAATTTTACAATTAAAAGAACCAGATAGATGTGTACCATAAACTTGATACATAACAACATAGAAACACCCCCAAGAAGATATGAAAGAAGAATTATTACTGGGGCTTGGACTTCTTAACCACTTTATTCATCATGATTGATTATCAATTAAATCTACCATTATCATGCCAGAATCTTTTTTTTATGAAATTTCTACGCGTGCATGTGTGTACATATGTGTGTGGTTATCCATTTTTTTGGTTGTTTGCTAAAACTGGTTTTTTAAACATCAATGTTGGAATGACGAGCAAAATATTTAAGGTGGTGGTTGCTTGTATTTCTGGGCATTGTACTTTTCCTATATTTGGGTTGTTATGAGGCATTCTGAGATGTGTATCAATCAACTAATATACTGTAAGTCTCTAAAGAGCATAGATTTTATTGCTGCTAGCCATTCTTTTGTGCAGTTCGTTCAGACAGAGTTGGCCTCTAGGTTGGATCCTAAGTTTATTGATCTTGTTGGTGGTTTCATGCCAATGGATTTGGTGGTAAAAGGTAAAGCTCTGATATATCCTCCTGAAAGTTTATATATGTAGTAATGTCAGTCACTTGATATGTGATTGTGATCGTGATGTTAATGGATGTGAAGGAATTGACCTTTTGTTCTTGGCAAGTTTCTTTACAAATATTGTAGAGGATAGACCTTGTCATTATCGTTCTCATTTGTTTGGAAATTATTTAGAAAGTATACTTGAGTGAAAATAACTCTACTAGTCGGAGTAGATTTAAAAATTCCTAATTCTATTGTTTTTTATTCCAGTTGTATGCATGACCTGGGTAATATTATACATGGGGAATTAAAAGTGGGAAAGTATTTAGTATCATGTCAGTTGGAACAACGATTGCCATTGTTTGCGGGTTATTATCCGTAAACCTCAAAGGTATCGCTATAGCATATATTTGTTTATCAACAGAAACAAAATACCTTTAGAAGTGCTGATGTAATATTCTCTGGTTAGTTCCCATGGCTTCTTGATATTGTTGCGTTAGAAACCTATGGTCTTTCTTTCCCCTATCTAACAGAATTTTAACAAAAATTTCCTGGGTGGTATTATTGGAAAGTGGGCATGACATTATGGTTTGTGTGTATGTTGTCACATATGCTCTAACTTATGAGATATGTTTCCTTGTTTCTACATAAGAAAGAAAAAACGGAGACAGAAAGTCACGTAATGGTGCACTGAGACCAAGTGAAAATGAAGAACAGTGGTTTTGTGAATAGGTGTATGCTCTGTCATAAAACCTAAATTTCATTTATTGAACATGTTCCTGCTGTGTGGGAATAAGTTTTCTAGCTTTAAGTTCCTGATTCTAGATGTTTGTAGAAAGTACTTCATTTACTTGGTGCAGGAACTGGGTTCTTAAGTGTATCCCTTTATTTCAAACTTATGTAGGTGCTTCTGAGCTTATTACGGATGAAAGTCAAGCTGGGTCTTGCTTGTGGATATCTAACAGAAGGGGTATGGAATATTGGCCAACCCCCGTAGAAGAAGAAAAATATCGTCTACGCCCTAAAACATCTAGGAGAAAATCTCCAGATGTAGTCCCAATTAATATTCAAATCCCCCAAAGTTTTCAGAAGATGTAAGTAAAAATGTATTAATGTTTTACCTCAGAAGTACTAGAAATTCGTTTGGTCAGCCTAGTAAATAAATTTTTGAAAGCCACAACAATTTTGTGAACACAAAGGGCCATGGTTCATTCATGTAAATTGTGAAATGATATTATAGAATTGCAAAAATTGGTGGTTGTGTAATTTTTTCACAAATTCTCTTTGATAAAAATGAACCTAGCTAATGATGATTCCTTGTATCTTGTTTCTACTGTAATTGTGATTTTCTTCAGCGATTTCTCTTCCAGATTTTTTTGTGATTCAAATTGATCTCCATCATAAATGGATGACGAATAATATAAACATAATATAATGGCTTTCTATATAAGTATAGAGGAATATTTACTGACCGTATGAATGGTGTTCTTTTAGTTTTATCCGCAGAAGGAAGATTTGACCTAATCATAATGCTCATTTATTGTGGAATATGATATTTTTTTATCAGGCTTACTCAACTTTTTTTGTCTTGTTAATAATTTAATGATTTTGAAAGTGAAGCTTCATTAGTACCAATCATCATCAAATTGTCACCTGCTATACTTTCCGTATCAAATCACTGTTTGATATTTATTTTGACACTTATTCCGTTGATCTTTTCCTCTAGAGTTGTTCACACTCTGAGTCACAACTTCCGTAGTGCAACTACTGTAGTTCGGACTCCTTTGAAGTTGCCGCTTAAACCAGATCATGTTCTTTTGAAAATCATCTATGCTGGAGTTAATGCTAGTGATGTAAGGTTTTTTTCCATTTCAGTCTTTTGGTCCACACCATTGAACATGTCTCATCAAATTTAGCTACAGATAGAGTTTGTTTAGGGATGAACTGGCATCATCAAATAGAACTCAATTAGCTTGAGGGGTATTTACTCTACCGATGAGTATATACTTCTCTTAATCTTGAATGCTTATTAATGAAAATTAACTCTGGACAGGTGAATTTTAGCTCCGGACGGTACTTTAGTGGGGGCAGTACTGACCTTACTTCTCGCCTTCCCTTTGATGCTGGTTTTGAGGTTAGTAAACACTTGCTTCACGTGTTTGCTTGATGCTATTGGTAAAGATTTCAAGTTTTAAGGAAAAAAACTAAGCTTTAGCCAAAACTGCATATAATTCTTTATGCCACTCAACAGTTTTCTCCATTTAGTTCTAGTGTTTCTTCCTTTTGTAAGATTTGTATGGTATTAAATGCCTTTTCCTAGTAAGACTTGCCTGTTTCAAAATGTAACTGTTTTTTTCTCTTTTTTTTGTATTCAACAGTTTCATCAGAAATATAAACTTCTTAATATAGTAAAATACTCTATCTGATACGTACATATTGTATTTAAATGCATGGTCAGAAAGGAAAATGTGACTTTATGATCCATGGGTTTGCCTATTTTTCTTTTCAAACAAACATGCCTTTCCTTCTTGATAAAATTGGCGTGCCTTGTTCTTTCTAAACTTTTGTCCTGCAAGGTCCATGTGTCCTCTGTATTCTTCCAAACTCTTAAAGAAAATCTCCCAACTTGATTTTCCTACTTTCGTACGAGAACCATGAACTTGAGTTTCTTTATCATAATGCACCTTTCAAGTGGTGAGAGACATTGATAATGACTAGGAAACACTTATATTCGTTGTTTTTGTTACCACTCTGGACGTTCTGATGACATACGCCACAATATTCAGCCGTGTGGGCAGTGATCATACTTCCTATCTGTATTAGTTTTAAATTGGTCAGTTTATTAAAAAACAAGACATACTTCAGGAACTTGTTATGCATCATGTAAACTTATACATCTCATTCCTCTTGATTTATTTGATGGAGATAATGTTTATATCTATTAAGCAAGCTTCCCGAACATGTTATGGCATTGATGGTGCAGATCTTTGTACATTGAGCATTTCACTTCACTTATCTCTAGAATTTTGAGTTGGTCTAGTTTAGAGTTAGTTCTATGTGAGTTTAGTTATACATTTGATTTATTTGATGGAGATAATGTTTTTATCTATTAATGAAGCTTCCCGAACATAGTATGTCAATGATGGTGCAGATCTTTATACTTTTGAGCATTTCAATTTACTTATCTCTTGAATTTTGAGTTGGTTCTAGTTTAGAGTTAGCTCTATATATGTTTAGTTACACCTCGTGTGCCTAAATGTTATTTTATTACTTTCCCTATGATTTTGATATTAGAGTCGGGCATATCCACCTTAGACAATTTTGATTTTATATTGCAGGCCGTGGGACTAGTTGCGGGTATAGGTGATTCAGTTAAGCACTTAAAAGTTGGAACCCCTGCAGCAATCATGACATTTGGAAGTTATGCTGAATTCACCATGGTCTGACATTCATTATTTGTCTAAACTTTGATACATGTGGTACCTTTCTCATTAATTATATTCCACATTTTTAAAAATCTTTTATAAATATTTATATCATTAATTTTTTCCTGTAATTTAGGTACATTCAAAACATATCCTACCTGTTGCAAGACCAGACCCAGAAATTGTTGCTATGCTCACCTCTGGACTAACAGCATCCATAGCTCTAGAAAAGGTGCTTTCTGCTGATGCTTGAGATCCATGTTTTTTTTTTGTCTTAATTTGTCTTTGCTCTTCCTTCTTTAGATTAAAACATGAACCATGCTGCAATTGGATGTTTGTTTGACAATTCCTTTGTTTAAGACCTTGTTATTCGAATGCAGTTCACCAAGAGAATGATTTGCTAATCCCTCCATCGTTTAACCAACTTTATAGGCTGCACAAATGGAATCGGGGAAAACAGTTCTTGTTACTGCTGCTGCAGGGGGGACGGGTCAATTTGCTGTCCAGGTACACTCTGATTATGCAGGAACATTTCATTTAAGAGTTCCTAGTTGTTGCTCACTGGAAGCATTAATCACTGAAGCAATATATGATTGTTAGAGAATAAATAATAAATTATCTAATATCTCTACAAGCTCAAGGTTTTAGATGAGACGGAAATTCAACATGGTATCAGAGCCTCTGGATAACGTCGAGGATCTGAGTTCAAACCTCATTAACAACTACTCCACCCACATAAAAAAATTCACTTGATAATAAATAATAAATTGTTGAATCTCTCTACAAGCTCAAGCTTTTAGATGAGACGATAATTAACAATTATGGAATTCAATCGTGCATTAAAGTTGAACTGTTCTGTTTCTTATTTTAAAATGTTCTCTCATTTTTGTTGCCTCGATACATGAACGTCGTGACTGTATATGCATATGGGAGAGTCCTTTACATAGTCGGGGCTCTTGATGCCTGGTATATAGAGCTTTCGTATTTTTTTTGGTGGTGCAATTGAAACCCTCAATAAAATAATTTTTTAGAAGTATTTTTGGAGGCTGACTGGAGTTGATGACTTTCTTTTATGTTATTAACTTCCTTTTTTTGTCTGTATGATGTTCCTTCTTGTTTATCTATCAACAAATATCATTTCATTCATGATTTTAAATCCCAGTAGATTAACTTATATGACTATATCTTTGTGCAGCTGGCAAAACTAGCTGGAAATAAAGTTATTGCCACCTGTGGAGGTAAAGATAAGGCTGAGCTTTTGAATAGTTTGAAAGTGGATCGAGTGATCGACTATAAAGTGGAAAACATAAGAACAGTACGTCTCTTGAATTTTTTCGAAAATCTAATGATGGCATGCAGCATAGCTAAAGAAAATTAATTTAGGAAATTGTCTATGGGCACTGTCTGTTGGGAGTGGAACATTTTGTTTACCTTTGTTACACTTGTGTCTGTTCCTGATATTTTTCTCCTTACTTTTGGGAGCTGATGAGTCATTGGACATGCGGCAGAAAACATTAAAATTTACATGTCTTGAGAGAATTAATCTCATTTATTTTCCTTTCTACTTTTCATGGTGTCTAGGATGTGGAACATGATATTAGGAAAACCTGAATGTCTTGTGGGATTATGGCTTTATTCTTGCTAGATGAGTTTTTTTTCCCTCATCTCGGTTGACCTGCTGATCTTACTTGTCTGGTATTCAATAGCTCTTGCACTTAGTCCTAGGCTCCTAGCCATGGTTGTTACCTTTTTTCCTAGTAATTTGCCTTCTTTGAGAGAATGCAGTTAATTAACAGCTAAATTAAAATCTCCTGATTACCTGAACTTATAAGTTCAGATTCTCTTCAAATCTGAACTTATGAAAATTCAATCCTTTTTAAACCCGTAATTTAGCAACCTAATCTTGTATGGTGTGCTTAACCAATAGTGGACCCAGTTTCTGGTGGGTCATTTTCTCTGGCTTGAAGCTTTCCGAAACATGGACTGCTCTTTTTTTATGCCAGTTTGTATGTCGGTGATTCTATTGAGGAGAAATTAGTTCTCTCAAGGTTGTGGGTACTTAGTTTGCCTTAGTTTCCTAATTTTCAACGAGACCTTGTTTTTGATGTGCTCCTATGGCATATTGTGTGCTTTTTCATATTTTTTTCTCATTTTCTCCCAGGTTCTAAAGAATGAGTTCCCTAAAGGTGTTGATGTTATTTACGAGTCCGTCGGTGGTGAAATGTTTGATATATGCTTGAATGCTTTGGCAACCTATGGACGCCTTGTTGTGATTGGGATGATTTCTCAGGTCTTGTTTGATTTAAACGCTAAGTTGTGTATCTTCTCTGGAGTATCAGAGCAAGTATCTTTTTTGGCTATTAGTTTATTGTCAACATATCATAACTAACCCCATGCCACGATAGTATCAAGGAGAACAAGGATGGAAGCCACGAAACTATACTGGATTGTGCGAAAAGATTCTAGCAAAGAGCCAGACTGTGGTATGTGAACAGTGCGTCTTTTAATGCTTCAATCAACTCTTATAAATTAATTTTTGGTTGGTTTTACTTCAGCCACTTTTGGAAATGTATTGTTTCATAATCATTGGTTAAGAGAACAATATTCTACTGACACCACGGGCAATTTTCAATAGATGATTATACATCATAGTTCTATACTGGAATGAGCTTCATTTAAATAAGGTTTAGTTAATTATGATATTACATATTTGTTTAAAGCCCTAAACTCCTTTTAGTTTGCTATATTTGGTTTAGAAATTTTGTCTGTTTTGCATACGTTTATGTCTTATATAACACTTTGGAATTTGTTACAATTTAACCCCGACTCAAAATGTTTCCAGGCTGGCTTCTTCTTAGTACAATATGCTCACTTTTGGCAACATCATTTAGATAAACTAGTGGATCTTTACTCCTCCGGGAAGCTCAAGGTAATAAATATCCACAGATTTGCTAATGTTATTTTCTTCATATTCATGGGTGGCAATCCAGTTGGTGACAAGGAGCAGAGCGCCTCTTAGAAAGAAAAAAAAAAATTTATTCGATTATCGAGACATCTTCAAATAGCCCGCCTGGATGCTTAGTAGTCGTAGGTTTAAAAGGTTTATTGTTCTACACATTTTAGGAACCAACTTCATATCATGTTTGATACTAGGTTGCTGTAGACCCCAAATCTTTCTTTGGCATAAACTCCGTTGCTGATGCAGTCGACTATCTTCATTCTGGTAAAAGTGTCGGCAAGGTAAATTTACATTCTTCAACCAAATCATATTCGTTCTCTCCCTCTCTCTCTCTTCGAGGGTACATAATATCCATTGCAAACGTTTCAGGTTGTTGTCTGCATCGATCCAGCGTTCAGCACACGTCAAGCAAAGCTCTGATAGCTTAATGGCAAGTATCTTTTGAACACTTCTTTAAAACTTGTAATGTACGATAAATAAATAATGATGCCAACATATTACACATCTCAGTAGTTATTGGCATGACCTTATGAAACGCCCATAGAAATTACAGATCATTGAATCCAAGAATTCATAGAAATGTAACACTTGAACGGTATTTGGCTTTTTCGACGGAGTCTTTCCACAGTAGTAGTTAGTTTCTATCAACTTTCAAATCAGCAAGTCTGAAATTGTGAGACATTCACCTCAATATTGGGACAATGTAGTAGGATTCTTCTCAGAACATGACTTTGGTTCCATTTATCAAACTCATCCATTTTTTTTTTAAACTCTTTTTTGTAAACTTTTAAATTGAAATGATAGGAAGTCCTACCAATTACACCATAGATAATGTTCATAATGAAAACCAGTTGCTTTGCAAAATTACACAATCTCAAATCAGTTCTGGGACTCGGAAATCAATCTTTGAAATATGCCATTCTTGATGGCGAGAACTTGGCTGTCCATCAAATTAAATTTCACAATACAATGATACATTTTGAGTTACCGACTCCTAATTTGCCACAGTAGCAGAATGACGTATCCCTGGAGCTCTTCTTGGAAATGAACTTTTAAACTAAGCTCCTGCCCATGTCAAAAATGTGGCCCCTGGGTTGTTGACTCCAAGTTAATATCTACAAAATGAAGATCCGGTTACCGAGTTGGAGGTTAAATGGGTTATATTTGAAAAAGTGTAAAGTCACCACATGGTTCTTTTTTACTTAAGTTTTAATCAGAATATGCAAGCACTCACCGATTCAAGATTCAAATTTATGGGGTTCTAAGGGAAAAAAAGAAGCTTGGCCAGGTGCGGAGCCATGATTCTAATTTCTTGCAGGCAAAAGTTTTTCAAAAAAAGTATAGAATATATCATTTTATTTTAATAATGATTAATACTTGGAAGTTCTAAAACTAAGTAAATGCTTGTATGGATGGCCAGTGTTTAGGGACCAAGAGTTTACACCCAAAAGGCAAATTGTTTTCTTTTTACTTTTTTTATCAAAAATTTACATTAAGCCCACATAAATATAAACTAATATCTAGTTAGAGTGTATATTTCTCATAACACAAATATCAATGAATAGTGATTAATTAAATATTATGAATGTAAACTTCTCATTGGTTTGACTATGGCCGAGTTTGGTATAGGTGATTAGGTGGGTTTGTTGAATGTTAAACATCATTATTTATTGTTTAGTTGGTTTTTAATAAACCATCCTAAGCATATAAATACATGATAATGTGTTATTAATGCTTGATAAATAAACTCACCAACCTCCATGGGTTTAACAATCCATTAGGTACGTTTTGAATTGTGGGATGATATGAGTATTAGAGTTATTAGAAAATAAGAGATGATGATAAGTTAATGGCTTTGACATGATTTTAAAATGGTGGATTAATTTACTCGTAATGACTAAATTATCCTAACTACTTTTTTTCAAATTTTTGTAGGGAAATAGTCTACATTTTTAAAGACTATTTTTCACATTTACATATTTTATTATTTCCAAAATATGTACATTTTTGGAGGAAAATAATCTACAACTTTACCATTTACATATTTTTTTAAATTCGTATTTTGGAATTTTATATTTTGGAGGGAAATAATATACATATTTAAACAATATTTTTCAAAATTTTCAAATTTACATATTTTATTATATCCAAAATATGTAAATTTTATGAGGGAAATAGCTACATATTTAAATTTGCCATTTTTATAAAACTTCCTTCGCGGCTTGCATATTTTCATCGTGACGAAGTATGTAAACGAAAAGCTTGCATATTTTCATCGTGACGAAGTATGTAAAGAAAGTTTTACAGGTTGCCGCAGCTACAAATAATTGGCCACTGCGAAAGAATAGTATTTTACCTATTATTACTGCTAGGTTTTGGACTCTGAATCTTAGTTTGATATAAAAAAAAACTTGTTAGTATGCAATGAATAGATCATGATTATAAACTTGATTAGCAAAGAAGGCAACTTTTCTGGAACAAGAATCCTTAGCTGGATAATTAGCCGGACCACGAGCGCAACAAACTAAATTGATCGTATCTCATAGCTCGGATATTGAAATGATGTGCTTCCAAAGGGGTTGAACTGCCAATTCAATTTACTACAAGTCGCATTCCAGTGTAGGAGACTTGGTTCGAAGGTTTACTAGACGAAAACATGTATGCAACACTTTGCTGGTGCAAAGCATAATAGGAAGCATCAGAGTTGGACAAGCTGTGGTAATTTGACCATAACTCCCAGCTCAGTTATCAAAACTGGGAGATTCAACATGGATTAGAAATCCAAGACGAAGATATTACAAGTTATCTTCAGAGGTCGAAGCCTGAATCGAATCCTAAGATGGAGAAAAAGCATCTGCAAGTTTTGGGTTGTGCAACTAAATCCAACAAACTTGTAGCAGGTGTATGATCTAGTATTTCAAGCATATCTCTCGAGTTTGATCTATCTGTCATACAAACTTGAAATGAAGCGGCTCTTGATTCCGTGGAAAGTTAAGAGAATGGGGTACAAATTTCATGTTGATCACTTGGCCCAGAAATCAATGAATCAAGAGTTATAATCAAGAAGCCTTGGCTGCTGAAATGGACCCAGCTCAACCAGCCAAGGTCCACCCTGAAGAGAAAAGTCAACCTAGAAGACTTCGACTTTGAGCAGTGGACTTCAAGCAGCAGAGTTTGTGTAGCGGGCTTCGAACTCTGCTGGAACTAAAAAACTCAGCTGGAGCCAAAAATAGCATACTTGTAGAAACAGCCCAGAGACCAGAATATGATTGTTGCAAGCTTGGGAATCGCACAAGAACTTTTCCAACAGCCATATTCTTATGTCTAACGTATATACCATTGTTTGAGGCTGTATATACACGACTTGGAAGTTCAAATAAGCTAATTGACGTTCAATCAAGTAAGGCTAAAAGCAAACCACTAAGGATTCAACATGGGCAGCTTAAGAGAAGAAACTCAACTGAATTAGGGAAAGCCCACATTTTAGGTACCACTAGCCTTACTATATCAGATCTAGTTGGAGATTATTTGTGCAAAAACTTCACTTTTGTGAGATTATATAGATCAGTGAAGCATGTAACTATGAGACTTATTGTCTACATAGAGTTATGAGACGTAAAAGAATATGCATAGATGAGTTACTTGGAGTTCTAGCCATAAAAGTGACCTCGGTTGGACACGGTTTGTATAAGTTGTAGTATAAATCAAAGTCTTTTAGTGGAATCATTCCACTCAATGGAAGAAATAGATATGCAGAAGGGTTACACCATCTTCAGACTTCCATAAACAAATTAGTGTGCATTTAAATTATTGCATTATTTACCTTACTGTCTTTAGAATGCATTGTTGAAGCATTTTATGTGATTGATAAAATGGCAAAGTGTAGCATTCAAAGTGTTTGATAAAATGCTTCAATCAAACTGATTTTACATATTTTACCTACTTACAATTAAAATGATTTTCAAATGGTTAATTTGTTTTAGAGCGAGTTATGTCGAATGCCTTCTGCTTGGTTTTGAAATTGAACTCTACTTAAGCTCTCGATGCAATTATTTCAAGAACATGAGCTATTGAATCTCAAGTTTGTTGAACTACTATGGCCTGCCCACCACACCCGATCAATCCTGACAAGTGGTATCAGAGTTGGTTGTTATTGAAAAACATTTTAACCGATTTTAGATGGAATCGTTTAAAGAAAATTTTCACATGATTATGAAATTATTTTTAGTATATTTTTCAAAAAATTGGTGTACAGATATTTTGAGCATATAACCTATTTTCATTGCTTTCATTTTTCACAAAAAATAATTTTAAATTCTATTTAAATGTTCAAAATTTTCATTCAATTAATTCAAATACTCATTTCAAGTTTAAAAATGCATTCTGGAATTTTTTTCCTAACATTATCGAAATAGTTGAGTTTTTATGGCAGCCTACAACGACTTTGGGAATACTGGTATATCTGTTTGCTCGAGTGTCCAAATGACAAATTGTTTTTACGTTGCAAACTAAACTCATTGAGGATCACAACGGTATAGGTCTTGCAACTCAAGCTTTTTCAGGGAAAAACAGTTTATTGGTTCAAGTTGGACTAAATTTGCTACCACATAATGCATATTATGGATATTGTTCGATTTTGTCAAGAAATTCAAGTATGTTGTCAAGTATGCAACAATCATCATCAAATGAGGTTATTTTTGTTCAAAATTTATCTCTGCGTTGCGCGCGCGCGCGCACACACACATATATATATAGACACATACACACACACACACTAGAAATCGGCCAATCTCATTCTCATTAGTCGTAATTTTCATTTATTCAAATTTTAAGGGGGATAGTTAATCCCAAACCTTAATGAGGAGAAAACTTTCAAAATTTTATTTGTCTTCATTTTTGATTCACACAAAAAGGGGGAGAAATATTTTAAAATAAAAATATGATTTTTTGTTATGCAACATTATGTTTTAATTTTCATATTTTTTATCCAAGTTTTGTGAAGGCAACTTTGCTGGAACACGAAACTGCACCCCGGGCGCAACAAACTAAATCGATCATATCTTATAACTCGAATATTGAAATGGTGTGATTCTAAAGGGGTTGGATAGCCAACTCAATTTACTACAAGTATGTCAGAGCAGAAAACTTGATTTGAAGTTTTACTTGACAAAAACGTGTATGCAACATTTAATTGACCGTAACTCCCAGACCCGTTATTGGAATGGAGCAATTCAGAATGGGTTGGAAATTGAAGATGATCTACTAGGTATCTTCAAACCTCGAAGCCTGAATCTAATCCTAAGATAGAGAAAAACTATCTGGAAGTTTGGGGTCGTGCAGCTGAATCCAGCAGACTTGCAGCAGGTGTATGGTCTGTATTTTGAGCATATCTCTCTCATACAAACTCGAAATGGAGCGATTCTTGATTCCGTGGAAAGTATTTGGTCACTTGGCCCAGAAATCAACGAATCAAGAGCTACAATCAAGTAACCTCGGCTACTGAAATGGACCCAGCTAGGCCAGCCAATGTCAACCCAGAAGAGAAAAGTCAATCTTGAAGACTTCGACTTTGAGTAGCAGACTTTGAGCAGCAGAGTTCGGGCAAAGACTTTCGAACTCTGCTGGAACCAAGAAACTCAGCTAGAGCAAAAACTAACGGACTTAGAACATGATTGTTGCAAGCTCGAGAATTGCACATGAATATTTCCAACGGTCATATTCTTGTGTCTAACATACATATCATTGTTTGGGGCTATATACAAGACTTGTAAGCTCAAATAAGCTTATTGAAGATAAATCCAAGTAAGATTAAAAGCAAACCCACTTGAGATTCAACATAGGCAGCTTAAGGGGAAAAACTCAGCTGAAATTAGAGTAAGCCCAGATTCTAAGGTACCACTTACATATATCAGATCTAGTTAGAGATCATTGTGACAACTCACTTCACTCTATTCATTGTATTTGTGAGCTTATATAGATGAATGAAACATGTAACTATTAGACTTGTTGCCTACATAGGGGCGTTGCATATGAGACGTAAAATAATATGCATAGATGAGTTACTAGGAGTTCTAGCTGTAAGAGTAGCCTCGCCTGTACCGGGTTTGTATAAGTTGCAATATAAATCAAAGTCTTTTAGTGAAATCCTTCCATTTGGTGGAAGAAAGGAAGATATAGAAGTGTTACACCATATTCGAATTTCCATAAACAAATTCGTGTACATTTACATTATTGCATTATTTACATTACTTTTTTTAGAATGCATTGTTGAAGCATTTTATGTGATTCACAAAACACCAAAGTGTAGCATTCCAAGTGTTTTATAAAATGCTTCAACCAAACAGTTATTACGTATTTACTTGCTTATATTTAAAATGATTTTCAAATGGTTAATCGGTTTTCGAGCGGGTTATGTCGAGTGTCTTCCGCTCGATTTTGAAACCAAACTTGATATAATCTCTCGATGCAATTATTTCAAGAACACGAGCTACTGAAGCTCAACTTGGTTGAATTAGGATGGACTGTCCACCACATCCGATCAATATGGATGTGGAACTTCTTGGGCCTAGATCCAATATCTCAGGGCCCACAAAAATATTAAAGTACCTAACACTGGTATTGCCGAGTTGGAGTAAAGAGGAGGAGATGGAGGCCGAGTTATTACGAACCCGTTTAATGGATAGAGCTCGGGCCAACCTTCGAGGGGGCTTGGCTGAATGATTTTTATCAAAGACTGGGGTTGTGTCGAGACTTGGAGGGCAGAGATGCCTTGTAGGATTGAGAAGCCTTGTAGGATTGAGGTCAGGCCTTCGGCTCGATCTCCTGACCTCATGCTCAGGTCAGGTTGATCAAGAGTCCTTTTATTTTAGGACAATACCTTACAAATCATAAAAATCAAGGATTACCACAAATATGAGATCCGATTTGATTTGATTAGATTTCATATCATCTCGTTAAAGACCAAGGTCCTAACCATGGAAAGAATCCTTCTACCTACCGGTTTACTTCTCAAAAGGTTTGCTTATATACCATGTTTGTCTTCCATATTTATTTATCAGAAATTGAGTATTTTCTCTCTTGGTTAATATTTTTCGTAAAATTGACTTGAGCATAAGAGGGGTTATGCCGAAAAATCTTTACCAGCTCTATTCTAACAGTTTTCTGTGCAAAAGAGATATCATATCAGTTTGAGAGATAATTATTATGTTTGAGTAGACCATACGTTTATCCTACCAAATTTTACAGGTAACATACACATTCAAGAGCTTTGGGACTAAAGCCTTCGATGTTACTTCATTATGATTTGTTGCAGGTTCAATGGCCGATGATTCTTTTTTTACCTTCAAATTTATTGAACGGGTACAAGACTCGAGAAGAAATAGCTGCACGTATTTTGTTCTTGTTCTTTTACGCTTTTTATTTTCTTACTTCTTGTTTTCTTTCCTCACAAGATCTTCAGTTGAACAGGGTGCCAATAAGTAGAGGTCGATTATATGTTCGGAAATGCATTTAAGAATAGTATGTGATAATATAAGAAATATAATCGTAATCCAATTCCTTATCAGAAGTATTTCAATTCATGAGACATAGAGCTGCATTTATGAAAATTATGAACATCCTCATATGTGTGTGTATTGGGTCCTCTTTCATAAAATTATGTCATGCATTACAAACTTATGAAAAAGGTTTAATCTTCAGACGTGAAGATTGTAAACACTTGTGAAAAATGTTACCTTCCTGATATCTTGGAATCATTTGAGAACGTCTACACAACAACAAAAACAAAAATAATAACAACAACGATAACAACTAAGCCTTTAATCCTAATGGATTAGGGTAGGCTACATGAACCATAGAAGGAATCAAGTGGGGTCGCGCACATGAATCAGTCTTCTTCAAGAGCTTCTTTCTTTCAGAATATCCTCGTTGACCCCTTTGGACTCCAAATATTGTATATGACATCGAGCCATGTCTTCTTCAGTCGTTCCCTTGCTCTCGTGAAAGGGCCAAAATCCATGGGTTCTACTCGACGAACAGGTACATTGTTGGGCCTATGTTGTACGTAACCAACCCAGCATAAGCGGCTTTCTTGCTTCTTATCTTCTATACAAGTCACGCCTACTTCAGTTCGAATGTTTTCATTCTTTATTTTATCTACCACACAATCAGTGGAGTATACACATCTCTGCCACACTCATTTTCTGGATGTGATTCCTCTTGGGTGCGCATCATTGCTTCTCGTACAACATTGCAGGTCTAATGGCAGTTCTATAAAACTTCCACTTCACTCTCAAAGGGTATTATGATCACATAGAACACCGGTGGAGTTTCTTCATTTCAACCAGTCCGCCTGTATACTACGGATTGCTAACAATCTCCACATCATTTTGGATAACAGAACCTAGTTATCGAAACTAGCTACTCATCGATACCTCTTAGCCGTTGAGTGTTAGAATACCAGGATTCGGGGATGTACGACCAACCAAAAAATATATTCTGTTTTAGACCTACTTCATCAAAAACTCTTGATTTCAAGGCTCTCCATAACTCCAATTTAACATTAACTCATGCACTATTCTCGTCGATTAACACAATCGTCAACGAAAAGTATGGTCTAAGGTAATTCAGTCTTTATGTCTTTCGTGATCTCATCAACGGCAAAAATGGACTCAACGCAAATCCTTATTGCAATACAATATTGATCAAGAACTCATTTGTCACCACGCTGCACGTTCTAACATTGTATGTTATTTCGCCGTACATATTCTTAATTATATTTACATGCTTGATCACGTTCATTTTTACCTCAGACGAGAGTAATGAATTCCGTAGAAACTAATTATCACCCATTTCTCAAGAAACTTCGCGAAGCAACAAAATAACATATACTCTTTCAGATGACTATGTCCGACTCTTCCATACATTAACTCAATCAAATTTATGCACCCTTGTAGTTTTTCCTTCTCTGATTTCATTTTGTTAACTCCAAGAATCAGAAACTTCACCAGAATCATGTTCCAGTTACCCAACGAAGTTACCTTTTTGACCCAGTTCTTTCACATTCTTAATATCATCAGTACAATTCAAATAATAAATCCATTAGCATCATTCAAATGTATAAAATTTCAACTCTCATTTGGTCACATGTAGAATTATTGAAATTATAATAACTACAACCGTGGAACGCCTTCACAGCAGTAAATCTAAGTTCGAGCAACGAGATTTAATCACATTCTTGGGTTTTTGTAAGACTTTTCAGCTGAAATGCCGATTATAAGTGAGGAGTTCCTCAACATTCACATGTATTTCGTCTACAAAACTAGAGCTGTCAAAACGGAACAACCCGCAAAATATATAAAATCGTGCACAAATTCGTATACAAACTAATGAACTAGGGTACAAATCACGTTCTTGATTAAAGTTACAAAATCCAACATTCGGAATTTCGGAACAGATGCGTTTTTGTTAATCCCACAAAATGAAGAAAATTGCAACAAACTATGGTTATATCCTAGAAAATTGAAAGAACATGTCTTTCTTGGTTAGGCAAAAGGAATAATTATATAAAAAAAAGAGTACAAGAAATACCCGAAAAGTTACAAAATAATAAAAAAAACAAAAAGACTATATCCTTCACACTCAGAAATCATTAAACAAACAACTGGTTTGCTAATCCAATCTGAAAACAAATAACCAAATCTCTTTTTGCTTATGCTTTTGATCAATAGTCTTGTATTTGATTAGATCCAATAAATTATCTTATTGTTTCTCCAGAACTCTAAAAATCTCTTTTTCCAACCTAATATGGCAAGCCAAATTGTTGACCTCCGAAATCGGATGAAACAACAGTACACCAGCTAATTTTCCCAAATATCCACACTAAACGATTCACAGATAATAAAATATAACGTATGACATAGAAGCATAAAACCAAAACCAAAAAGGGTGATAAATTCTCATTTGTATATGTTAGGAAATTCTTGCCTACCAAGAACTTTAAACCATTCCACTAGCCATTCAAGAATTTGATCAGATTATGCAATTATTAACGACTGGCGTGAATTCAAGAATCAATTCCCGTAATTTGCCGTACACCAAAATTACTCGACACGGCAGTAAGAATCGCACAGCATATGTATCATATCATGCAAGAAACAAAACAATAAAGAACCAATAACACGATCAAAACAAGTAGGACAGGAAGAAATAAATCAAGATGCCAACACACGAGATTTTACGTGGTTCGATCACTAACGATCTACTCCACAAGAGGTGCCTTTTCATTGAACCACTTGAGTAATACAAAGCAATTACAATCAGAAGTTCACCTGAGATTTACTCATATAAATTCCAATGAATATCCCTAGAATTCATCCAATCATTGCTCCTCAAAAAACTCACTGTGGCTCTTTCCTTCTCCTTTTTCCTTTTTCTCTCGTGTATCCCTCTCTGTTTCTTTTTCTGGAATGACTCATTCACTGCAACTCAAGTCATCTGTCCCTTTTATAGCACTTGATCAAAGCCACCCGATGAGCAGCTAAAACTCCTCACTTGAACCACCAACAACAGGTAACCCACCTACCATAAACAGTTGGTTCTTGAAGATATAACCTTCGCTTCTTGATGCTCAAGACCTTGAGATTCTGCTGTGATCAAGGATGAATCATTTGACACAAATTTCAACAGTATATCCTTGGATTTAAGACTTTTAGCCTTTTTTGCAATACCCTTTTCCCTGCTTTCCAATTGCATTGCATTTTTGTTCTTCATTTTCCTTTCCTGTCAAGAAAACAGCAACCCGCAAACATAAAAGAAGCAAATATAGGGGAAAACAACAACAAACATAACTGCACAAATAACAAATCAACCAAAACAGTAAAGACCCAAGAAAACCTTACATGTAGAATCTGTGGGGTCTGCTAAACAAACCTCGGAAGCTACACAGTTCTGTGTCTCAATCTTACGTGGTTCTTCTTTGAGTTTCTTTGTTCCCATGAGTGTCCACGTCCTTTTTTCCCTTGTTTCATTAGAAAAAGCATTGTAATATTTGAACTTGGGGTACACAAGAATGTTTATACATGTATATAAATGTTTATCCAGCAAAGCATACTAAGACAGCAAAACGTGGGCCAGACAGTGGAAATATAGCCAAAGAATTGAAGTGCCCTCAAGTCCGACACAATGCTACACACTTAACACAATGTTCATGTTAGAATCCTAAATTACTATTTATGTTGGATTTGGTATATATTTGGTTTGTTTTGTAAAATTATTTTTGCTCATTTCAATGATAAATTAGAACATGTCAAATATACTTAGAAGGTTTTATGTTTCATAGTGATAGTTGATGCTGTATAAAATTGTTATTTTCCAAGTAAGCTATTTATTTTTAAGGTTTTTTAATTAGAATAATCAAAATATGGAATATTAACGTAATTCTGATATCAAATTCTTCTTGGTCAAATAGCGACATGAAAACTCGAACAAAGAGGTGAGAAGGGTCAGAGATTTTCCCAACAAAGCTACTTTGGTGCTCAAGTCAGGGGCTAAACGAAAATAGGGAAATACGTAGGCTTATAATTTAAGGTATGATTAATTATAAGTTGAAATTTACCTTTGACATATATGGTATTTATAGGTGTAAAGATACCTTAATTTAGCATAACATTCCCGATAAGCATGAATCCAGTTTTTTCCTGTCTGAGATAAATCCTCAATTATTAGAACTTTTGCTTATCAAGATTGACGTGACTTATCAACTATGGATTTAGGGTCTAACTATAAAATCATTAGATTATCAAGACTAGTCCTCTACCCGAGGGA
Organism: Haberlea rhodopensis; assembly: GCA_907163345.1. Lineage (NCBI taxonomy): Eukaryota > Viridiplantae > Streptophyta > Magnoliopsida > Lamiales > Gesneriaceae > Haberlea > Haberlea rhodopensis. Next base: position 2,905,978 of record CAJQUN010000044.1, on the reverse strand, counting down.
GTCATCGTGCTTTATACTTTTCAGTCGATGTAATAAGATAACGCAGTCGGCTTCTAGGCATGTTGCCCACTCTGTTATACATGAGAATTCAGGAGGTAAAGGCCTGTCCTCTCGAGGATTTGGGAGTGGACAGTATGATCGTTCAAGGTCCTCCAAACTTAGATAGTCCAAAAATAATGGACACTCGGGACCTCGGGCATTGGGTTCTTGGATATACTAGCATTATCCGACTAGCAGAGATGTAGTGATAGAGTGTATCACTGAATATTTGATCCTACCCCTAGGGGTAATGCCCTGGGGTTGCATCCACCATGCATTAGGAACATAATATTGTCAATATATGGTAAGATTTACCCTAAAGACAATGCTAACATCTAAGTAACCGTGTATCACCTAAATGTCAAGCAATCATTTATCTGGGTATCACCGTGTGCATAGAAACACTAACAGTGAAATATGACTCAGTCGCCCCTTTTCGAATAAATTGGATTCTTTGAAATATATAGCAATTGAAACGTTGTAAGAGAAGTGCTTGTTAATATACATTATGTGACAGTAAAATAATACTAATGTAAAGTTCATCACCTCATCCTAAAAGACTTCAAATTGTTGAAAAAAGGCAAGTCTAGTCTTGCAACGCTAGAACTTGCTAAATGTGAGTAACCCATTACATTGAACAAATAATGAGGTTATATTGTTACATGGTGCATCGCTTGAGCAGGTTGCTCTAGGTGCATCGAGATGTTTCGATCATCGTGCGAGACAAAACATAAAAATATCGTATCCATATGACATTTGAGGACTCAGGCTGTTGATCTTAGTCCACCGGTGGTCCGGCAGCAATACCATTTGCACAACTTCAGAATAACCAGCGAAAGTTACAATAGTCCATATATAATCTGCCAAAATTGAAGGCCACCGGTGATGCTCTGTGGCTGAACTGGTGACCAAGTGTTAGCAACGATAATAAGGGATCCACACAAACTAATAAAGGAGATAAAGTTTACAAACGTTTCACACATGGAAAATATCTTTTGGATTTTTTAAAGATTTTTTTATATCTATTAGGATTTGGTCTTTATATCTACTAGGATTTGGTTTTATCTAGGATTTTTGGTTTATTTTTTGGTATTGGTTTGTCAAAGATTATTAGGACTCTATTTGTATAAATAGGGTGATTTTGTTTAATAAGAAATAAGAATTAAGTTTTTGGATTCAATCTCCGTCAAAGAGCAAAAGGTTACTACTGCCTTCGTCCAACACCCAATCTTTAAGGTTCTTTTCCAGCAACAATTTAACCTCTGCAATCACAAGGAAGGTTGGGAAAACATCGAATAAGCCTCAAGAACTTACCTATATTATCAATCGTCCCATAACTCGATCATGTACTCGTAACAAATTGGTACCATAGAGGTGTTATGGCAGATATCCAAGCAATTCAATGCCAATTGTCCGAATTCCTCGCTCTCTACAAAGTCGATAAGGACATGATTATTTGATGATCTCTCCTTGCAAGTCTCTTTGGGTAACTCAAACACCGGACCCAACGACAACGAATCTCTAGAATCTTCTATTTCCCGCCATCGAGAGCCGCGCAACTCTGAAACCAACAATGAACGCAACTCGATTGGCGATCGATTCTTCCGCCAGGAATTCCCACGTTTCAATGGTACGACCGACCCTATGGGGTGGTTGACACATTGTGATCACTTTTTCGCCACCATCGCACGCCTGAGTCAGATTTCATCGAATTAGCTTTGTTTCATCTGGATGGCGACGCCCAACTGTGGTTCCTTAAACTGGAGAATGATATGCCAAATTTGTCTTGGGATGAATTTAAACATCACAGCCACTCCGCTTTGGCCCCCTTTCAGTAGTAATCACTTGGGTAATTTGGCCAAGTTACGTCAAACGAGTACGGTGGACAACTACCAATGTCTTTTCGAACTACTCGCCGCACCCACAGGTTCATTAACACGCAAACTGGAGGTCTAGCTTTTCCTCAATGGCTTGCAAACTCATATTGCCCTCGATGTCTCGATACACCAGCCTTCCACTCTTACCGAAGCGATGAGCATCACTCGTCTCTACGAAGGGTTGCACATACCAGGTCATTTGGAACCACCACCACAACGCACATCACAGTCGCAAACCCGACAACCTTTCATCAAACGTCTTACAAGGGTAGAGATGGCGGATCGCTGGAGTCGAGGGTTGCGTTTTAATTGCGACGAGGAATGCCACCCCGTCATCAACGTAAAAAATTATTTTGGCTTGAGGGGATTGAAGAGTCCTCACATGATGCCAACGTCGAGAGCAACGATTGTGCGGAGGAAGATGATGTTGAAGTCTCTCTACACGCAATATCCTACTCAAGCCGTGCCCAAACGATGCAGGTTTTGGGAGCATTCAATTATAATACACTTCGGGTTTTGATCAATTCCGGTAGTACTCATTGTTTTCTCGATGCTGCACTTGCCAACGCCATGGGTCTTCCTTGCCAACAACGACCAGGCCTCCGTGTGTTAGTGGAGGACGGGCAACCTCTTGCAAGAGTGTTTGTCGTGACATTTCTTTACTGCTCGACTGGGAAGCTTTCTCGGTTGATTTTTATTTGATCAAACTGGGCGAGTTTGGGGCTGTGCTAAGAGTTAATTGGTTGCGAACCTTGGGCATGTTTCAGTGGGATTTCAATCTCATGCGCTTACAGTTTATAAGGCACGGAAAGCCAATCACTCTGCTGGGTCTTCCCTCCCCAATGCCTACTGCCAAAAATTGTGCTACCACTCTTTTAACGAATTCCGAGCAGTGCACCTTGCAAGTATTATTGGGACAATTTTCGGACTTATTTTCTATGCCACCGTATTATTTTGGAATAGGGTACGGACCTATTGTAGTGCGTCATTATCGATACCCTCATGCCCAAAAGGACGAAACTGAAAGTCAGTACACAACTATGCTGGGCTAGGGCATAATTCGACACAGCAATTCACCGTTCTCTTCACCGGTTTTGCTCGTCCGAAAGTCAGACAACTCTTGGCGATTTTGCATGGATTACAGGTCTTTAAATGCCAAGACCATAATGATAAGTTCCAGATTTCGGTCATTAATTGTTGGACGAATTACACGGCGCACAATACTTCTCCAAACTAGATTTGCGTGTCGGATATCATCAGATTCGCATGGACAACACAGCGTCCCCTTCATGGCCTTTCGGACCCACCATGGTCATTTTGAATTCTTGGTCATGCCATTCGGATTAACCAACCTACCATCCACTTTCAGGCCCTCATGAACTCCAACTTTGCGGACTCCCTACGCAAATTTGTGTTAGTTTTCTTCGACGACATTCTGATCTATAGCCGTACCTGGGATGACCATTTAATTCACCTCTCGAAAGTGTTCAATGTTCTACAACGGCACTGCCTTTTCTTGAAACGCTCCACGTGTTCCTTTGGGCAAGCACATGTGGCCTATCTGGGCCACACCATCTCTTGTATGGATGTTTCAGTGGATGTGAATAAGATCTCGTCCATCACTAAATGGCCTCAACCGACTACTCCACTGTCTCTGCAGGGCTACATTCGTTTGACGGGATATTACCATAAGTTTGTTCGGGATTATGGCACCCTGGCCACCCCTCTCACCTCATTATTACGTAAGAATTCTTTTGTATGGTCCGTGGCAGCCTCTACTGCGTTTGAGGCTCTCAAAAAGGTCCTAACGACAACCCCGGTTTTGGCCTTGCCCGACTTTCCATCCCTTTTGTTATTGAATGTGACGCCTCTCTGACGGGTATCGGTGCAGTACACAATCTGTCAGCGTATGAAATTGAGCTCATTGGACTTGCTAAGGCCATTCGCCATTGGCACCTTTATTTCTGGGGTCACTCCTTCATTGTCAAAACCGATCACTACAGTTCGAAATACCTACTGGAACAACGTATCTCTACCTCACCTCAACGGCGTTGGTTAAGTTATTGGGTTATGACTTCACAGTGGAGTATAAAACAGGAAAAACAAATAGTGTTGCGGATGCACTGTCTACACAACATGAGGATTTGCATGTTATTCATGCTCTATCCATGCCCACTTGTGATTTTTTGAGCTCGTTGGCAAGGAGCATGAGCAATCTGCTCATACTCAGCAGTTGATCAATCAAATTCCCACGGCCGAGTCACCATGTCCGTGGAAAGTCAATGCGGGCATTCTGTTTTCAAAGGGCGTATCTACCCCTCCGCCGACTCACCACTTATTCTATTGTCCTTTCGAGTTTCATAGGGCACACCATGAGGGGTATCAAAAGACTCTACATCGAATCACCACAGATTTCTTCTGGCACGGGATGCGCCGTCATATTCAATCTTATGTAGCTTCCTGTATTACGTGTCAACGCAACAAGGTGGACACTTTACGACCAGCAGGGCTCTTACAACCACTCTTGATCCCACAAGAAATTTGGGCAGACATTTCTATGGATTTCATCGATGGCCTTCCGTCTTCACACGGCAAATCTGTACTCTTCTGGAGGTGGACCGTTTTTTCAAATATGCGCACTTCTTCCCCATGTCTCACCCGTATTCAGCGGTCTCAGTAGCACGGGTTTTTTCTGACAACGTGGTAAAGCTACACGGTCTGCCGGAGTCTACTGTGAGTGATCGTGATGCAGCCTTTACCAGTGCCTTTTGGAAAGAACTTTTTCTTCTCCACGATACTAAACTATGCTTTAGTTCAGCCTATCACCCTTAGTCGGATGGTCAGACAGAGGCTGCCAACAAAGTCATCCAAATGTATTTGAGGTGTTTCACATGCGATTTTCCTAAACGATGGTTACAATGGCTGGCTTGGGCTGAGTATTGCTATGATAATAGTTTCCACTCTACCTTACGCGCCACGCCATTTGAGGTGGTCTATGGTCGGTCCCCGCCACGCTTAATCGCCTACTTCCCAAGCTTATCTAAACTCGCAACAATTGACATGGAACTGCAGGAACGTGACAACATGTTGACTACCTTACGCTCGCGCATCACATCTGTCCAGAATACCATGAAGCAACGTAATGATACTTCTCATCGCGAGGTACGATTTGTGGTTGGGGACTTCGTCCTACTATGCCTACGGCCATACCGCCAGGTCAGTTTAGCCACAAGACGGAATAAGAAGCTCGCCCCACGATACTTTGGCCCCTTTAGAGTTCTGGCATGCGTTGGCTCGAATGCATACAAGATCGAGTTGCCTCCTTCAGCAAAACTTCACCCGGTTTTTCATGTATCAGTCTTGAAGAAGTTTAATGCGACCCAACACTCCGTCCCTTCCACCTATCAACTTCGAGGAGTTTTGTCCATTTCCCCAAGCAGTATTGGACACCCGTCAACAACGTGGGATTACAGAGGTCTTGGTCCACTGGGTGGGACTCTCACCGGCTGAGGCTTCTTGGGAAACTTGTGGCTTCCATTGCCAATCGATTTCCTTCATTCGTGTTCGAGGACAAACACGAGTCTCAAGGGGCGGGAAATGTTAGCAACAATAATAAGGGATCCGAATAAACTAAGAAAGAAGATAAAGTTTACAAGCGTTTCACACATGGAAAATATTGCAAACAAGATGCTCGAATCTAGAAAAATATATTTTGGATTTTTTAAAGATTTTTTATATCTATTAGGATTGGTCTTTTATATCTACTAGGATATGGTTTTATCTAGGATTTTTGGTTTATTTTTTGGTATTGGTTTGTCAAAGATTCTTAATGTATAAATAGGGTGATTTTGTTTAATAAGAAATAAGAATTAAGTTTTTGGATTCAATCTCCATCAAAGAGCAGAAGGTTACTACTACTTTCGTCCAACACCCAAATCTTCAAGGTTCTTTTCCTTTTTATTTCCAGCAACAATTTAGCATTTGCAATTATAGGGAAGGTTGGGAAAACTTCGAATAAGCCTCACCAAGATTCTCTTTTTTCAATTCAAGTGCCCTCTACCTCAATCTCTAGACTTTTCATCAAATATTTAAGGGAAAATAGCCAAATTCGTCATGTAAGCCTATTTTGCATTTTGGCCCTCTAAGAAGTCAAAAATTGGTTTTCATCTCGTAATCCTACTTCGTCGGATTATCAACGTGGAACCGAACATTACAGATGTGATCGGCACCACATCAACTCTGTGACAAAATAGGACTAAAAGCCAAAAAAAAAAAAAAAGAAAATTTATAGGAAGAATACCAAATTTTGACTACTTAAAGGACCAAAACCAAAAATAGGCCAACTTATCGTACAATTTTGGCAATTTACCCAATGATTTAACCTTTAAACATGAATCCTTCCGTTCTCTTGTCATTTAGTTTAACTCTTTGTTCTCTTGTTGGTTCAATATTTACATTTGGGATTCACAAGAAAGGCTAATTAAATTTGTACAGGCAAGGGTGTGGATATTCAACCAACATGCCTGAAACCTCAGAACCTTTTGGAGTTCGGAAAATGATGTTAAGAAAAAGAAGAAAAGAAAGAAAGGTAACAGAACAGAATATTGTTTATTAATAGGTTAATTATGTACCTTCCAATTCAAGGATAGATCTTCGCTGATAATCCAAGCACAACTCATGACTAACCCACTCCTGAATGCTTGCACGCCATATTCAAATTGTTACACTAGAAATTCCATAAAACTCCTGCTTCATGTTCTCTGCATTTTAGAACAAAAATGTTAGTTCAAAGAGTTGATAAATTTGTTAATAGAATCACAAGGTACATAGTGATCTCTGTCAACAAATTTGTCTTGTTGCCGGGATTCATCATCATGAGTACTTTGAATCTTTCAGTGTGAATTCAGAAGTAAAAACTACTCGGCATGGGAATTTCAGTTTCGTTTCTTTGTGATGGGAAAAGAATTATGGGGACACATTGACGAGAGTGACCCCATTCCAACTAAGGAATCAAAGTTAGCACAATGCAAAATCGAAGATGCTTGCATCATGACCTAGATGTTAGCCTCTGTTGATCCCCTCACTGTGCTCAATGTACGGCCATATAAGACGGAAAATCTATGCGGGACTACATCCATAAAATCTATTGTCAAAACAATGTGGCAAGGCGTTTATGGCTAGTGTATGAGATTGCAAATTACAATCAGGGCGATCTCTCCATTCCGGAATGTTTCACTGGGTTTTAGACTTTATGGACTTAGTTCACTAACATTATTTATGCCAAGGTTCCCGATGGAGCTCTTCTTGCTGTTTAGGAAGTTAATGAACAAGCAAAAGACACCAGTTCCTGATTCATTGCGATCTGAGTCCAAAGTTGCTCGATCCACTTTAATGAACCATGGTCCTTCTCCATCTTTAGATGTGTCTCGGGGAATTGCTGCATGAAGAGCAGCGATTTGCTACATAGAGGACATTCCAGCAAAAAACAAGCTAGACAAATGTGATTGCATATGATTCACGTGTGCAAAGAAAAAGGGAAAGACATATGTCAAGTTTAATGTTATAGCTGCAAAGCACTGTCCAACAATCTGATGCAACAATTGCAAGATGCCAGACACGTTATCATTGACTGTCCCACTCGTCCCCAGAATATCAGATAATTGTTTTCACGCCACACTCGGTCCTCCCTCTATTGTTGTTGGCAAATCTTCCACTGTTACCCCTGAGACGGTACTACAGATGATCATTTCCGCACTCTCCACGTTGGGACTTCAAGGTACAAATCTAGCTAAACTAAAATTCTGGCTAGTCGACTCTGGGGCATCCAATCACATGGCCAAGTCGGTTGACACTCCTCATAATATATGACCATATAGGGGTCCATTATAAATTACAGTTTCTAATGGTAGTCAACTGCCTATTCATGAGGTTGGCGATGTTGATTGCTCTTTCCGAAATGTGTTTGTATCTCCTGGATTATTCACTAGTTTTATATCGGTCATCCAATTATTTGATGATAATTATAATGTTTTGTTTACTCGCTCTGGTTGTCTTGTGCAGAATCGGGTGCCGGGGAAGATACTTGTGAAGGGGCGTAACGTTGGACGTTTGTTTTTCTCTTTTTCTGCATTTTTCCATTCCCCCAGTCATTTCTATACCTTGTAATGCTGTCAATAATAACAGTGCAATATAGCACAAACGTTGTTGTTTTGTCTCATGTAATAAATTATGGTTTGTTGGGAAAAAAATCAATTTCCATCCATCTTTCTCTCGAATGTGACACATGTAAATTAGGAAAGAGCAAGTCTCTTTCGTTTCCTACTCATGGTACTCGTGATGGAAATTGTTTCGATTTGATTCATAGTGATGTGTGGGGCATTTCCCGGTTATATCTCATGCTAAGTACAAATATTTGTAACATTCATTGACGATTGCAGCAAATACGCATGGATTTATTACCTTCGGTCTAAATCTTAGATGTTCTCCATTTTTCAATGGTATGTAGCTTTTGTTGAAACTCAATTCTCTAAGGTTATAAAAATCTACGAACTGATTCCCGTGGGGATTACATGTCTCATGAATTTCATGCCTTTCTTAAGTCAAAAAAGTATTGTCTCAACGTTCTTGTCCATATAAACCTCAACAAAATGGTATGGCGGAACGTAAAAATCGTCACTTGTGAGATATTAACTGCACGTTGTCTCAATCTGTCAAATATTTCTCAGAAAGGTTACGTTTGTTATGATCCTTGCTCAAATAGAATTCATATTTTCCGACATGTTATTTTCTTTGAAAATCATTATTGTTTTAGGACCCATGTTCCATCCGAGCCCGAGACAATTGTGCTTCCATCATTTGATAACTTATCGACATGGATTGTGTGTATGATTGACATCCAACCATGCCTCTTCTTGAGCCCGAACCATCACCTAAACTTGTTCAAACACTGGATCCCCGGTCCATATTGAAATCTGGACCTCTCCTTCATCGCTCCACTCGACAATCTCGACCTCTTGATATCTCCCACCCACTTTCAAATTGCTTGTCCTCTAATCCCATTCCTACGTGTTGTTCGGAGATCGTTAAGCATGAATGTTAAAACGCAATGGATGACGACTTACAAGCTCTTCACAATAATGCTACATGGGCTGTTGTCCCTTGCACGCCAAATGTCGAAGCACTTGGTTGTAAATGGGTTTACTCTATCAAACTTCGTTCGGATGACTTTGGATCGATTTAAAGCATGATTGGTTTCTCTTGACAATCGACAGGAGTATGGGATAGATTATGACACTTTTGCTCCTGTTGTGAAAATTACTATAGCTAGGACCATTCTTTTGGTTGTTTCACAAGGCTGGCTACTACATAAAATGGACCTTAAAAATGTCTTTCTTCACGGTGATCTCATGAGCTTGTGTGTATGAAACTACCTCCACGTCTCGCTCTTGCTTCTTCTTCAGAAGTTTTGGAAATTGAGACGCTTATTATATGGTTTGAAACAGGCTCTTCGGGCATGGTTTGAAAAATTTAGAACCACATTGCTTCAATCTCATTTCATCAGAGTAAGCATGTTTCTTCTTTGTTCCTTACAAGATATATGTGGGCATTGTTCGTCTACTTGTTTATGTTGATGATATTGTCATTACTTAGACCGATTCTGCCTTGATCACTCGACTACAATAGCATCTTCAGACTTCGTTTCATATGAAGTACCTTGGCGCGCTTAATTACTTCTTGGGGTTGGAAATACATACTGCACCCTCAGGTATATTCATCAACCAACACAAATATACAGATCTTATCAACTTGGCTGACTTCAGGATTCTTCTTTTGTGGATACTCCCTTGGAAATTAACGTGAAGTACCGTCGTGAGGAAGGTGATCGATCTCCTTCCTGATCCCTCTCATCGCCAACTGGTTGGGAGCTCGTGGATTATTATTTCCAGCAGAAACTCCTCGTAATCTTGTGGCCTTTAGTGATGCCGATTGATGTCCAGATACCGGTTACTGTGTGTTGCATGTTTCTTAATAACTCGCTAATTTCTTGGAAAAATAAGAACGAATGTGTGTCCAAATCCTCTACAAAATCTGAATAACGTGCTATGTCTGCTTGCTCTGAAATTGTTGGCTTCGTGGTCTTTCGGATGAACTTGATTATTCTCAGCTCCATTGCTCCTCTCCATGGAGACAACACGAGTGCCATTCAAATTGCGGCCAATCCCGTCTTCTACGAACAAACATAGCATATAGAAGTTGACTGTCATTCTATTCGCGAAGCGGTGGAAAACAAACTATAACTCTCCCACATATTTCAATAGATCTTCAAACTGTTGACATATTTACAAAGCCTATGACTCACTCGACAACGTCATCAATTTCCGGTTGGCAAGTGAGCAGTCAGCCAAAAATACCTTTCTTGATATGTGTTTGGTTATGTTTTCTGAAGGAGACATTTTCTACTATATGCCATTTCATGTCGAAATTTATTTGATTATTTAATTTTTTTTAAATAATAAATCGATATTTTAAAAATTAAATAAGACAGTATTTTGAGTGCTCCCACTCGTTGCTGATGAGTAACCTTTTGCATGTAGAGAGAAGATAGAACCACTTGAAAATAGTTTATTGATCCTGTATGAGCTTGTAAATGCAGAAGGCTGAGAGCCGCATCCGCTGCACTGAAATGGTTTGCTCTCACTATATACACCTACAAGATAGTAAACTGAAATATCTGTAAAAAGAAAAATTTTAACTTCAAAGACAACTATAACATGTAGAAAATCCATAACGAAGTTTCATTTCCGTCTACAAAAAACTCGTAAAATTTCGAGCACTTACCTTCATTCTGCATGCTCCCACAAGATGAAAAACCAGTACGTCTCCCTCTTCCAAGTTATGAGCAATCGAGAACCCCTTCCATCCAGCACTAAACCCCCTCCTATAAAGCAGATATTTCGTGTAGTATTCTTCATGGTTCTCATCGACTAACGTAATACATGAATCATGGCTTGGCAAATGCCAGTCGCAGAACAACTTTGGAAGAGACTGTATAGAACAATGTTTAGCACAAAATATTTGTAAAAAACTCATTAACACCATGACAATTGAATGTGGAATACTTATCAACCTACCAGCCAGAAGCCTCCCGTCACATTTGATCGAATCATTGGCTTTATAAAGCTAGGGAAATGTGTATCAAGATTCGATTGAACTTCTTGGGCACGCTCCATAACAGATGGTATAATCTCAACTCGACTTTGAATATCACTTCTCATCACCCTTTTACGTTTACCCCTTTGGGAGCAATAACAAAAACAAGGATCTAGGAAATAAATAGCCTTGAATATTCATATGAGAACGAACAAAGCGAGCACAAAGTCGACTCTTACCTTCCCCTTTCATTAGGCATACCACGGACATCCTATTTAGACAAAACATGCAAGTAATTTAATTGGGGATCCATCACATAGAAGTAATCAATTTACATCAAGCACTTATCATGTTTCTAGCATTCTAAAGATACATTAACTTGGGCACTTTTTAATCATGACATCACGTAGGAAAAGATGAACTCGTATATTTTTATGGCTTTCCATCAGTTTACACACAGCTGTAACCATTATATAGAAATCCATAGACACAAATTTCCCTAGAGAATATCGTGAACACACACGAGGTTATCAAGAAAAGAAGCCCTCAATCAAGTATACAATCTAGAACCAAATTGTTATGCCCCTTTGGAATCTTACCTCAAGAATCAGCTAATTAAGGTGGAGAACAAAGAGAATGTGTAAACCTAATATCTAATTGATGAGGGTGCGACCAAGTGTAGATGACTGTCAAAACTTACTTTCTTACAAAAAAGTTAGGAAAATTAAAATAGGTCCACCATTCCTCATTGGCAGTTGGTGGGGATAGAGAGGATCAAAACGGGTGGTTCTTCCCTCTTGAATTTTCCAATGGGCATAAAGTATTCTATATATGTATTATACATTTATAATAATATGACATCACCCCATAGATTTTTTGGAGTCTTAGTTTCGCTCCATGCATCACACTTCTGGCTTCTCGCCTCCCAACATGTCATCCATTAAGCTCGTCATTGCAAGTACCCTTTTGTGTCAAATAATATTAATAGGATGAACCCACAAAATTTAAGAAGCGGACGAGATGAATCAAAGCGTCCATTTCAATATAGTAGCATGGAGCACGTTAGCACGTGGAGCCATGTTTTATATATGACAAATTGGTTTTAGAGGGGATTGGATCAAATGTGCTTTACTTGTGGAAATGCATGATATATAATCAAATAATCGTCGCTTTACCAAAATGTGGTAATGATACAATTCAAATCTTTTCAATCGTAATAATATTCTAAGCGTCACATTTACACCCCCACAATTCCCCTCCTAATAATTGAACTACCTTGCAAAGGATCAAGCGCTTATCGCTTCACCAAAAGCTCTGCAAGGAGTAATTATCGCACCCTAACAATCCCCTTCCTAATAATGCACTACCTTACAACTTATGAGAATTGAATACGTGACCTTAACTCTGATACTAATAGTAGGATCAAGTGTCTGCCGCATTACCAAAAGATTTCTCAGCGGAGCACTCAACAATCTCCTTGCCAATAAATTATACTTCTTTGCTGCCGCTTTACCAAAAAGTATAACTAGTGATAATTGTGCAACTCAAATCTTTTAAACCATAAATCAATTCAAGTGTCACATTTCGACATCTCTCAATTATTGCACCCCAACACTTTTTTTTTAAGTTGAAATGAACCCTTATAATATTTGTGAATAAACCGGCATAGTCGATGTTATAGATTTTCAAAACCAATTTTATTAATCTCATCATCAATATTTGACACATAAAATTTAATGAATACTTGAAAAATTATTATATATTTGTTATATTTATGATCTTGTGTTTTTTGCCGCAACATTTTCTTAGAATTTGTTATATTTTCATATATTCTTATTTATTAATATATTTCCTTCATTTAGCCTTATTTTAAAGAGCATTACATATTATTTTGTAGTTGCTATATAAAAATTTTGGGTTTCTTAATTTATTTGTAATTGAATTAAAAGGCAATTACGTTCCAACTTTTGAGTTGCTAGGGGCTTTATTTGATATTATGTAATTTATTTTAGATAAAAAGTAGCGTGGTATTAACATATTATGGCTCATTATAACTTTTAAGTTTCTCTTAAACATCTATGTTGAATATCTGAGTTCCTAAGGATTACAAATTGGGTTGTTAAGTTCAATAATTTTTAAAATAATTTATATTTAAATACTTATAATGACTAACTCAGCTATATAAAAATAGTAAATTGTTTAATCACATATTGCTTATTTTTTATCAAATTTGGAAATTGTCAGTTAATATAAATTTATAAACAATTTTTCTGAATTTTCAAACTTTTCAGAGCTTCTTATGGCTAACTATTCAAAATCTTCTAAGAGCATAGTATTGTTATTAAATTATTAATATATTAAAATTTATAAATATTGATATAAATTCTGTAAAATATGTTAGTATCGAACTTCTCAGTATAACATTATCCTGTTGTTGTATAAACAATTGATATACACTACAATAACAGGATAATATTGTACTGTGAAGTTCAAACTTAGAAATAAGTGTAACTTTTCGTTTTTATTCGCAGTTTGTTCTCGGTTTGGTATCTTTGTATTTTTGAACCCTTCGAGTACTTCTTATACTCTTTTATATTATATTATTTTGCCCGATAAAAAAAAACAATCAATCATTCATTGAAAATCCAAAAGGCAATAGAGAAAATTGATGCAAAGTGCAAAGAGCTTATGTGAGAGTGAGAAATTTATTTGTGTAGCCTTTCAAAAAAAAATGGACCTTCAATGTCCTTATAAAATATGCACTATATTTCACTGATATGGGCTAATAGGGAATGTTGGTCGAAGAAACTAAGCGATCATTGTGTTTGATATTAAATCTGGTCTTGTTTTCAATTTTTTTGCTTTCATTATATTTCACAGTAGTTAGCCAAATGATTAAGAATTCATTACTAACATTGAAAAATCTGTCTTATGGAATTTAAAGTAGATTTAGAATTTAAGTTCATATAATTGGAAGATACAAATAGGACTAAAATATACCTTAATAAATTGTATAAATGATTAGTTAGAACTTAAATGAAAGTTTAATAGAATCAAATTACTCATAAAGTTACACATTAATGGCAAGCGTACTTTTCCACATACCACCTTTTAATTTCAAAATTTTCCATTAGAGTCATTTTAGTCTATTCACAATTAGCAAACTTTGTCATTTCAGTCACTTTTATAGGTATACAAATATAGATTTGATAGGGCGGCGAAAATTAATGTTTTAGAAAATTATACATGTAATTATAAAATTTTTTGATATAAACCATAATGGGCCATAAACGTGGCCATACAAATCCAAGAAAGCCAAGGAATAGGGACTCTTATTTTTATGTTATTCTAGGACTCTAGTTGTTTAACTATTTTTCAAATAAAGATTTTACATTTGAATTATCAACATGAGACAATTCATAAATAAATAGTTATCCTTAGGATTTGAATTTCCTTTTAGTATTTGATATTGTGACAACTCTTTGTATTTATAGGGCAGAAAGGTGACAAAGGCATGAATCGAAGAATTTTCTACAAACCATTTTGTAAAAGATCGAAAGGTTCTCTTTAACGAGCCTTGGATCGTCTAAGAGATTGAGAAGTTCTCTCATAATGAACCCCGAATCTGATTATCAAAAAGAGGTCAAAGAGGTGGCAAATCTCACAAAGTAGAAAGCAATAGCATCTCAACGGTTGTCCAACTAATCATCCTATAACTCGATCCATAACCAAGGGTGTAACAAATTGGTACTAGAGCCTGTTGTTGAAGATTGAGTTTTAAATTATAAGATATTATCTTGTAATCTAGGAGTTAATTAGATAAATAGTTTATCAGATAGGAGTTTATCTTTTCTTTCATTTAAATTCAGTAGATAAGGCATTAGATAAGATAGGACTCTATATGTATTTATGTATTCCTAAACTTTGATTATTCAGAAAATGAGAAGTCAATATTTCTCTCATAATCTTTCCACCTAAAACTACATGGTATCAGAGCCAAAAAGATTTCTTCTCCTCTCTCTGTTCGGAATTTTTATTCCCCGTCAGTCTTCGTCCATCTTTACCACACATCAATGACGAAAGACGGTTCTTCTCCGATAAAAAGCTCCAATTCGGACGCTGTTGTGGTGCCCATCGCACCTCTCCATTCCGACTCCTCCGTCCCTCTCCTCTGCCACAAATTAAATGGGAACAACTACCTTCAATGGTCTCAATCTGTTAAGATGTTCATCTGTGGCAAAGGAAAAGACGATCTTCTATCCGGCACTTCCATCTGTCCGGTTACAACAGATCCTAACTTCCGCACCTGGACCTCCGAAAACAGCATGGTCATGTCGTGGCTTATCGCCTCTATGCTGCCAGAAATCGGAGAAAATTTTCTCTTATACCCCACAGCACACGAGATATGGGAAGCTGCATGTGATACTTTCTCTTCCCGGGATAATACATCGGAATTATTTTCCATTGAAAACACTCTCCAAGAGCTTCGTCAAGGGGATTCATCGGTCACTGCTTATTTTCAATCTCTTACTCGTAATTGGCAGCAATTGGATTTGTTTGAAGTCCATGAATGGGACTGCCCCGACGATGCCAAACGCTATCGTGAAATTGTTGAACAAAAACGCATCTTCAAATTTTTATCAGGGCTAAATCCCAACCTGGATGAAGTTCGTGGACGACTTTTGGGCACTACCCCTTTGCCAAGTCTACGTACAATCTTCTCCGCGGTCCGGCATGAGGAAAGTCGACGTAAAGTCATGCTCGGACCTTTGGGAATTCCACATATTGATGGATCTGCTCTTACCACTAATGCTGCCATTCAGAATTCACCCAGCCACTTCAATCCAATTCATGCATCGACTGGTCGCAAAGCTGGTCGTCCATGGTGTGAACATTGCAAGAAGCCAACACACAACATTGAAAATTGCTGGAAACTTCATGGGAAACCAGCGGATTGGAAACCAGCCCGCGAGCGACGAGCACATGCTGTCGTCAATGATGCTTCTCCACCTTCGGACCAGATACCGTTCACCAAAGCCCAGTTGGAGATGCTACAGAAATTGCTTGGTCCAACCACTTCAACCCCTTCCCTTATGGATTCTGGTAATGTGACTCTTAAAGGTACTCCTCCATACGCTTTACTCTCACACCATACTTTATCCACCTCTTGGATCGTGGATTCTGGTGCTTCAGATCACATGGCTGGTAATTTGGCATTATTCAACACTTTCACTCCGTGTACATCCTCTCATACTGTGCGCATTGCCAATGGCTCATGCTCGACTGTGGCTGGCTATGGTTCTATACGTTTACTGCCCAATATTACCTTACATTCCGTCCTATTCGTACCTGATTTTCATTGCAATTTATTATCCGTCAGTAAGCTCACTCATAAGTTCATGTGTTTGGCTACTTTCGCTCATGGGTCTTGCCTTTTTCAGGATTTGGCGTCGGGGAAGACGATTGGCAGTGCTGTATGTGATGGGCTGTACCTCCTTAAAAAGACTGCTCCAACGAGAATTCCACCTAGCACTTCTTCTCCAGCTTTGACTATTTCTTCCTCTGTTCGCAATAAAGACAGTGAACTTATTTTATGGCACTATCGTCTAGGGCACCCCAATTTTTTGTATTTAGAAAAACGTTTTCCTCATTTATTCATTAATAAAACTTATGCTTCAATTACCTGTGATATTTGTCAATTGTCTAAGCACACTCGTACGACTTTCAGACCACGGGCATATACACTATTTGCCCCTTTCTCCCTTATTCATAGCGATATCTGGGGGCCCTCGAGTATTAAGAATATCAGTGGGACTCGTTGGTTCTTGTCTTTTGTGGATGATCATACTCGTGTGTCATGGATTTACTTGATGAAGGATAACTCTGAAACTTCACAACTTTTCAAAACTTTCCATGCCCTGATCCAAACCCAATTCTCATGTGGTATCAAAGTTTTACGCACCGATCGAGCTCGTGATTACTTTAATTCCATTCTAGGGGATTTTCTGCATACAAAGGGCATTGTTCACCAAAGCTCATGTGTCGATAACCCTCAACAAAGCGGTGTCTCCGAAAGGAAGAATCGCCATCTCCTTGAGGTTGCGAGATCTCTGCTCTTTACCTCAAACGTTCCCAAGTTTCACTGGGGTGATGCAATCCTCACAGCCACTTATCTCATCAATAGGATGCCATCTCGTGTCCTTAATTTCAAAACACCACTCCAGACACTTCTAGACATTCACCCAACCTGTCACTTAATTCATAATCTTCCTCTTAAAGTCTTTGGTTGCTCCTCGTTTGTTCATATACACTCACAGCATCGTGGGAAACTTGATCCACGCGCTGTCAAGTGTATTTTTCTTGGCTACTCCCCACACCAAAAGGGCTACAAGTGTTATTCCCCTCTTACAAAAAGGTTCTACACATCCATGGATGTCACGTTCTTTGAATCACAACCCTACTATCCACACTCTTCGCTTCAGGGGGAGTCTTCCAACAACATTGAAGCTCCAAACCATATGCCATCCATACCTCTACTCGAACCAACAACCTTCATACACAATGAGCCATCTACCAATCCAGTTTCTGACCCCACTCCAATCCCATATATCAGCAGGTACCCAGCTAACCCAACTCGACCACTTCAAGTGTTTTCTCGAAAAGAACAGTCTTGCCAAAGGAGCCTACAAGAACCAGTGCAAACTCAACCTGTCCAACAGCATTCCCCGCTGCCAGATTCTGAAAACATCGACGAAGGTAATAAAGGTACGGACGACACTGATGATAACCCTTCTGGATGTGTTTCTGATGATATTGATAGGCCTATTGCTTTAAGGAAAGGAGTGAGAACTTGCACACAACATCCAATATGTAATTTTGTCTCACTTGATCGTTCTCTCCTGCATATCGTACCTTTGTTTCACATCTAGACCAGGTTCAGGTTCCATCAACTATTCAAGAAGCTCTTGATAATCCAGAATGGAAAGTAGCAGTACTTGATGAAATAAAAGCTCTTGAAAAGAACAATACATGGCAGGTTACTGATCTCCCACCAGAAAAGAAAACAGTGGGTTGCAAATGGATCTTTACTGTTAAACATAAATCTGATGGAAGCATAGAAAGATTCAAAGCTCAAAGGGATACACACAATCATATGGGATTGACTATCAAGAAACTTTTGCTCCAGTGGCTAGACTCAATACAGTTCGTGTCCTCTTATCAGTTGCTGCCGACCTAGACTGGCCTTTATTTCAACTAGATGTCAAAAATGCATTCCTTAATGGAGATCTTGAGGAGGAAGTGTATATGGATATCCCACCTGGATTTGAATCAAAGGAAACTTCCAAAAAGGTATGCAAATTGAAGAAGTCCTTGTATGGACTCAAGCAATCACCAAGAGCTTGGTTTCATCGATTCACTAATGTCCTTAAAGGAGATGACTACGTCCAATGCCAATCCGATCATACCTTGTTTGTAAAGCACTCTGAAAGAAACATGATCACCGTCCTCATAGTCTATGTGGATGATATTGTCCTTACTGGAAATAATGAAGAAGAAATCAATCATGTGAAGTCTCTACTCTCAAAAGAATTTGAAATGAAGGACCTTGGACACCTCAGATATTTTCTGGGAATGGAGGTAGCAAGGTCATCTCTAGGCATCTCAATCTCACAATGAAAGTATGTCTTAGATCTCTTGAAGGAAACTGGCATGCTGGGTTGCAAGCCAGTCGATACACCAATGGATCCAAACGTCAAGATAGGAATGAAAAAAGATAATCCCCCAGCTGATAAAGGGAGATATCAACGACTCGTTGGAAAACTCATACATCTATCTCACAAACGACCAGATCTTGGATTCGTTGTCAGTGTCATCAGCCAGTTCATGAACAACCCAAATGAAGAACATATGGATGCTGCATATCGAGTATTAAGATACTTAAAACAGACTCCTGGTAAAGGATTACTCTTCCGAAAGACTCCAGTGAGAGGAATCAAAGCTTACAGTGATGCTGATTGGGCCGGGTCTCTAACAGACAGACGCTCCACTTCTGGGTACTGTACTTTCGTGTGGGGAAATTTAGTGACTTGGAGAAGTAAGAAACAATCAGTGGTGGCTCATAGCAGTGCTGAAGCAGAATTTCGAGCATTAGCTCATGGAATTTGTGAGGGGATGTGGCTGGAAAGATTACTTGCTGAACAAAAACTTGAAGATCGTCAATCTATAGAACTAATGTGCGACAATCAGGCCGCCATCAGCATATCCAAAAATCCAGTCCATCATGATCGAACCAAACATATTGAAGTAGACCGACACTTCATAACTGAGAAGATCGAGAAGGGAATAGTTGACCTCAAATATGTTCCAACGCAAGCTCAAATTGCTGACATCTTGACTAAGGCACTTTTCAAGCCTCACTTTGAAGAATTGAGTCACAAACTAGGCATGATCAACCTCTATGACCAAGTTTGAGGGGGAGTGTTGAAGATTGAGTTTTAAATTATAAGATATTATCTTGTAATCTATGAGTTAATTAGATAAATAGTTTATCAGATAGGAGTTTATCTTTTCTTTCATTTAAATTCAGTAGATAAGGCATTAGATATGATATGACTCTATATATATTTATGTATTCCTAAACTTTGATTATTCAGAAAATGAGAAGTCAATATTTCTCTCATAATCTTTCCACCTAAAACTACACCTGTTGTTATGAGGAATTTTAAGGCCTTACCGTATTATTTTGAAGCCTTCATCAAGATGTGTCAAGAAAACAAGGCCAACGAGAAATGGCGGCAAGCGATGAATAATAATAGGAAGAGATGTCCAAAAACCTGTCAAGTACGTTGTAAAAAGGCAGGGGCAGCAGAGACGAGGGCAGCAACCATCAGGAAACAAACGACCAGCGTTCACGAGGAGGAGATAATGGCCTTTCTTATTTGCACAGTTATTCGGGTTGGCCCTTTTCATCTCGAGAGCGATAATTAACTCTGGTATCTGATTTCGTATTTGTGATCATCCGGGATTACAGTGAAAGGAATTCAAAAATTATTGCAACTTGTGCTTCAGACCCCCTACACGTGCTTCAGACCCCCTACACGTGGCAATAACTTAGGGAAACTATCCAAATTGCAACAAGACAGAACTGTGGAGGATCACTAGCGGACCTTTGAACAATTGGCAGTTCCGAACACCTCTTTAATGAGCGAGCAAGAGGTTGAGATTTTCATTAGTGGCTTAAAGGAATACGTTGTTGTGGAGGTCCAACATCAACACCACATAGACTTAAACCAGCGCCATGAGTCTTGCGAGGCTCTATGAAGGAGAATGGGGGCCCAAGACATCATGAGGAGAATAACAAACAACCCACCACAACCACCATTCATCAAGAAATTGAGTTGCCCACAATTAGAGGACAAAGAATAAAAGGGTTGTGCTACACTTGCAATGAGGTCTACACGCCAGCGCACCAACAACTACTACTACTAAACCTTTAATCCCAATGCATTGTGGTAGGCTACATGAATCAGAGAAGAAATCAAGTAGAGTCGTGCACATGCGTAAGTCTTCTCCAAGTGTTTCTTTCGATCAGAATATCTTCGATGATCAAACCATCGTAAACGACTTTCTTGCATCTTAATTTCCAAGTCACATCTACTTCAACTCAAATATCACCATTCCTTATTTTATCTCTTCTGATCTTAACACACATCCAACGGAAATTTACTATCCCTGTCACACTCATCTTTTGGAAGTGATTCCTCTTCGATGCCCAGCATTGCAGGTCTTATGGCAGTTCTATAAAACTTCCCCTTCAATCTCAAAGGGATATTACGATTGCATAGAACTCCGATGGCGTTTTTTCATTTTAACCAGCTCGCCTGTAGTCTATGGTTAACGTTGCTATCAATCTCCTCATACTTTTGGATAACAGAACCTAGGTATTGAAACTTGTTACTCATGGAAACCTCTTGGCCATCGAGTGTTACAACACATGGATCGCGAGATGTACGACAACTAAATTTGCACTTCATATATTTTGTTTTAGGCCTACTTAATCTAAAACTCTTTGATTCCAAGGTCTCTCGCATAACTCCAAATTAGCATTAACTCATGTCCTGGCCTCATCGACATCATCAGTGAAAGCAGGGTCTAAGGTAATTCAGAATGTATGTCTTTCGTGATCTCATCAATCACTCAGGCAAACAAGAAGGACTCAACGCCGACCCTTGGTGTAATCCAATAGTGATAGAGAACCCATTTGTCACCACGCTGCACGTTCTAACATTGGATGTTACTTCGTCGTACATATACTTGATTATATTGACATACTTGATGGGGACTCTTTTCTTCATCAAAACCCACCGCAATACCTCCCTTGTCACTTTATCATAAGCCTTCTCCAAGTCGATAAAGACCCAGATGCAAATCTTTACTCATCCAACTATAGCGCTCGATAAGTCGGCGAAGTAAATGGAGGCATGAACCCAAATGGTTATCCGAGATTTTAATCTCCCTCCTTAACCGACAGTTAACTACCCTCTCCCAGAACTTCATTGTGTGACACATGAGTTTTATATCACGATAGTTGGTCTACACACCAGCACAACACTGCAAGAAATTATTTTTGCTTGAGGGATTGGAGAAATAACATTAGTAGATGAAAGGGGGGATACGACCACATTGGCATAACATTAACTGTCATTTGTCTTTTGAGGACACACACGATTCTCAAAGGGTGGGTGATGTCATAGGCCATGAACGTGGTCATACAAACCCAAGGAAGCCAAGGAATAAGGACACTTGTTTCTTTTTTTATCGGAGACTCTTGTTTTTTGTTATTCTAAGACTCTAGTTGCTTAAGGGTGAGCTTTGATGCCATGATAAATTTGTTGTCATGTGACCTGGATGACACGGGTTCGATTCACGAGAACAGTTGTTTCAATGCAAGGACAAGGTTGAGTACATTAGGCACAAAGTGACTCGAGCTCTCCGAGACCCCGCGCATAACGTGAGCTTCGTGCACTGGGTTTGCGGTTTTCCATTTTTAGGACTCTAGTTTCTTATTAGTTTTTAGAATAAAGATTTCTCATGTGAATTATCAACATGATAATTCATAGATTAGTAGTTATCCTTAGGATTTGAATTTTATTATAGTATTTGATATTGCTGAAACTCTTCGTACTTATAGGACAACAAAGTCGAATCAAGGAATGAATCGAAAATTCTAAAAATGATTTGTAAAATATCTAGAGGTTTAGTTTAACGATTCCAAATCGTCTAAGAGATCGAAAGGTTCATTCATAATAAACCACGAATCAAGAAATATATATATAAAAAAAGACTGCCCAACAATTCTCGAATCCAATGATAAAAATTAGGCTGAAAAGGTTGCAATTTCCAGAAGGTAGGAAGCATTATGGATCTCAACAACGATCCAATTAATCGTCATGTTGCGTGATCCATAACGAAGGCCGTAACATGAACAATCACACATTCGTCCCGCACTCCAACCCCCCTCCATGGCTGTCAGGATCATCACACAAATCCCATATCACAATTAACAGTGAAGGCAACTAGAAAAATACATGTAGGCACACGGTCAGAGCCCTGGCTCCTCCCACTGCTTGGGAGTTTACGGTTCTATGTTCTATTTTGATCCTCTTCCCTCACGATACTATTTCGCTATCATTCACTCAGGAGTAATTAGAATAACTAATCTTGGCAATTGGCCGGGACTGTCAATTCTAATTTTCCTAAATATTCCTTTAATCTAATTTTCTGATAAATAATATTTGATCCAATATGGTTCCATTATTCATTTCAAGTTATTACGGCTCAAAATACAGGTATATAAAAATCTTACTTGATTACGAACATGCGTTCCTTTAATTTCCATCAACTCTTCCCTCATCCTAAACGGTTTCTCCTCTTTATCTGCCAAAAAAACAAAATTTATCAAAGCAAGACACAAGAAAAATCAGACCAATAAATACACATCGATAAAGCTAAATACATCGAAAAATAAAGATTACGTTTTTGCAGACAGCAATCGAACAATACAATATTCCTCCATGGTTTACGATCTGGGTTTTTAAAATTATCAGATTTGATGGAGAGGTGACGGATACGGTCAAGAAAAATTGCCCGCGAAGGAAGATTGGCGGTTTGATCCAATAGGCCGCGGTGAATATACGACCGTTTGATTGAAAGGAAGTTTCCTAATTTGAGATATCAATGGTGTTTCTAGTGTTCTTCCACGAATTTAGACACATTTCTTCAAGAAAAATTGCCCGCGAAGGAAGATTGGCGGTTTGATCCAATAGGCCGCGGTGAATATACGACCGTTTGATTGAAAGGAAGTTTCCTAATTTGAGATATCAATGGTGTTTCTAGTGTTCTTCCACGAATTTAGACACATTTCTCTTCAGAGAAAATAAACAAATTAATTCGTGGCCCAAATTAGATTTTATTGTATATGCAGTTGTCAAATTAAAATTGAGTTCGGCCGATATATTTTGGAATTATCTTAATATATATATTGCACATTGCTAGCAATTTATTTCATATTTATTATTATTATTATTATGATTATTATTATTGTTATATATAAAAATTAATGGGTGTTATTTACACTCCAAAAGGTATTAATAACACTTCACTGATAGTCATAATCAGCTCCCTCTGGACGTTTTACACGAGAGTGATTTATTTGATGTTATCTTTGATGGCATTATTTTAAAGATGTAAATATTTCAAATGTATGATGAGATGCTCAAAAGGCATTGGTAGCATCAAATTTTCCCATGAGAGTCCATCGTCCCTTCTTTGTGCCGATTGTTTCAGTCTTCTCCAGGTTTGTTTGTCGCCTCTATTACAGGTTTTCCGCTCTTTCCCTTGTTTCTTTTCTTCTTTTTCTCTTGGTTATTGCTTTCCCATGGTTGTATTTCTCGTTATTTGGGGTCTCTGTAGTTTCGTCTGGGTGGTTGTGAGGATTAGTTTTCCTTATCCACTCGTTGACGTTCGCTGTTCTCGATGTCACTGTGCCCCTCCCGGTTTCCCTCCTTCATCGTTATCAAAGAAGATGTTCATGTTTCAAGTGATCATTCTTCTTTTCAATTTGGTGGCTTTGGGGGTTTTTTGTTCTCATCGAAGATTTGGTTCGAGGGAGCCTGTTCGTAAACGCCGGCATGGTGAGGTGAAATGGCATGGTGACTCTTATATTACTACCTTGTTTTTGATGGTTCTAGTCCTTGTGCCACTATATGTCCCGTGGAGTTCTCTGTTTTTTTATGGTTGGTGCTGCTATTGTAAATCCCCCACACATGTCGGTGCATCCAGATGTTGTGTTCTCTGCCGTGAAGTTGGTTATACCGCTTCCCTTTGGCAACGCCGCCTTTTTGGGTTTATGATGTTAGACTGGCAAGGCTTTAATTTCCTTGATGTTCCCCTTTCTCTCTCGGATCCCCTGGTTTCCACACAAGCCGGCAGTGGGCCTTGGTTTTTGGGATGTGGGCAAGTTGATGGGCACACGAGTTCAGGCACTAGGTGACACCATTTTGGTCTTATGGCCACGGTTATCTTGTCATGACTCACATTTAGCTTGGCAAAGTTTGGACCCATTGTGTTGTGCTCTTGGATTTGATCACCTTTCTGTTGTGTGTTCAGGTTGTCGTGTTTCAGTGTTGGATATTGTGATGAGAGCATACTCCCTTGTCTGTCTTTATCAGTTTAATCCTCTCTCCTATCCTTATAAATTTCTTCAACAATCATGGAAGGCAGGTTTCACCGTTCGGCCGCATCATTGGATGTTAAATATGATGGAGTCTACTTGGGATCAGCAAGTTCCATCATTGACTGTGTCATCTCTTTACACTAATGTTGTGTTTTATTGTTACTTGGCCATAGTTTTGACGTTTTTCTTCGCTTGGTTAGTTGTATCGTCTTAGCCTATTCCCTCTTAGTTGGACTCTTCACTTTCATATGTGAACTGTTGTACTTGCCGTTTGAGCTTATTATTGTTAATATAATCTATTGCTTAAAAAAATACCATTTCACTTTATAAACTTAACTTTATTTATGTCTTTATTAATCTATAAAATTTTGATATACTTTCCAAACTTATACTTTTGCATTGACTATAAAAATGTAATATTTAAATCACAAATATTTTATTATTATTATTTTTTAGCACAAATATTTCTTATTAAATGTAACAAATAATGTAAATTTTGCACTTTAAGTTCAAACATTTTAAAGATATTTATAGTCATCTCGAATTTTACAATGTCAGCTATTAACTAGATTGTATGTATTAGTTGATTTGGTTTCGTTATACTTCTCCATATAACTTATCCATTCTATTACGATTAAAGATTATATTATTATTGCAAATGACATTATTTAGTGTGGCTATTTTATAATTAACCCCAAATAATATTAACAAATTATTTAATATAGTGATATTATTATTATTCTATTATAAAGCAAATATAACTATAAGCATTTTAATTTTTAGTCTATAGTCTATTCTACAATTTTAATCTAGGTTTTTGTACTCAAGTATACGTATTTCTTACAACTTCAAAATACATTGTATTCTTGTATTATATTATAAATTTCTTTGTTATTCCTGCATGGGATGTATTCAGATTCTTAAGTTATTTTTTTACAACAAAGAATGTCAGTCATATAAACATATCACAAAACAAATAACTGTTATATGTTTAAGCTTTTTATAGTTTTTTGTTCAGTGTGTGTTTTGTTAATAAATATTTACGACTGACAATACTTTTTAATTTGCTTTTATAATATTATAATATGATTTTTGTTGAGCTTTTACTTGGAATGAATATTTTTTATACAATAAAATATTTTTGTATTTTATATGCATTGACCTACTTGTTCACCACCGCTTAACTTGTTGAACCAGTAACTCATTGACTGATTACTTGAAAAAGATGTCTAACCCGAGTTTAAAAACTATGATTATAATCAATAGATTTGAAATCTCTTCCCTTTATATGTTTAACTTGTTATTAATTAATGTATTAGATTTCAAATTCCTACAAATTGAGTCATTTGAGATCATTCCATCAAATCCAAACATCAGATTATGCAACCTAAAACTATTATGCTCGAATTTTCAAGGAATGCAATCCAGGAGCGGACCCAATATAGAAAATCAAGACATTAAACTTGACATTTTTTGTACTGCCCCAATGAATTTGTGAGTGATTATCGTTACCTCAGTATTTATTACAATCTTGATCCTTGTTTGAGTACGTAAGATAAAATCATATTCCTAAACTCGAATAAATATAACAAATAAATGTGAAAGAATACTGAGTGTTACCTTCAGCCATTGAT
Organism: Haberlea rhodopensis; assembly: GCA_907163345.1. Classification (NCBI taxonomy): domain Eukaryota; kingdom Viridiplantae; phylum Streptophyta; class Magnoliopsida; order Lamiales; family Gesneriaceae; genus Haberlea; species Haberlea rhodopensis. The sequence continues at coordinate 2,879,543 of CAJQUN010000044.1, read as the reverse complement.
GTTATAGCAAGATTTGAACGTACGCATTATAAATCCTTCATTTTCTTTTATTCGTCGTAATTAAGCCTTCTAACCATACCTCGCTATATACTGCCATTTTTTTACTTGAAGAAAGTGTGTGATTAAGGACTCCCAAACTTCTCTATTTATAGACATACTCGTTACCATCATGGAGCAAAATGTATTTTACCAAAATATCGTAAAACGCACTTCAAAAGTGCGTTTCTCAAGAAATGCAAACAAGAAGTGCGTTTCAACAAACGCAGATTGCCTATGCGTTTTTTTCTATTTTCCATTCATTTTTTTTAATATGACAACAAAAAGTATGTACGTGTTTCATGTTGTTTTGTAACTCTTCCCGCACTGAACCTGTCCCCAAGCGGGCCACCCACAATTCTTATTTCATCTTTTTTAATGATAGGTTTTTTTTAAAAGTAATTATATATATTTTTTAAAAATGTAAGATAATAATAAATTTTTCAAATGCCAAATAATAGTTATATGAAATTAAATGGCCAATTTAATAAAAAATCGTAATTTTAAAAAAATTACAAAACTAACGTTAAAACAAATCTTTACAAATATAAGTTAAAACACATATCGGATATGCAATTTTTTTTTTTTCAGTACAAGAGGTGAGGATTGTGGAACCCGAACCTCTACAATAACAAACATATATGACGTAGTAGTGCTTAACAGACTAGGTTGACCCAAAATTGGGCCATCCGATTTGGAACTGGTTAGCAACCAGTCCGGACTTGTTCTAATGTTTCGGAACCAGTAGCTTACTGGTTCCGGAGCTATCCATTTCGGAACTAGAGCATATGATTTTTTATTTGTTGTGGATGCTTCAAAATCCGCAGGAAATGCCGTTGCTTTTAAGGGTAGTGATAGATACCAAGAATAAATAGTCGAGGCAAGTCTATAACATTTGGTCCTTAAGAAGAATTTGCCCTGCATTTGGTGCTTACGGAATGTAGCAATCTTCTCACAGTCACAAAAGTTGTAAACTCTCTTACACAAAGAAAGATGAACAAGATGCAGAAAAGTTGTAGTGATACTTTGATCTTGCTTTGATTCTCAATATGATGTGTTTTAATTTTCGAATGATTGTTGCTTGAATTTTTCTTTTTCTTTTCCTTTTTTATTTTTTCTTCTTCTTCCATGGTTAATTTTAATTCGTTACGGAGAAATATCCAATAATTTTTTTTTAAAAAAAACAAATTTGGTGGCTAACCGGTTGGTTCCCTTGTGCGTTTCTTGTTACGCATATTATTTTGTTCTTCCACGTGCCTTCGAAGAAATGGGAAAATTTTGATGAATAACTTTAAAATTTTTAATTTTTTTTAAAAAATTACCTCCATAAATTTTATGAATAACATTTGTGGATGTATTTAAAAAAAATTGAGGATAGGTTAGTTCCCAAAATCTTCCGAAAGATGATTAATTATAAGACAAAAGTGTTCTTCGATTCCAAAAAATAAATACTTAAATTGCACTTAAAAATAATTAATAAAAATAATTAATTTATATACAAATAAATTGCTCTTAAAAACAAATATTATGCAACTAATGAGGCTAATTAAAAATATATCGTAAATTTAAAAAAATTCAAAAGTAATGTTAGATTTTTTTTTTACCAAACCAAAACTTTTTGAAAAATATGAAAATATTTTTATTGGTTTGTTAACAACTTCTCTTTGCCTTCAACATTACATCTTCAATGATCAGAATCATATTTTGGAGATGAATGACATCCTTGTTTAGTTTCATCACATGGGTATACTGGTGCTCATATTTCACGTGCATCAAATGAGTTTACGGGTGCCCGTATGTGACATGCACCACCAGATAAGATCGATGCACGTAACTCTCTTCTGCCGATAGAGTCTTTCCGATTAGCTACTTCACCCGCACCAATATTTTTTCTATTATCTATAAAGAGTTGCATCGCATGCACCACCAGATTGTAACAGTATATACCCAATATTTTTTTTGATCGGTATCTACCCAAGATTTTTGATTCAAATGTTAGAGGTTTTAGGTGCAGCGGAGTAGAAAAGGAGGTATCATTGTTTTTTGAAATTAGGTTTTAGAGTTTTTTTAACTTAAGGGTATTTTGGGAAATTAAAAAAAATATTTTCTAACCAATATTTTAAAAAATACATTTATGTGAATAAAATTTTAATCTAAGAGTATTTTTTTGTAATATTATTTTTTACCAGATTTATTTGCAATAACTTTATGCAAACATTACCTTTATGCATAAAAACATTATTTTTATTTTCTTTTCAAAATTTGAATTTTTCAAAAAATTAGCCAACTAATGAAGTGGAATTTCATTGTTTGTAAAATGACGAAGGCACGTGGTATTTATTTTTATATGAAAAAGTGCAAAATATTAATTTCATTAAAAAAAAGAAATAAAAGAATTATCGGTGGCCGCTTGGGGACAGGATCGGTACGGGAAGAAGTAAAAAATAACATGGAACAAACTTTTGTTGTCAGATTAAAAAAAAATTTAATGGAAAATTAAAAAACGCATAGGCAATCTGCGTTTGTTAATGTCAGACTTCCCTGCAAGAATATACGTTTCTTGATAAACGCATATTTGAAGTGTGTTTTACTATATTAAGATAAAAGTCATTTTTCAACATTATTTAATTAATTAATTTTTAAATTTAAATTATTTTATTAAATTAGTCTAAAAGATTATAATGAGATTGTGCATATAAAGATAAGATTATACACATATATAAATCCATAGAGATTATGGCGAAATTATTAATATCAAGGTATGATTATGCAAGATTGTTTTTTAATTCTTCATAATTCTTTATATGTAATGTCATATGATGAATCCGTTTTCTAGGATAAAATCTTTCGTAAGTGCGGAACAGGGAAATCCCGAGGACAGAATACCGAGCACAAGGTACCCGAACATCATTAAATCCTGGTCGGATTTTTGGTCAAAGTAATAGCGGAAGATCCGGACATAAATAATAAATTAACGGGTGTGGACGAACGTGCGTCATTGGCGCGAGGAATTCTCGGACACGTCTGGAATCCATGACACCATAATCAAATGAGATCACTATAAATACATACCTAAGGTCTCATTAAAAGGTTGGACTTTTGAGAAGAAAAAAAAAGCCTCCGAATAGAACACATATAGACTGTTGTTTAAAGTTTTGTTATTAGCATTTCGTATTTAAGTCTTGTAACAGATCAATTTTTATAGTGAAAAATTTATACTGGACAAGGTCTCGTGGTTTTTCCTTCATTCTTGAGGGTTTTCCACGTAAAAAATTGTGGTGTCTTCTACGTTATTTTTTGTTGCACTTACTTTACCAAATATAGAAAATAAAAGGATCACATCATTAGCACCGTCTGTGTGAAATTTTCGAGCTAAGGCATTGAAGGAAAAGTAATTTTTCGGGTAGATCAAAGAAAATAGATATGATTAAAAGTAAAGGTTGTGGGTTCTTAGTTAGATCCAGAATTACAAAGAAAGGTGATTGACTGCTTGAATCAGAATGTGAATGTGTTCTCATGGAGTATCGCTAATCTAGTTGGGGTCAAGCCAGAAATTGCCGAACACCATCTACATGTTGATCCTAATGCTCGGGCAATCAAGCAGAAGATGAGGCATTTTGGGCCCGATAAGGATACAATTATTGCTAAGCAAGTAGAAGAATTGTTGAAAGCGGGCCACGTACGAAAAATCAGTTTTCCTACGTGGCTTTCAAATGTGGTTTTAGTGCCCAAATTAGGAGATAAGTGGCGAATGTGTGGATTTCCGAGACGTGAATAATGCATGCCCGAAAGATTGCTACAAATTGTCAAGGATTGATCAACTGGTAGATTCAACTGCGTGGCATGAACTGCTCTGCCTTATTGACGCATATCAGGATATCATCAAGTCCATTTGGCACATAAAGATCAGCCAAAAGTATTACAGTATGAGGGACTTTTTGATACTTGGTCATGCCCTTTGGCCTAAAAAATGCTGGGGCCACTTACCAAAGATTATTGACAAAATATTCAGAGATCAGACAGGGGGAATGTGGAAGTATATGTAGATGATGTCATATCAAGAGTAAAAAGGCACAAAATCTAATTGATGATATGGAAGAATTCTTCTTTTACGAACATTTGGCATGAAGTTGAATCCTGCTAAGTGCACGTTCGGAATACATAGTAGAAAATTTATATTGGGCAAGGTCCCATGGTTTTTCCTTCATTCTTGAGGGTTTTCCACGTAAAAAATTATGTTGTCTTCTACGTTATTTTTTGTTGCACTTACTTTACCGAATATAGAAAATAAACGATCACATCATTAGCACCGTTTGTGTGAAATTTTCGAGCTAGCTAAGGCATTGAAGGAAAAATAATTTTTCGTGTAGATCAAAGAAAAGAGATATGGTTAAAAGTAAAGGTCGTGGGTTCTCATTTAGATCCAGAATTACAAAGAAATGTGATTGACTGCTTGAATCAGAATGTGGATGTGTTCTCATGGAGTACCGCTGATCTAGTTGGGGTGAAGCCAGAAATTACCGAACACCATCTACATGTTGATCCTAATGCTCACGCAATCAAGCAGAAGATGAGGCATTTTGGGCCCAAGAAGAATACAATTATTGCTAAGCAAGTACAAGAATTGTTGAAAGCGGCCACGTGCGGGAAATTAGTTATCCTACATGGCTTGGTTTTAGTGCCCAAATCAGGAGATAAGTGACGAATGTGTGTGGATTTTCGAGACGTGAATAAAGCATGCCCGAAAGACTGCTACCCATTGCCAATGATTGATCAGCTAGTAGATTCAACTGTGGGGCATGAACTGCTCTGCCTTATGGATGCATATCAGGGATATCATCAAGTCCCTTTGGCACGTAAAGATCAGCCCAAAGTAAGCTTTGTTGCAGTATGAGGAACTTTTTGTTACTTGGTCATGCCCTTTGGCCTAAAAGATGCTGGGGTCACTTATCAAAGATTAATTGACAAAATATTCAGAGATCAGATATGGGGGATGTGGAAGTATATGTAGATGATGTCATTATCAAGAGTAAAAAGGCAAACAATCTAATTGAGGATATGGAAGAAGTCTTCGGTATTTTACGAAGACTTGGCATGAAGTTGAATCCTGTTAAGTGCACGTTCGGGATGCATAGAGGAAAATATATATTGGACAATGTCCCGTGGTTTTTCCTTCGTTCTTGAGAATTTTCCACGTAAAAAATTATGGTGTCTTCTACGTTATTTTTTGTTGCACTTACTTTACCGAATATAGAAAATAACGGATCACATTAATATGGATTATGGACCATTTGATTATGGTAAGATCTGATAATTCAAAATTTATCTTACATTCTTCCACTTGACATGTGGCAAGTCTAATTATCTTACATTCTCCCGTTTATAGCCCATATAAATCAACTATTCAAGATGCTAAAATAAAGTACACGAATCATGGCGATAGTTCCTTAAAAATGATTACGATTTCCATGTACAGTATCCATCGGGGGCGAAGTCAGAATTTAAATTACCAGAGGCTGACGGCGCACCAAGTAGAACTATATGGCTAACTCGATTTTTGAGATTTGAGCTAAAAGACGAAATTTTCAAAAATTCAAACTAGTGGTTTGAAATTTACATGGGTTAGAGTTCACCCTGGCTTTAGAATAGCTCCACCCCTGATATCATGCCTCTCATGCCCATATAACCTAATGAAAAAACCATAAGTTTATTCTTGTTCTAACTTTAATGCTATTTCTCTAATCAATAAATGTATACATAAATAAAACAAATATGAGAAAATTTCATATCGGAGTTTCATCGATAATAACATCGTCTTACAATAAAAAATTACATGTAGGAACCAATCCCTAAATTTTGTGGCATCCGAATCAGGATACGGCCCTATCCTAACGACCGGGATTGGGTGGCCGCTTTGGGCCGAAAATACATAATGGAGTAATCCCTTGATCAACCGTTAATAAGAAGTCGGCAAGCCAACATGGCATGGCTTGCCGTACAATGGGCTTCAATTAGTTTTCCCCCTAGTAATAATAATTTTGTAATCCAATTAATCAATATTTGATAATTTTCCCCTAAACTATCCTTAACCGACCGACGTGATACACAATTTAGCCAAAGCATGGTTAATATCTCTCTTTTTTTTTTTGTATACATTATACATTTATACTATGTGTATAAAATTTATTAACAAAGGTGAATGTATGGAATATTAAATGGAGTGTAAATTATATCACTCATATAAATAATAAATAAAATTTAGAAAAATTACTTAATAAAAAAATTAATTAATTATGCGAAAAATAAAATAAACAATATCGAGTATTTATTGAATTTAATTAATTAAAATATAATTTAATAAGAGATTATTTTTAATCCCCGCGGGGTATGGAAGACAAGGTAATTAAGAGAGGGATTTGTTGAAATCAAGGGCGAATTTCTTCAGTTAATTATTAACTAATTAGCAACATTAATTCCTTCCCACTTTCTGAGTTGATTCAATTAATTAAGATTGCATCAGATCCAAAGCATATGGAAGTTTCTGAGTTGATTCAATTAATTAAGATTGCATCAGATCCAAGGCATGTGGAAGTGAGTTGACGACCACTCCACGGCACGTGCATCACTACTCACTCTAATAATGAAGACATTACGTGCATGCTTAATACTAATTAAATATGCATTCATAGATGATTATTAGTTAGAGCGATATTATATGTACCTCACATCGTATTATATACACGCTACTTGTGTCATATTGCATTACTCATCCACGTCGGGGGTATGTGGCATGAGAAAGCTGTGTGTTTAACTGTCACTTAATTAAGGTTGTGGTTATGTTAACCTTTTAGATTACTCACCCACGTGGGGTCTTTTGGGTATGACATTTCTATCCGTGTGATGGGTTAGTGTTGGGTTTTGGAAATCAAATAATCATGATTTTGATGTTAACAAAACTTGTTATTGTGTTGCTAACATATTTCATCAAGTGTGCAGTTCATAGATGATATCTTACAGCTTGATGATTAGAAATAAATAGGTTGAAGAAACTGGACCAGTAGATACATCCAGCAGACCTTGAGCGCTGCTGACTAAATTGATCATGTACCCGATCATCTACCGGACTACCAGCAGACCTTGAGCGTTGCTGACTAATTGATCATCTACCGGATCATCAACCGGACTATCAGTAGACCTTGAGCGGTGCTGACTATATTGATCATCTATCGGACTACCAGCAGGGGACCAGTAGACCTTGGACCAGCAGACCTCGAAGCTCCAACCAGTAGATACTTACAGCAGACCTTGAGCGCTGCTGACTAAATTGATAATCTATCGGACGACCAGCAGACCTTAGGCCAGCAGACATTGAATCAACAGACCTTAGGCCAACGAACATTGAACCAGTAAAGGCCAGCGGTTTCGACCAGCAGACCTCGGGCAGTGGACTCGACCAACGAGCCTGAGCAGCAGACTTCTAAAAATAGCCCAGAAGCAGAATATGACCGTTGCAATGTTTGAAAGCTTACAAGAATTATCCCAACGGATATATTCTTGTAACTAACGTATATATCATTACTTTGGGCTATATATACATGATTTGGAAGCTCAATAACAGCTGATTGAAGATCAATCCAAGCATTCCAAAGCAAACCCACTTGGGATTCAATTGGGAAACTTCAAAGACAAAAGCTGTTAAATGAAGAGGACTTCCCAAACCTTTGGAACCTCTTACCTTGCTGTATCAGATTCATTATGGAATCATTTGTGCCTTTGTATTCACTCTATTCATTGTATTTGTGAGCTAAAATAGAAGAGTGGATGCTATTGTAACAGTTTGTGATTCATCACAACTGGATTAGAGGTCTTTGTATGTGAGACATTAAAGAACATACATAGTTGAGTTGCTAGGAGTTCTAGTTGGATGGGGAATGTCCAACTGGATCGGGTTTGTACAAAGAGTTGTATAAATCAAAGTCTTCTAGTGTATCCTTCCATGAGATGGAAGAATGGGAGACGTAGAAGCGTTGTGCTTCGAACTTCCAGAAACAAATGCTTGTGTTTTTTACTTTACTGTTATTTATCTAACTGTTTTTACATACTTTCTTGCATATCTTTAAAATGCCTTTCAAATGGTTAATCGGTTTTAGAGCGGGCTATGCCGAGTGTCTTCCGCTCGATTTTGTAACCGAACTCGATATCGGTGCAATTATTTCAAGAACACGAGCTATTGAAGCTCAAGTTGGTTGAACTCAGGTGTTGAATGACAGCTCACCCCGGAATCGATCCTGACAGTTAATTTGACGTGAGAATGTATAATTGTCCTGCCCACATAGGGTTATGTCAATCACGAGACAAATATCTTGGGGTTGTATATGATGCAATTGTGATCTACCTTTATGATCATGAAGCTGGTGGGCCCACGTCCGGGGTTTTCATGAGCTAGTTGGACTCCAAACCTATAAGGCCCCATTGCTATGTAATTATGATTAATCCGGTGTATTAATGATTAAGCAAACCCGGGCGATTAAAAGCGAAGAATTCGAATCGAGGAGTTCCGGATCACAACACCGTATTTTTTTAATCAGATAAAATACATCAAAATAATACAAATTGGAATGCAAATCTTGTCCAACACCAAGCAAAACACATCATTAAACCACCATTTTGAACACTTGGTATACCAAACAATTAAAACATTAAAATATTGCATGGCTAGTACATAGCAACTCACGCCTACTACTCATTTTTTAATGCTTAAATTTTACCCATTTCTCTCCCAAACAATCTGACTTTCACCTTCATTTCGAAAATCCCATCCTCATTTTGTGAGAGATTTAGCCATAAGAATTCACATGCAATGGTGAATTAGTGAACTCTTGGCATGGGAGAGTAGATACCTTCAAGAATTTGAGGATTTGGTGCTAGGAAGAAGCCATGGTGGAATTTTGGGTCTACAAGGGTATGAACCTGTTCTTATCTTTATTTAGTTGAACTTTTTAGATTTTGGGTCGAAATTTAGGAGGAGACACGAAATTTGTTGGTGTCATTTTGTCAAAACAGAATCTGCAGAAATGTTGTTGCATGCAGTAGATTGTTCTGTATTTTCGATTTTCTTAACTTCCAAATCTGACTTTAAGCCTCAAACAAAAGTTGTAGATATATGTGTTGTCGTCCTGTGGTTAACATATGAGATGATTTGGACTTAAAATGAATGAGTTATGATGTTTTTACCACAAGGTGCACAATCTGGAACATGCATGTAGGCGGGTTGCACATGCAGTGTGTTCTTGGTACATCTGGGCAAACTATGCTACGATTTTGACCTTTGTGTCCTCACATGATTTGGAGTTTATTTGTGCAAGATATGCACTTTTTCCTAGAACTGCTCACTCTGTCAAAACAGAGTGTATAAGTATTTTTAACACTGTCATACTTTGTTTTGCATGTGCCTCTAGATGAGTGAACTAGCATCTGGACTTCAAATATGAACTGTAGTACTTTGAGTTTTCGTGATTTTCCAACTAGCCTCAAGTCATTTGGACGTCATATTAATTTGTTATGAGTTTTATACAAAAATGGGTCAGGCTGGAATTTGGTAAATTGTCCTGTTTTTCCAGCAGATTGTTCTTGGTCATTTTACCTAGGCTAAATGAACGAATTTGAAGATGAGTTGAACTGATGAAATGTTCATTTTTGAGTTAGCTTTGAAAATAAATTGGACCCATGTGATTTTATTAAGTATCGGACAAGTTATGAGAAGATCTCTATGGTTGCGTAGACTGAAATTTAGAGAATTGGTTTTGGGTCTAAGTTTGAGTTTTATTTTGATATGTTTCAGGCTAGTATGTGACATTATGTTGTATTTGGAACTGTTATGGCCACGTTTATTAATCCTAAGATTGAGTCGAGGATCACTTGGTAATTAGCTAACGGTTTGAGGTACGTTGAAATGAGTTGTATCATGACGTCTGGCAAAGGCGTGTAATGATACTATTGTATGACCCTTTTTGACATTACTTGATAAATCGAATTAATTGTCACTATATGATGTCTTATATGATTTGATGGTTTGGATTTCATGATATGTGAGATTACTTGACATGGATTTATGTTCACATATGATTGCATGATATATTGAGTTGCATATGTCATTAATGCATAATGATTCATGGGCATATCATATTGAGCTATCGTTTCCTTGATATCCATGATTTTGACTGAGTTGACTTACTCTGAGTGTCGGGTACGACGAGCATGGCGATGACAGGCAGTATAGGTAGTAACTGTAGTCACATGCAGGTGCGATCGGACCTAGACACGAGGGCTGGATGCAGTAACGTTGTTGCGCCTTAAAACACTACAACTCTCTTTCCTCTATTTTAAATAAAATTATCGTTTTTGTTTTGATGATTACAAAACCTATACATTTTGTACTAATGATTTTTATTGAGTATGCAGCTTAAATTATGATCAAATTTGAAGACTATAATAGTATTGAAATGCCAAAGAAATTGTCTTTTGGAAGACACGGATCGCCCCAGGCGATGGGTGCCATCGCCCCAGGCGATGGGTGCCAGGCGAGGATCGCCACGCCCATCGACAGAGGCGATGGCTAGGCGAGCATGCGGGGCAGATCGCCCCAGGCGATGGTGACCATCGCCTGAGGCGATGGCAGCCACAGGGACTTCGCCCCCGCACATCGACTGAAGCGACGCCGAGGCAATGCGCGGGCACGCGCGCGGGGAGTTCGCCCGAGGCGATGGCACGAACGCCTGAGGCGATGGTCTGGAACGCCTGAGGCGATGTGGACTTCGCCCGAGGCGATGCAAATTTTGGACATGCTGAAGCTACGGCCTTGATTTTAGCCACTGATCGCCTGAGGCGATCCAGCGATCGCCCGAGGCGATCTGTGCATTTTTGACCGTTGGAACGCGGCGATGGGTGATCGCCTGAGGCGATGGCTGAGGCGATCCAGGAGTGATTTCAGCCCTTTGAAGTGCAACGGCTAGTAGGAGCCTTGGAGGCCTTCTACACTATAAATATGGATGCTTTGGAGCATTTTGAAGCTAAGGAACAAGTCTACAACTCATACAAAGTGTTGATCAATTGTTGGTTCAAATTATATCATACTCTCCATACATTGTTGTTGTATTGGAGCTTGTGATTGTTTTCATTTGTTGAGTCTTGTTGTCTTCGTGTGAGTACACCGTGAAGGTGTTTCTGTTGGTTTAATTCATTGTAAAGGTCCTCCAACACCAAAGCAAGTTGGAAAATTGTAAAGTCGCCATCAAGTGAAGGTGGTGCAATTGTGTGGCTATCCTTGGAGCCCTTAAGGCCAAGAAGACTCGTGAAGAGTGTTGGTTGCTCGGGAAGAGCTTGTGTACTCGGGAAGAGTAGTGTGCTCGGGAAGAGCGTTGTAACTGGGAAGAGTTGTGTTGTGGCTTACTTGGAGCCCTCAAGGCCAAGAACATTTATTCTAGTGGAACCTCGGTTGGAGGTTATCTAACCGGGAAGAGGAGACGTAGGCGATTCATCGCCGAACTTCTATAACAAATATCCTTGTCTTTTATTGCTTTATTTTTCATTACGCATTTATTTATTTATTCTTTTTATTTATCGATTGACTAAAGGCTTCCGCAAAGCGCAAAATATTTTATTTTTACAAACTCATTTTAAAACGCTAAAGTAGCCAAGGAATCTCATTCACCCCCCCTCTTCGATTCCAACAAGTGGTATCAGAGCCATTTGATTTTTGTTTTAAATCAAAATTTTTATATGGCTAATCTAGCAAATGAGTTTGCTCAAGGTCAATCGACGAATCGCCCTCCGCTTTTCACGGGTGATAACTACGGTTATTGGAAGAATAGAATTTCTCTATACATCCAATCCGTAGATTATGATCTATGGAAAATCATAGTGAAAGGTCCACATATTCCTTTAAAGGAAGTTGGGGGAATTAGTGTTCCCAAAGATATGGACGATTTCACTAGAGCGGATATGATATTAATTTCACAAAATGCTAAAGCGATTAATATTTTGCATTGTGCTTTAGATATGAAGGAGTACAACCGGATCTCAATGTGCTCAACGGCAAAGGAAATTTGGGACAAATTGCAAATTTGTCATGAGGGCACTAATCAAGTAAAGGAGACCAAGATTGATCTATTGCAACTCAAGTATGAAACATTTGAGATGGATTCCGGAGAAGATGTGGATTCCATGTTTAGGAGGCTCACTCAAATCATAAATGAGCTTGCCCAACTTGGAGAGAAGTATCCTCCAAAGCAAATATGGAGGAGAGCACTAAGAGCCTTACCAAAGGAATGGGATGCCAAGAGGACGGCCATCATCGAGTCCAACAAAGGAGAAAGTGCTTCCTATGATCTTGATGAGCTCCATGGCACATTGGTGACTCATGAGCTTGAAGTTGCCACAAGGAGAGAAGTAAAGGAGGAGGATAGATCCAAGAGAAATGGGATTGCCTTGGTTGGAAGGAAAGACCACTCCGATGATGAAGAAGATGATGATGATGAGGAGATGGCATTGTTCACAAGAAAGTTCAAGAAGTTCTTCAACAAACATGGCAAGTCAAAGACCTCAAGTGCAACCAAACATGAATCCAAAAATGAGGTAACTTGCTATAATTGTCAAGAAAAAGGCCACTATGCTAACAAATGTCCTAGGAAGAAGAATAAGGACAAAGGCAAGAAGAAGGCTTTTATAGCTACATGGAGTGATAGCGACTCCGATGAAGAAGAAGCCACCAATCTTTGTTTAATGGCTCTTGGAGATGAAGGAGATGAAAGCGATGATGAGGTACCTTCTTTTGATGAACTTTTAGAGTCTTATAATGATCTTATTGATGCTCTTGGCAAAACCAAGATGAGTAATAAACTACTCAAACTTGAGATTGCTAAGAAAGATGAAGAAAATAATTCATTGAAAAATGAATTAGATTCTTTAAAGATATCCTTTTGCAAATATAGTGAAAGTAGTCAAAAGATGAGTGAATTGCTTGGATTACAACGATGTAGCTTTGACAAAGCCGGGTTAGGCTTTTCAAACAAATCAAAATCTTTTTCAAGCTTGTTGGCCAAAGCAAAGCACAACTCTCCTACTTGTAACTATTGTTGTAAAAGTGGTCATACCAAAAATAAGTGTAGGTTTGCTAGAATCCAATACCAACCTAATAAAAGGTGGAAATGGATTCCAAAGGTGCCAAAGGAAGCTAACCATCTAGGACCCAAAAATCCAATGGGTACCAAAGTTCCTCCAATTGTAAATTTGTCTTGTAGGGACAAGAATGGAATGAAGGATGAAGGGCCAAGCAACTCAAAGGAGGAGTTTGTATTATTCACCACTATAGAAGAAGCACGAGGCATAGGACCAATGACAAGAACGCACTCTTGTCATCAAAGGTAAAATTTATTTTATACATTTTAAATGAGCAATTCAAAATTAATTGGCACAAATTAATTGTGACCAATAAATAATGAAGCTCAATATTGATAGGAGTAAAATGCATAACCCCTTAGCATGTGCACATATAAATTGTTTTATTGCATGATGTATGCCTATCCTTTTATAGTAAGTGCAATGAATTCTAATTTGAATATGTTATATGATATTATGTGATTAAGCATGCTATATTTGTTTAGATGCTCTATCTTTGAAATAATGCTATCATGATCTTAATAAATTTATCAAATGATGATTTGAGAATTCTAATGTTTATTGGGCACAAATGCATGAAATTTTGGTAGAACATATGCACATTTTGCACATTTTGAATTCATTGTTGATCGCCTTAAAACGCATGTTTGTATTCCTCAAAATGAATTAATCTTATGCTTATTTTGGGCTAGTATATGCTTTATGAGGAACATGTATAAAATATGGCTATGTGTCAACATATATTTGTGATTTGTCTATTTAATTTTTGTATTTTTTGATTATCACAAAAAGGGGGATAATTGTGTGATAATCTTGGAGTTTACTTCATGCATAGTTTAAGGGGGAGAGCTTGTGTATGCATGGTTTGAGGGGGAGAGTTGTTTACTTTATGCTTTACTTGAATATTTTGTATGTGCTATACAATTGTTAAGGGGGAATCAAGTTTACTCACATTTAATTTCAAAAATGCATTTTGAAATCACCTTTCAAAAGTCACAAATTGTGAATTATTATGTTTTTGAGATTATGTGTTTAATTTTTGTTGTTAGATGGTTTAATGTTAGTTAGAATTATCAAAAATAATTTTTTGGTCCAAAAATTAGCTCAAAATGTTGCCAAACCATCGCCTCAGCATTCTGTGCGCAGTGTCTCGTCCGTGGCTCGCATCGCCTCAAACGATCGCAAGCATCGCCTCGGGCGTGGCTCGCATCGCCTCAAGCGATCGCAAGCATCGCCTCGGGCGTTCCCGATCGCCTCAGGCGTTCTCCAGATCGCCTCAGGCGATCTCGTTTTTTAAAGACAGAAGGCTACGGCTTTTGGTCATTTTTTTCAGCAACAATTCGTGTTTTTCACCCATAATTCGAGATTTCTTCATCATTGTTATAATCGATCATCCTAAGCCTTTCCAAACAATCAATTTCACTTTCCAAACACCAAATCTTCCAATTCGAAATTTTTGCAAACCCTAACCCCTTTTCTCAAAATCGAATCTTTACCTCAATTCCCTTAAATTTCTTGCAATATGTCTCGAAGCAACCGAGAAGAAGGAGAATCAAGCCGGAGGAGACGCTCTAATCGCTCCAATAGGAATTATACGGGTCCTCCACTTGATGGTAAGCCAATTCCGGAAGACTATCTTACTCGCAAATTAATTCCGGGTTATATCTTTGATTTCGATTTCCTTAGGACTTCCCAGCTCCCTATTCTTGATTGGATTCAATTCCAACAATGGGAAAATTTTTTCAAACCCCCTAGAAAGAACGATTTTTTGTATCCATCCATGATTCATTCTTTCTATGCCAATCTTGAACTGTTTGAGGGTGATGGTGAGTTAACTATCAAAACCATCGTTTGTAATCGCCCAATTGAATTCAATAGCACTGAATTAGGAAATATTCTTCGCATTCCTTCGGAGGGTCCGGCTAAATTTGCTCTAGCTACTTGGCCCAATGATGGGGTATGTGATCCTGCCCAAGCTTTGTATCTCATATTTGGCGGAACCCCTCAATGTCCAAACCAATCCTTTCTTGTGAATTCCATCCCTACAAACTACCAAATCCTTCACAAGATTGTGATCACCTCGATGATCCCTCGGGATGGTGATCGTCTTAGGTTGAAATTCTCTGATGTATATTTGATGTATTACATCATTACAATGACCCCCTTCAACCTACCTAGATTCATTGTCCAAATCTTTAGGAACACCGCCCATAATCCTAAAAAGGTTATTCTCCCATTCGGCCGTGTCCTAACAAAGATTTTTCTTCATTTCAACCTTCCTTTCGATGACAATGAGAAACTCCCTATCAAGTCCAAGGACACCTTCAATCTTAGGTGTTTTCTGTTTAACAAAATCTCTTGGAATCCTTTCACTTCCTGTTGGGTTAATGATCCGGGGAACCTACTTTCTGCCTTCAATCCTAAAGATCACCACTCATTACCCATTGATAGGATGACTAGTGCCCAAAGGGTTCATTTTCCTTTCTTGATTGAACCAAATATCGATGAGCCACCCATTCAGCATCAATCCCCATCTACATTTGATGACATGATGAATATTGGGGCGGATATTCCAGCTCCTGATAGTCATCAACCTTCTTCTTCTTTTGAATTCAATCCAGACGCCTTTGCCTTTTTTACTTCTCAATTCCAAAGCCTTCGTGAGGATATGAACTCACAATTTCAATCCTTGAGAGTCGATATGAATTCTCAATTCCATTCCCTTCGAGATGATGTTGCGTCTCTTCGAGCTTACCAAGACTCCTCGAGAGAAGATTTGTCGTATTTACGACATGAAGTGGACGCTCTTCGTTCTCAGTTTTCCAATGCTCACATGGATGAGGATACTACTCACGGGAATGATGGTGATGGTGATGGTGGCTTGGATTGAGTTGTCATTGTTTTAGTTTTTTTTTAGTGTTTATCTTTTTGTAATTATTTGTAAGGATTAAATGGTTAAATGATGTTGGAAGGAATTTATTGTGTATGTTGATGGATTTTAAGATGTTGATTGGATTTTGAGTTGATTGTGTATTACTTGGATGAATTTATGGTTTATTCAATTTTTAAAGGGAACTATGTCCAATTTTCTTAAAAATCCTTTACCCTTTTTTATTCTCACAAAAAGGGGGAGAATGGTTATGTAAACTTGGTGTAAACTTAATTGATGAAATGCTATTTGCACCTAATTGTGTTTACAACTTGTGACATATTTTGTAAAGGTGATAAAAATGCACATTGAAACATTGTTTATCATTGCATTCATTAAGGGGGAGTTTAAACTCTCTATGCATTGCATTGTTATAAGTTTTATTTTCTTTCAAGTTTACCGGGTTTTGTGATCATCAAAAAGGGGGAGATTGTTGCGCCTTAAAACGCTACAACTCTCTTTCCTCTATTTTAAATAAAATTATCGTTTTTGTTTTGATGATTACAAAACCTATACATTTTGTACTAATGATTTTTATTGAGTATGCAGCTTAAATTATGATCAAATTTGAAGATTATAATAGTATTGAAATGCCAAAGAAATTGTCTTTTGGAAGACACGGATCGCCCCAGGCGATGGGTGCCATCGCCCCAGGCGATGGGTGCCAGGCGAGGATCGCCACGCCCATCGACAGAGGCGATGGCTAGGCGAGCATGCGGGGCAGATCGCCCCAGGCGATGGTGACCATCGCCTGAGGCGATGGCAGCCACAGGGACTTCGCCCCCGCACATCGACTGAAGCGACGCCGAGGCAATGCGCGGGCACGCGCGCGGGGAGTTCGCCCGAGGCGATGGCACGAACGCCTGAGGCGATGGTCTGGAACGCCTGAGGCGATGTGGACTTCGCCCGAGGCGATGCAAATTTTGGACATGCTGAAGCTACGGCCTTGATTTTAGCCACTGATCGCCTGAGGCGATCCAGCGATCGCCCGAGGCGATCTGTGCATTTTTGACCGTTGGAACGCGGCGATGGGTGATCGCCTGAGGCGATCCAGGAGTGATTTCAGCCCTTTGAAGTGCAACGGCTAGTAGGAGCCTTGGAGGCCTTCTACACTATAAATATGGATGCTTTGGAGCATTTTGAAGCTAAGGAACAAGTCTACAACTCATACAAAGTGTTGATCAATTGTTGGTTCAAATTATATCATACTCTCCATACATTGTTGTTGTATTGGAGCTTGTGATTGTTTTCATTTGTTGAGTCTTGTTGTCTTCGTGTGAGTACACCGTGAAGGTGTTTCTGTTGGTTTAATTCATTGTAAAGGTCCTCCAACACCAAAGCAAGTTGGAAAATTGTAAAGTCGCCATCAAGTGAAGGTGGTGCAATTGTGTGGCTATCCTTGGAGCCCTTAAGGCCAAGAAGACTCGTGAAGAGTGTTGGTTGCTCGGGAAGAGCTTGTGTACTCGGGAAGAGTAGTGTGCTCGGGAAGAGCGTTGTAACTCGGGAAGAGTTGTGTTGTGGCTTACTTGGAGCCCTCAAGGCCAAGAACATTTATTCTAGTGGAACCTCGGTTGGAGGTTATCTAACCGGGAAGAGGAGACGTAGGCGATTCATCGCCGAACTTCTATAACAAATATCCTTGTCTTTTATTGCTTTATTTTTCATTACGCATTTATTTATTTATTCTTTTTATTTATCGATTGACTAAAGGCTTCCGCAAAGCGCAAAATATTTTATTTTTACAAACTCATTTTAAAACGCTAAAGTAGCCAAGGAATCTCATTCACCCCCCCTCTTCGATTCCAACAAACGTACATAGGATGAGGCGCAATGTACGTATACTGTCACCCTCTGCTCGAGCTTTGATGATTTGATGATATCTTCCTTTGGACTCCGATATTTGGTATCTTGAGATTCGATTCTTTGTACCCATTCATACATGGTATGCATTGCATGATACTTTGTCATACTTGACATGATCTATTTATTTCTCGTACTGGGTTCTGACCCCCGTAGTGTGACCTGTCATGTCTTTGTTGTATGGGCATGACATCTGGTACAGGTGGACGTATTGCGGATGCTCGATGTGAAGCATCGGTGAATACCGGAGCTCCTTGAGAGCGAGCTCGGGTTTATGTTTTATGTTTTGAGTCCCAGTAGTTGTTAGAATATTTTTAATTATGTTTTGAATTACCGGGGTATGCCCCGAGTATCTGTATTTTAAGTATTCTACTACTGGTTGATTTATACTTGATATGGATGTTATGCTCAACGTGTTAAATGGGAAACTGGAATTACGTATTTTCAGTATCACTATATATGTATCACCTAAAAGCGAAAAAATTTTAGGGCCATTTGATAAGACCTTTAAAATAAATCTTCCACTGTTTACGCAAATTAATCATTATGTGTTAATTAAACACCACATTAGGATCGGGCCCTCACAAAACCCACTAAGAAAATATGATTTTTCGTTCATTTGTCATGAGGGTGATGAATTCGAAAAGTTTAGTGGGAGCATTCAATAACTAAAGTCCATAGTTTTTGAATTAATTAATAATCAAACGGTTTGCATATATTTCTGTTTATTCTCAGTATTGTGATGCCGTGAATCCGATTACATCAAGTCTCGATATAAACAAATTAACCACCAAATTATTCTGATTGGCTATTAATTTTAAAATAATGCTTGCTTCTAAAAAGTTACTATATATCATTGGTGGGAGTCTCCTGTTAAAGTGTCTCCCGATTCGTCTCATGAAGAGATCGCCACACTTGAGAAGTGGTGGGACGATAATCTTTGGGCTAGGTGTTATATGATAGCATCAATGTCACCAATGAGTTTCAACACATATATGATAAACTCGTTCACATTGATGATATTTTCCAGCACCTACAATTTGTTGTTCGGTGAATGGACACGATTTCTGAGACTCGTGACTTCAAAAAGAGCTATTTTCATTTCACATGCAAGATGCGGCTTCGATCTATGAGCATGGTGTAAGAAAAACATCTCTTCTTGAGAAATTGGAAAATCTGAATGTGACAATACCTCATTAACTAACTGTAGATTTGATCTTATAGTCAAAATGTTGGAAACTCATGAGTCATTGATTCAAAGGGATAAACGTGTTCTTCTTGTCGAATCTTCTACCAATGGTAGGAAGAGTTCAAGGATAAAGAATAGGAAGGGAAATGATTCACAACCTCAAAAGACGAAAATGGATATAATAGCAACTAAGAAGGAGCAGCATCTATGTTTTCACTGCTGGTCACTGGCGCAAAATTGTAAGGAATACCTAGACCAGAAACGTTCTAGAAAGGGTATGTTTTATACAAAATTTAAATATTTCTATTGATTCTACTTCGTTGGTATATGATACCAATTGTGCTCACATCTTTGCAAAGAGTTGCATATGTTGAGAAGAGTATAGAGTCCTAGGAAGGTGAAACATATCTGAGGCTAAGCATTGTAGCAAGAGTTGTTGCAAAGGTTGTTTGAAACATTTATTTAATATAAAATCTCGAACTGGTTAGGAACTAGCTTGAGCAATTATTTATTTGTTCTAGATTTAATCATGAACATTGTTCATATTTTGATAGATAATTATATTCTTTTAAATTTGCAAATATGATTTGCAGTATTTTTAAGAATGCATGTTTTATTGAATCTTGTGAACTTATGAACGATTAGTATGATAATGTTCAAAGAATATAAAAAGAATGATAACTTAAATCCCACATATCTTTAGCATGTGCTGAATGTCCATTGAATTTGCTTCTTATGGACGTATGTGGAGCACTAGATGTTAGTGTAAGATGATGTTGAGTTATCTTAAAGAGAATGTGATTCTCTCTGAGTAACTCTCTAAAGTTACATATTTGTTGAACATAATTCATACTAATACAGTGACGAAAACTCCATATACGATATGGACTGAAAAATAATCCAAATATAGATTTGAGATTGTTCTGCTTATATGAAGCAGCCAGTGGGAGAGAAAGATAAGTTGGATAATTGATCCATCTTATGTTATTTTGTGGAAATTTATATTATCAATTGGAGACAAAGTGTTTGTTTCACAACTGCAGTCTTTCTACAGAAAATGTTTCTATTAGAAAGGAATGACAATATATTATAACTTGAAAGGGTTTAAGAACCACAAACCACTAGGAAAGTGAAAGCGGTGAAATTAATTGAGTCAATCATAACGTTTGAACTACACATACCCAAGAGATCTAGAAGTGGTTTAAGAACTCCTGATAAATTGAATTTACTCATAGAAATTAGTCAAAATGATTTTGACCATGGATGTGTCGTAGGACTTTCAAGGAGACGATGTTGGACATCGTTTCGAGGTATTGATGAGATGCTATAAGATTTGAAATAGACTCCATGTACTTTAATGAGATATGGACCTTAGTAGATTCTCTTTGGAATTATTCCCATAGGCTGCAAATGGATCTACAAGTGAAAGCTTGAAGTGGGTGGGAAGGTAGTGACCTTCAAAGCTTGACTGGTGGGAAACGTTTATTTTCATAGGCAAAGAGTTGTATGTGAGGAACTTTTCATCAGTTGTGATGCTATACTCTATTTGGATTTTATTAGTTATATCTGCATATTATGAATATGAGATATGACAAATGGATGTGAAGACAACATTTCTCATTGATGACATTGAGGTAGAAATGTAGCAGCCAGAGGTGTTCAAAATCATTGGGAGTGAGCAAAAGGTTTGCAAACTCCAGAGGTCCATTTTTGGGCCTAAGAAGGCATCCCAAAGTATGAACTTCCGTTTTGATAACATCATCAAAGTATTTGGTTTTGTTAAAAACCCGGAAGTGATATGTGTGTGCAAAAGGGTTATTGGGAGCACAGTTACATTTGTCATGTTTTAAGTCGGTGATATCCTACTTATTGTGAATGATATTGCATTAATCGATTAAAGCATGGTTATCTACTAATTTCTTCATGAAAGATTTGAGAGAAGCATCTCATATGCTTGGCATAAAGATCTATAGAGATGGATCTATGATCATGCTTGAGCTCTCTCGATCTACGTACATAAACAATGTGCTAAAGAGTTTGACATGGAATAGTCAAAAATAGGTAACCTCCCAATTTGTCATAGTGTTCATATCTCGAGGTCAATGTGCATTATATTGATGAGGATAGAGAAAAGGTGACATTGGTACCTTATGTATCGATTTTTTAATAGCATAATGTATGCTATGTTATGTACTTGGCCTGATGTATGTTCTTAGAGTAATGGACAGAGATCAGACAGATCCCGGTGAAGGTCACTGAAAAACTGTGAAAATAATCATAAAGTACTTATGAAGAACTTAGGATATGTCCATGGTTATTGGATCTGTAAGTGGAGAAATTTGACTTTCAATTAGGTTTTATTCAAAATACTACAATTCGAATTATAAAATAATGGTTTTATTACGATCACACCCCCTAAAAAATATCATAATTATGACATCCCTCTCAAAATTTAGGACAAAATATAGGTCGTAGTTAACCAGGGACAATTTGGGATTTCATTAAAAATTATGGCCTATCGTTTATTTTACTAACTGTTGGACATGTCTTGAATGTTTAATCTAACCTGTGGGGAGTTTTTGTAATTTTTCAAACCATAAAAATATATTTTTATAATTACGTCAAAATCGAGGGAGTAAATATAACTATCCCCATCTATTATAGTGTTTTTGGGGATATTGATTGTTACTTATAGAGGTGGTTGTTGAATGCCATCCAATTTTTTTATTTTTTTTATATTTAGAATTTTTTGAAAATTGGGATGTGACATTCGGGGTCTTGATGGTCTAGGTGCTTATGAGTATCTTAATTAATGTCTTAAATATTAAGTTATAGAATTAATATATATCCATATCGAACAAGCTCAAGTTTTGAGTCAATTAATTTCTAAAAATATATACCATTGCCATGATTTTTCAACAGAAAATAAATATTCTAATAATTATCTAACAACATTATGAAAAAAAAAACAATAGAATGGAAGGGATCTAGCTTCTTTACATGATTATGGAAATTATACTATACACAAGACAGCTAGACTAACTTAGAAAATTAAAGGGAATTTTTTTAAAATGAGGAATCAATTCTTTTTTTAAGTAATAAATTTGATTTCAAGGACGTAAAGGAACCCACTGATACTTGCCTTGCAATGGAAAATCCTTCGCTATATCATAGTTATACCTGAAAAAACGTACGCAATCATCAATCAAATTATTACTCATTTGAATTTAAAAAAAAAAAAAAACATTGCTCATTACGATGCTATAATGAGCGGTTTGTTTGATGATGCCCTTAAGGACAATGCCCTTCAGAACAGCAACCAACAAACCATAATGAGCGATGGGTGATGCGTCTTATCATGCGCACTGTAGATACATAGTAATGCTTGTATACATGCTGTGGGGAGGAATTAGCTTACTTTTCGGCGAACCGTTTCTGCTCGTACTTCTCCGCCGCCGCGAAGAAATCTTCTATCTCCGCTTCCGACGGAATCTTCTCCGACGTTGAAGAGGCACTATTACGGTGGGGCCTCAATGCATGCGGCGTCGATTCCATTAACGATTGCTCGGAATCTCCATAAATCTCGCTCGTTGGACTCGACTGAATTCTACTGAAAATTTATAACCACCGAAAACAAATAAGGAAACAATAAACAAAGTACGAGTAAAAATCCACATGAAAATGATTAGTATATACATGTACTAAGAACCTGCAATTGATCGCCATGGAAATTTCCGTTTCCAAACCTTCGCAAGGCAAGTCAACTATATTCTGAAAGATTAAAACACAAATGATAATACAATCCCAACCACCAGCTATGGTACTCGAGAAACGAACACCACAAAATCCTCGGAAACGGAGTACAGGTCATCAAATTCCAGATTCTCACCTCTAGATCTGGTGACACAACACTCTTCGTAACTTCATCGTTCGACTCATCATCATCTGCCGAGCAGCCGTAGGTCACAGACGCCGCAGAAGACTCGGAGTTCTCCGGCGATTTCACGTCGCCGCAGTACACACACTCAAGCTCGGAGCACAATTTCCTCTTCTTCATGGAATTCAACAGTAAGTCTTCCTTTGCCGTTGCTCCGCTCTCCTCACTTCTTTTCCGGTGATATTCCGCCATCTCTCCCTACATAAACATACACATAGCAATACATATATATGTACGAGAATTCAAATCGTAGGTGTTTGTTTGTGTGTGATATCTTAAATGGCTAAAAGCTGGTTCTCCTTTTTCTATAGCTTCCGGGGATAGGGGCAAAATGGGAAAAAAAAGATGCTGATTTGATATTCCAGATTAAATGAACCGGTTAACGTAACATGTGGTCCTGAACCCGTTAACGGTGACAGGCACATGTCGATGCCGTTACCAGAAATATCGGACCCCATACAAATACAAAATATGTGTATTTTATTTTAGATATTAAATGCTTGTTTTGTTTGATTACCATGTTGAGTACAACATTATTAGTAGCGGTCTATATTCGGTTAAAACTGAATTGATCGAATCGAGTTATTTGATTTTTATTTTTCCCAAATGGGACCGATCGAATTGTATATTAAAAATCGAACTAATCGAATCAAATTAAAATATATTTCGACCAACAATCAAATTAACCATTATTTTTTAAATTTAGAAAATAAGCTAATTTTATTTTAAAATTTTAGAAAATTAAAAAATAAAATCAAATAAAAGTATAAGAGTAATTAATTTTATAAAAAATATTTAAGAACATTAAAAAATTATTAATTCGGTTAACCGATTTTGTAAAATGAAAATCGAAACCAAATCAAATTAACCGGTTTTTTAAAAAGCCAAAACCTAATTACCAATCCAAAATTTTGTATTAATTCGTTTCGGTTGGCTAATTCGGTTTAACCAATATATATATATATATATATTCCCTCAATTGATATGATTTTAGCCATCTGGCGTGTATTTGTTAATGTGAGTTTCAATATTACTCTGGACGCTCATATGCATGGTTTCTGCTAGGATCGATTTCACGTATTTACATTCTACTTCTAGAATAATGTCTACACGTTCGGTCAATTGTTGCGGATCATAAAATTTTATTAAGTCATAATCAAGCTAATTAAAATTTATTATCTAACAATTACAAAACTTTATGAATATTTAATATATATATATATATACACACAAAATTAGTTTATGATCTGATTATGGTTTCGTTCCCACCTTTGATTTTCAGGCATCGGAATCGCATCTTAAGTTTTAGCTTGATTTGGTTTTTAAAAACACTGCTTCAACCTTTCGTTATGGTTCATGGTTTCAAAGGTACGGTTTTAGTATCTGTTTGAAACTAACATGTTTTGAATATTACATTGTACAAACAACTATACAAAACATACAGTAAAACTCCATAAATTAATACTCGATAAATTAATAATCTCTCTAATAATATTTTTTCTGGTATCAACTTGGGCCAGTTCAAAAAATCAATAATTTTGATAAATTAATAAGCTAATATTTTTTAGGAAGACCCTTATATAAATCTATAGTCTCGTTAATATCATAAATTAATAATTCACTAAAATTACAAACATAACTAGGACAATTTAGTAAAAATAAGAATCTATCATTTTTTTGTTTTTTTCTTCTCAAAATTCAAATCTAGTTGGATTAATCTTTAACTTTTCCCATTGTATTCAAAAGTTCTGATGTCGTGTTCTCGAAATGCAACAAAACATTGTGAAGAGTTATTGTCGCTATAAATGATTCCTTTCTCATGATCAGTACCAAAGGCACTGAATTATTGTCAGCTTCATACTCTAACATGATTTTCAATGATACTGACAACAATTTCTTTTAAGCTTTTGGATCTCTAAATATTTATTTCACATGGATAATCCAACTATTGATTGACATCTATTTTATTGTTGTAATAGAGATCATTAATTAATACCTCTCTAAATTAATAAAATTTTATAGCCCCCGTATTATTAATTTATAGAGGTTTTATTGTAATAATTATCCTTCACACAAACCAACCATCACCTCCCCCAACAAATAACGAAAAAATGATTGTATATATCTGATTTGGGTTTCACTTATATACCAACTCAATATTAAAATATTAACATCTTTTAAATAAAAAAATGCATAAATTAACCTACAAATTATTTTAGACCAATTATATTGAATCTGTTCAAATCGAGTCCATACAAATATTTTACATATATATACTCATTAGTGATGGCAATGGGGCGGGTCCAAACCCGGACCCGTATTGAACCCGACCCGCCGGGGCGGGTCCAAACCCGCTTCAACCGGGTTTGGAAGCGGGGCGGGGCGGGTCCTGGGATTGCCCCAACCCACCCCGCACCCGCCCCGCTATGCATTTTTACTTTTTTTAAAAAAAAATTAATATTGAATATACATTTCACTTCTTTGATTGTACAATAATGTGTTATTGTTTAATTTCATATCAAATTCATGTGTTTATGGTAAAGAAGTTGAACATTTTGAAGGGAAAAAAAACTAAATAATAAATATTTGATAGTTTAAAGATAGTTTTACGATGCTTATTATAAATATTTACTAGAGGAAAACATTAAATTCAATCTCAAAACTCAATTTTTGTGTTTCAAAATTAATTTCTACCAAATTTTTTTTTTTATAAAAAAAAATTGTTTGCGGGACAGGGCGGATAAACCCGCGAACCCGGCGGGTCTAAGCGGGGCGGGGCGGGTATGAGTTTTATGTGTAGCGGGGCGGGTCCTGTGATTGGCCAAACCCGTCCCAAACCCACCCCGTTGCCATCCCTAATACTCATCACATCAATCGCAAAATCAAATATCTAATCATTTTCGATAGTTATAGTTAGTGAAAAGATAGTTTAAATATTTCAACAAACGTAGTGGCGGAGGCAGGTGTGCGGTTTTTAGTTTTTTTTTTTTAAATAATATGTTTTTACTCTTAATTTTTAAAAACAAAAAAATTTCGTCCCCTTAAATTGATAAGGGATAATTATATCTGTACCCATCAACTTTAGCCTAATTACAGAAACTTTCCCTCGACTTTGTAAAATTAAAGAGACATTTCCTCTGATGTAACACCGTAAAAAAAATTAACAAAATTTACAAAATGACATTTTTGCCCTTTTTATATGTAATATAAAATTTTCAAAACATAACAAATACACCCACTATAATATATGTAATATAAATTTATCAAAACATTACAGAAACACCCATTATAGTATACTATACATGACAGTTACATTCCATTTAGTGTCATATTATTTTCATTTATTTCCAAAAATTATTTATTAAATACTTTTAGTTTTCATGTTAATGTTAATATTTTAAAACAACTTTTATAAAAATTCATTCATAATTAACTAATCGTATTATTATTATAGTATCATATATTTTCTTGGTAATTATGATCATAAAAAGATCTTGTAATATCAAACACATCAATATATATAAAATAAATTTATCCAAATATTGTAACATCTTATTCTTAAAATAAGACTTCAATGCCTATGAACTATTTAAAATAGTTTGACAAATATCTTTTAGACAATTATATGCTTAGATGTTGAATTTAAATGATATTACTTATGTTTTAGACAAAGGTATTGAATGATACTCGATGTTTTATAGATCTGGTTTGTTCGATTTATTGTTATAATCGGTAAGTTTGGTTGGCTGGAAAACAAATTCGGTCGGTTCAGACCAAATGCACACCCCTACTTGAACTCGTATTTGAGTGGTTTGGTTTTCAAAGTTTAGATTTTTATCTTGTTACTCAAATTATTAATCATATATTATTTATATTTTAAATCATTTATTGAAAGTACGATGATTATATATTACCAAGTTTTTTACGGTTTGTTTTGTTGAACCAATATTTATTGACGTCAACTCGGAAAACAGAAATCAAACATATTGTTCTTTAATTTGACTTTAAATTCGATTTAATTCAAAATATTCCAAAATGATGTTATTTCTCATAAACGTTTTTTAATGCTGTATATATATAAATTTTGAATTTTTTATGGTATGAGTTGATATTTTACAAAATTGAATAAAACTGATAAAAAATTAAATTTTTAGGAAAATAAAAAGGTTTGAGTAAGTAGTAATTGTATTTGAAACAAACAATTCGAAATAAAAAATAATGGTTTCATTACGATTCACCTCCTAAAAATATCATAATTACAAAGACATCAGTCTGAAAATTTAGGTCAAAATTGACCAGAGACAATTGCGGTTTTCATTAAAAATAGGGGTTGTTTATGTAACGATCGTCTATTTTTTTTAAAAGCAGAACTTATCTGTAATATTTAACATTTCATGGAAAATGTACAAGTCGCAACAATGTACAAGCCTTGGATTCAAGTGGGTCCAGAGAGAAGTTCACGAAACTTGGCCCTGTATAGTAACCCCCTAGAATTAAGGGCTCTTGTCTCTGTCCCTTTGCAGATAAAAGTTTGAGCTACACGCAAAATTTAATAGTGACAGGTCCTCCGCAGTCCGCAGTCTGCTCATACGAGTGTCCAAAGCGATTTATTCTATGCTATCTGAGTAGTGTTTTATAGGTATATCCAATCATTTATTGGGAATATCCTCACTTAACATTATTAGGAATATTCTCAATGAATGGTTGGATATACCCCATGGGGTAGCATATAATATTTCGTCGATTTATTCTATGTTACTCCATGGGGTAGTGCCCCACGAGGTACATCCAACCATTCAATCTGCTATGCTTCAGAAATTGCTAGTGTGATGAAAAACATATAGCATACAAAATTAAATCCTGCCCATCACCAATTCCTCAATTTTTGAACTTCACAAAATTTAAGATATACGCTTTTTTAGTTAAATTCAAATCAAATCTGCACAAAATTGAAAGTTAGCCTAATAAAACTTCAGTATTTGGGAAATCAAATTTGAAAAAATAAAATAAAATTCCTCTAATTTCAACGTTTGTAAAGGCTTATTTCCCAGTTTTTTCATTAAACCATCGCAAGAATATTGGTATGAGATATCCTATAACACATACGATCACATAAAATGCAAGGCGATTATCATGGAAATCATAGATGTCGGAATCACAAAGCATATCAAGGCACATGAACATAGTGGAGTCTTGCGGATAAGGCGCAAGACAAAAAACAAGGGAAAATTTCGAGCCTGTACCAGATGGTAAAAGTTTTTTCGGTCCATACCACCAAAATATTTTGTTTTCAACTAAGTCCATTTTAGGTCAAAATTACAAAATGATCCATCAATTTCTTCTTCATGCATCTGAAAGAATGCTTCAAACTCTGGAAAGATAGCGATGAAATACGAGATCCTCCGGAAATGCATAAGCAGCGTCGACGAATGTTCATCCTCCTTCATGTCATCCCTCGGAGCAGATAACTTCTGCTAGAAAGCCTATGTTGTGAAGATTGAAGAATCTAACTTTTTTTTTTGTCAATTCTTTCATAACTAGGCTGTAACAAACAGTCAGCATTAATAATCAGGGGTGAACGAGCTTAAAATGAATAGTTCCAGTATAGTGTAATTTATTCTTATGATGCTTTTTCTTAGTAGTTGTAATATTATGATTAGTATTTAGCTTAAAAAACCTCTGGTTCTTTTGCACGATTCTTTATATTCTTGCCTCTGATTTGTGAATTCAAACTTCAAGTATATAGTGCTATCTTCTTGGTTTGCTGTGAGATGAGTTTTGAATTTGTGATTGTTGATTGGCACTTTAACATGAAGATTCGTTAATGCTTAATTTATCATGTGAAGTTAAAGAAAACCTCATGCCTTAATGGAGATGTGCAGATAACTCCTTCACGTCAATTCTTGTGCATATCGTATGTTTGTCAAAATATCTCTTAACTTAAATTTACTGTTTAAGTGGTTGTTTTAATTATTGTTTTAGTTAAATTTGGGATATTTAACTAAAATATCCCAAATTGGAGTAATTTTTTATGTTGATCAAATTAGATGCAAAATTACAGTGTATGAGTCTATCGATGCATGTAATTTACATGCGTCGATAACATGTACCGACTTACTAAAATCTTGAAAATATTCTACTTGGTTGATTGGGAGGAGCAGTAGCTCGGGGAATTGAAATTGGCAAATAATTCTTCAATGAGAAATAATTTTTTTTGTGGATTTTGAATGTTAAACTCAAAATTACAGTGTATTGAGATGTTCTATGACTATGTTTTTGGCTAAACATAGTATGAGTCTATCGATTTACATGCACCAATAGATTCAGCGGTACATGTAATCAATATATCAAAATACACTTTTTAGAACCATTTTGATCAACTTAGTTATATATTTAATTCTTGCTTTTATTTTTTAATCTCATTAAAGCATCGCAACAATAGAATTATAATCTAAACTTCTATAATTTAGAAATAGAATTATAATCTAAACTTCTATAATTTAGAAATTAAATTTAAGAGTTCGTATTTTTCGAAATTTTCCACTCACTTATTCGGTCAAAAAACCAAATTCAAACTCATTATATTATGATTTCTTTTTATCTTCCTCGGTATTTAAAAAATAATGCAATATTTAGTATTCAATATCAATAGGTACAAGTCTACTAAATCAACACTACAAATTATTTCGGTATCGGATTGATAGGATGCATTCCAGTTTTGGTAAAATATATAATTTTTGGATATTAAAAGTTACGAGTTACCACTTTTGCTCATAAATTCTAAGCCGAACAAAATATTTGTCCATACAAAGATCTTTGCATTAGTTCATTGGCATGCTATCTATTGGTGTATGTAATTTACATGTACTTATAGATTCAGGCGGTGCATATATTTTACATGCACCAATATATTATGTTTTTTGGTTAGAGACAATATTTGAGTCTATCGGTGCATGTAATTTACATATACCGATAGACGGTGATGCACCAATATACTATATTTTTGGTTAGAAACAATAATTGAATCTATCGGTGCATGTACTTTACATGCACCGATTGGTGTTGCTTGCTTGTTTAAAATTCTTAGCTCTTCAACTTTGATTTGGGAAGATAAGATGGTGCTACATCACTGATATATTGTCAGGAATTTGATGTATTCATCTTTTTTGTTATCATAGATCTTTGCACTAATGTAGTGGCATGATGTCTGAAATTTTTAGAAATGAAAACAGTATGTAAACAAACTAAAATGGAATTTTAGAGTCTATTTTTGACTTGGTATGTTGTACATAATCAAATGAAAGTCGAAAAAAAAAACTCAAAACCTTTGGGATGAGGTGTAGGTTGTTTATTTTTTCCAAATTTGCTACAAAAAAATTTGTTTAACTAAATAGACCTTTTAACAAACACATAATGTGCACCAAAATAGAAATAAATTCAATGTTAATTGAAACCCAAAAATACCATAAAAGCAGCCAACAAAATTGAAATAAAAATTCAATGTTCCGGATTTTCAAGAGGTGCAAAATGAATTACGATCAAACTGCAGTAAAATTGAATCTATAAAGATCGATGAAGTGCTCAATTAATTCGAAATCAATCGCAAAAAAAAAAAAACGATATAAATAAAGTCGATCAATGATTAGATGAAAGAATTTTTGAAAAAAACAATGATCGTTATTGATCAAGGAATTAGAGGGGAAAATTCTGAAATACGTGGGGTAAATTTGTTTTTCTTGCAGCATGGCTATTTTAGTCATGGAAATGGACCAATTAGATTATGGTTTGATAAAATAGACTTATTTGAAATAAGTTTTCTAAAAGACGTATTTAGTTGAAATAAGATTTTTTTGGGAGATTTAGTTGAAAGATACTTTGGAAAGTGGTACATTTAAATAATTTCCTCAAAAAACAAATTCCCGGTGATCCGTTAACAAAAAATATATGAATAACATCCTGGATTTACTAACCATAAATCTAAAGCTCGTTTAAAAGGTGTTGAACCAAACCAAGGTTGGGTCTTAACAGTTAAGGCAAGCGCTTCATTAAAGAGATGAGCCTTGGCTCATAGAACAAGAGCCTATAACCTATGCACAAAGTTCCTGGGCTTTTAAGAAGGTAATTATGATTAAATTATGCTAGAAATAGATTGAACTCATCTAAATATATATGTGATCCAAGTTAGTTAGCATCATAAGCCGGTGGCTATAGCCTGTGGGACGTACCTCAGCTCGTGTAGATAGAACCAGTTTTAAAAGGTAAAGAAAACCAGCAAGTTGATGTAACCAAACATCTTGATAATCATAATTGATACAACTTGTTAAAGATATTGCAGCTAATTAATCGCACATGCCTATGCCGTATTGGGTTGATGCGTTCAGTGCAACTATTAAAGCAATTGTCTTCCTACGTCGGTGCTACAAAATTTCTCCTTTCAAGATCATGTATGGAGTTGGCTCCAATTATGCAAATTTCCACCCGTTTGGTTGTCGTGTTTATCCTTATCTTCGGGATTATGCTCATAATAAGCTCGCACCGTGCAATCATCCTTGTATCTTTCTTGGCTACAATTTGCATCATGAAGGTTTTCGCCACCGACAGTTCTCGCATTTATGTGACACGGCATGCCCAATTTAGTGAATTATTATCTCATCTTGCTGGGGCAACAACATCTCGTCTTCCTTCAGACTTAAGGTTGAGCGAATTTCTTGCGCCCACCTGCTCCGTCACGCCCTGAAAGGCCTTCTATGGTGTGAAACAGACACCTCATGCTTGGTTTCAGCATTTCAATGCTGCCTTCCACCTAAATCTGGGTTTACTTCCAGTCGTGCGAGACACTTCCTTATTTATCTTCAGTCGTGGTTCCTCATTACTCTATCTTCTTGTTTATGTAGATTATATCATTTCAACTGGCAATGATGCCTCCCTTATTAGGAAACTCATCTCTCAATCACTCTACTCGCTCACTTTTTACCTTCTTTTTATCCAAGCTATGCGTTAGACACAATCACATGATTCGCTTGAGGGGGGAGTTTAAGATATTTTAGAATCTTCCCATATCAATAAAGATTAATTTGTCATGTTTTGAATTTAGATATGAATTGGTCAATCGTATTATATCTTGCAGATTGTATCATATTTTATACATTATCTCATCATTGTATAATTCTGTAAATATGAAATATATTGACCACCTAAAGTGAAACTACAAGTTCTCATATATAATATTCATTACAATAACTAAATCATTAAAGTACAATAACTGAGTACAACTAAATTTTTATGACTACTGCCCTCCAGAACCCAAAAAACCTGTGACACTATGCGAAGTGCCTTTATTTGTAAATTGAGAATTGTTCCCCAGTCGTAAAATCCTCAGAGGATGTATAGAGAGGGAAAAAATTGGATTAAATAGATATCTAAACATTTGATCCAATGATCTTAGAGTGCCTTTTTTACTTCAAAGAAGTTGGGACGCAACTTGTTTGCAGCATCAACGTCATCTGGGGATGCGACTGCAACCACAACACCTTTGTCCTTGACCGCTTCTACAATGTCAGCAAACTCCTTGAAGTCATCCAACCTAAGGAGAAGAAAATGAAGAAATAGGTTTTAAAATTTGTCTGGGGCAGCTAGGCAGAGAGAGGAAATGAAAGAATGGAGAAGAAACAGGATGTTTTTTATTGAATACTAGCAACAGAATGAATAATCACAAGAAAGATTTTGCAGGTTACAAATTTATATCTGCTGAGGGTTATTCAGTTATATGTGTTACATGTTACACACTTAGGTATTGTTTGGTACGTGGTATATGATGATTGAATGATGTGATTGTAATATGAATGATAAAAAGATGATAGACATATGTAATTTACTGGTGCGATTAATCATATGATGTTTGGTGTACCGTATGAGTGTGAGTTGAGCAATCCATGATCATATTATCAATTACACCAAACGGTACCTTATTATAAGCTTTACTCCTCATTTTGAAAGGGAACTTTATTTGTTTCACAAAAGCATAATGACCATGCATATAGAGAAATTTATCTGTTTCACAAAGGCATCATATTTTCGCTTCATATGTAGACATCATGACCATGCATTTAGGGAACTTTATCTGTTTCACAAAGGCTCATTTGTGAGGAAAAGATGCCAAATGTAAATCAGTCCCATGACTAATTTGCTTAGGGTCGAAGATATAGATACCTGGTTGACAAAATTTCTTCTCGTCTCACTTGCCTCTCCTCCTCGGTGATTCCTAGTAAGTATCTCAATAAACTGAAGAGGAAAGTGAAATTTTTTTATCAAAATTCACGGTCCAGACAGCATAGCAAATAATAAGCACGAGAAGAACACTGAACAAAAACTCACTTTATACCATTCATCATAATACTACAATCAAACCACCAAGGAAACACGGGATGAAAACTAATAAGGGTCTACAAGCTTGTCCCAAGGTAGAAGATGCGGAAGGAACTATTTCTAATAAGTATCTCAATAAACTGGAGGAAAGTGAAAATTTTCATCAAAATTTATGGTCCAGACAGCATATCAAATATTAATCACAAGAAAAAACAGAATAAAAACTCACTATATAACACTCATGATAACACTACACTCAAACCACCAAGGTAACATGGGAGGAAAAGACTAATAGGGGTCTACAAACTTGTCCCAAGGTGAGGGTGAAGACGGGGGACAAACTATTACTCAAGATTTTTGAGTTACAATTTGAACGCAACACAGCCCAATTGGGTTGCATTCGAAAATTTGACTGGTTGATTGGCCTTCAGGCCTCTGAAGGATAATGGTGAAAATATTAATAAACAATTCAGACAACTCAAACAAAGAAACTAAATACTTCCCGAAATTATAATCAGTATGAAGATCACCAAGTATTTAGTATCAGATGTTCACCTGCTTGTGTTGGTGAGTTTGCTAAAGTCCTCTATTGAGAACCTCTAACATACAAAGAGTAACGGATCCAAAAGCAATGGACTGCAATTCACTTACCTGCTGTATCCCTTCGCATCAGGTAGCTGATAGGCATCAACATCTCCAATGGTCCCAATAATAGCCTTAGTGAGAGCATCATTATCCATTTCAAGTTCTCTCAGAAAGTTGCTGGTCCCATCATAAACATCAAGAGTCTTCAACAAGTTGGGGTCTCTATATGACAAGTATGAGAACACACCTGAACAGAAGTAGCTGATTAGGTAGCAGGAAGTTAGCAATCGTTGACTTACGAACAAAGGAACTTAAAATTTCACCTGAGTGAGTGTCAAAATCACAAAATCCTCCATAAGCTCCACCACTAACTCGAACACGGTCCCACAGCCACGTGTTGTTTAAGTACTTAGAGATAACATATGCGCTGCCTTTAAGTTGATAGCCAGTATCAAAAAGGTTAGCCGCTTTCCCAACATAATTGACCTGCTCATATAAACATCTTGGCTGCTAATTAAGTATTCTCATTTCTCAGCATGCGCATAAAGAAAGCATCAATCGAGATATAATTTCTATTAACCTGAGTGGGTACCACAAGTGCTTCATTGTGGGGGAGAGACTACCGCTCAAAGAAGTCGAACCAACTGGGGAAGTGCTGGGAAGCATATCAAGAAAATTGCTAATATGTTTCTCCGAGTTCTTAAGGTTTTCTCCATCAGCAGTCAAATTTATTAAGCAATCATTTTTCGAAATCAAGGTTTTGCGTATCTCCTCAAGAGACGCAGATATTTCTGGCCAGCCTTCATCAACTTTCTTTTCGAGATCTTGTAAAAATTCCAAATAACTGCAAGATGTCATGGAAACAGTAATTAGGGGCTTCTGCTATAGCCAAAACCATGGTTAAAATGGTGAGAAGTGCAGCAGTTCATGTTATGGTTTCAAATGTAATAGTGACAGCTGAAATGAACCCCCATTAGCACACTCCATTATATATTAAAACATTTAAAATGTTAATAGAATAGGATTTATGAAATAGTCAGCACAAATTTATTCAGAAACAGCTGGTCACAAATGCATATCATATATTTCATGATATGACACACTGCTGAATTTCAGAAATTGGGAAATTTAAGAAGCGAAAAGATTATTAAACCTGAAGCCGCCCATTTGTTCAGATATCCAACCAGCAACATTGAGCTTTGCATCCATTCTTGTAGCTGCAATGCCATGTCCGCTGCCTCTCAGACGGTTCTGAAAATTAAATAATCGAAACAAATTAGCCACAGAAAGTAATTAGTTCAATCGTACAGAGTTCAAAGAATACCTCCATTCTTGCTTTGCTTTGAGAGACAAACTGCTTAAAGCGCTTTTGGTCCGTAAGTTGAACATCTTGAAGAACACAGTTGACCTAGATTTGACAATTTAGAAGACATCATCAATCATTTTCCGCAGTTATCCATATATTGGAACAACAAACAACAAATGCGTCATTGTTTTCATCTTGAACTACCACAATAATTTGAAATAGAGTGTGATGAAAGGGGTATAGAATTAAAATCGAGGACCAAGAGTTGCAAGACAAAGCAATACAATTATTATCCATATAAAGGGACAACAGCTGTGCGTTAGGCAGCGTGATCAAATAAACAATTTTCCTTGCTATGATTCTTGAAATTAAACATCATTAGAAATGACCAACTTGTACAGTGTAAGGTACATAATATATAGTTATTTATATGATGAGACAGAAGTATGAACACCTTATCATATTGCATAATCAATTATCTCAAACAGCTAAAACAACACAAAGCATCTCAACAGGAGTTGAAAGCTCCAGGCAAAAAACAGCTACAATGGCCGAAGGTGTCTCAACAGGAGTTGAAAGCTCCAGCAAGAAACGATACTTTGCATGCTTAATCTGTAGAAGAATTGGATACACAAGCCAATTCAAAAAGCAAGAGCCAAATGCACTCTCTAAAGAGGATGGCAGAGTAATTTCTTAACACATTGAAATTTAAAAAATACAAAAATACATCAAAATTATAAATGCACAGAGAAAACTGAAGATACACGAATCCAAAAAGTTTTTCACAAAAAATTACAATAGCAGAACGAAAAATATGCAGAACAAATTATAACTGCGAAGGCAGGTTGATGACCAGAATTTTTGCTTGAAGATGAACATTCGACAGAAGAAAAAAACACTAATAATCAAGCATTCGAAATATTATCTTTTGTTTCATTTTTCAGATGGGACACATGTATGCAGAGACTTGGATTAAAAAAAAGCTACAATCAATTGCAAGGAACCGAAACCTCAATAATTTCTTTGTCTTCTACTTTAGATGAAGAAGAAACTGTTTGTGCTAGAATATAAGAAATGCGAAAAGGCAGATAATGAGAGATGTTATATAAGAGAAAAAAGAATAATATTCATATAACAATCTCTGACTAGCTTAGGAAATCAATATATAAACTTATCGTTGCCCCTCCAGTAAAACTTATCACACATAAACCATTAAGAATACATAGAGTAGACCAAATTTAAACGAATACATAAATAAATGATAATAACAAAAAGCAAATACACAAACTGCAGATAGATTGATTATCACAAGCTATTGATACAAACTCTTCAACAACTAGACAAGTGATGACACTGGGGATGTTCAAATATCTGAATATCATGCTAAATGCCTGTAAAATATCACCAACTTACAAGGCTAAACCAAATCTTCGGAACGCTCAGGACGTAGCTTTGCCTCGAACAATTATATGGCTGCAAGGATCCTTCTTACCACGGACAGATGATGTGAAGGGATACACAGAAATGCCACCGGTTTTTCTTCCAATTAATTGATTCAGTTGCACAAAATCCATATCTCTAGTCCCCATCTCCAGCAGTGACTGACTGTTGACATATTCCCACATAATATTTAGAAGTTGATGGAGACAGATTTTTCATGAAACTAACAGCAGCCCCCAAAACCTTGAATTAAAATATGACAGTTGAAAGTCATTGTGAAACTATGAATGCATATAGAAAACAAGTGCTTGTGATAGTCCAACCGACCGGAATGTCGGTAGCCTCAAACAAATGGTTACAGAAATAACTGTTGCCAAGGTATCAACATGACTTGAAGCATGCAGAAATGACAGAATTTGATACTTTTGTCAACAATTCTAGGCTGGTGGATTTACCACTGATCGGAAGGAAGTACACTTGGTACAGACCGGATGGTACATGTGTAAGCCGCTTGGATCGTTTTTCTTCTATCGGTTAATTGGTTAAGACATGGCCTAATTTAACACAATGGGGACTAAAGCGCAGCGTATCTGACCATTGTGCAATCATTTTGAAGAATCATAAAGTGGACTGGGGTCCAAAAAACCGTTTAGGACATTGGACTCATGGATGCAACACAGGGACTTCAAGACTTTTGTGGAACGGGAATGACAAGGTTTTACAATCCAGGGATGGGGAGGTTATGTCTGAAAGAGAAGTTCAAACTATTGAAGTACTGGTTAAAAAGTGTGGAATAAAGAAGTATTTGGAGGAATCGAGAATAACATTGCGGTCTCCAAGGGCAGAACTAGTGATTGGGATACAGTGGCAGAATCAAGGGATTATCCAATGATGAGATGCATATTAGACAATGGAGATGTTCAATTTACAGAAGCAATTGGGGATGAAAGACACTTTTACTATACCAGAAATCGAGATCGAGGTGGATTAGGGAAGGTGATATGAATTCAGCCTTCTTCCACAAGATTGTGATCTAAGAAGGAAAAGAAATGAGATTGTGGGTCTACATATTAACGACCGATGGATGGATGGAGTAACAAGAAATCAAAGATAGGGTGGCATGTTACTTTGTGAATCAGTTTGGTGAGGAAAATTGGAACAGACCAATACTGCAAGGGTAGATTTCACTTGTCTAACGTCAGCTAAAGAAGTAATTTTGACAGCATGCTTCTCCGAATCAGTAAATCAAAGAGGGGCGGGTTTGGGATTGTGACAGCTTCCAAGAGCCCGGGGGCCTGATGGTTACATTTCAAATTCATCAAAAAGTTCTGGGAATGAATGACATCAAGCGAGATTTCATTACATTTTTGATGACTTTCATAGAAATTGAAGACTTATTAAGGGGGGGAATCCATCTTTCATCATACTTATTCCTAAAAAGGAGAACCCAACCAGAATTGAGGAATTTCAACCAATTTCCCTCATTGGATGTCTTTACAAATTATTGTCCAAAGTACTTGCTAACAGACTCAGTGGAGTTCTGGACAGGATAATTTCGAATTCACAGACGGGTTTTATTGGAAATCGTCACATTCTTGATGGGGTAATGGCGATTAATGAGATTATCGATGATTTAAAGAAAAAGAAGAAAGTGGGCATTATCTTTAAGGTGGATTTTGAGAAAGCATATGACTCGGTCAACTGGAAGTTCCTCCATCACCGCTACTTTCCTAACACCTTTTCGAAGTGCTATAGGAAGGGAATCATCAAGCGAGATTAGAGGGAGAATTGGTTCGGAAGTACCTGATTTTCCCAAAT
Organism: Haberlea rhodopensis; assembly: GCA_907163345.1. Lineage (NCBI taxonomy): Eukaryota > Viridiplantae > Streptophyta > Magnoliopsida > Lamiales > Gesneriaceae > Haberlea > Haberlea rhodopensis. Next base: position 2,840,902 of record CAJQUN010000044.1, on the reverse strand, counting down.
CAGTGCGCGGGGAATCCAGATTGGACTTGTGGTAGAATGTTCGAACAGTCTCGAGTTTTGTGTTTTCTCCTGGTATAGACCAAGTATTCCGGTTCATGGTTGGTAGGTCCGTTGTCTCCCCTGCATGTGAGCGATCTATGCCTGGCAGATTTGGTCAAAAGTCCTTATTTCCAATATTTGGTTCCAGGTCAGTAAGTGGGACAAGTGTGTTGGGCAAGAAACAGAGTTGGTATCCCGAAAATTTCCTTCACAAGTACGCTCCCCCTGAAGGGAAGTTTTGGGAAAATAGGGGCGACTTTCACTAGAGGAAACATCCATGCTGACAAAAAACTTCTTTGTGTGAGGGTTATAGCACTTGTAACCCATTTGATTAGAGGCATAACCAAGGAAGACACCAATTTTCAGCCATAGGATCTAATTTGGCGAAAAATGTTGGGTAAATGGACATATGTAACACACCCAAATACTTTTAATGGTATACCGGAAGCTAGTCGGCAATTGGGGAACAAGTCAGTAAAACGCCGTAATGGGGTAACATGTTTTAGGACGCGAGTTGGCCTGCGGTTTATGAGATAAGATGCTGTTAAAATAGCATCACCCCAAACATATTTTGGTACATGCATTGTAAACATTGGTGCATGGGCCATCTCAAGTAAGTATTTGTTTTTGCGTTCAGCAATACCATTTTTTTAAGGCGTGTCTCGACACGTGGACCGATGAACAATGAAATGCATTCGAAAAAATTCGCCAAGAGATGAATTAAAGTACTCGGTTCCATTATCATACTGAAAACACAAATTTTGTTGGGTGGCAATCATCGTGTGAAAAGTTTGGAAAAAGCTTTTAACTTCAGATTTTTGTTAGGAAGAAATACCCAACAAAGACGTGTGATCATCAATAAATATGACAAACCAATTTTTTCCAGTCAAGGAGGGAACCCGCGAAGGGACCCAAACATCGCTGTGAATTAAGTAGAATGGTCGCCATTAGCATGATAAGGTTTTAGTCGAAAAATAGATCGATGACTCTTAGATAATAAACAATTGTCACATTGAAATGAGGAATAATCCAAAGATTTAAACAACTGAGGAATAAATGTTTTAAATACTGAAAACTAGGATGCCCTAACCGAAGATGCCAAAGCAATATTTCATCAAGCGTAAGAGAATGACAGACACTACCACCATAACCTTGACAAGTCACTTGTGCGAAGGAATCATTATCAAGTAGTATAGGCCATTGACCATTCTAACACTGCCAATCATCTTCCCCGAGCTCCTGTCCTGAAATTCACAGTGAGTTGGAGAGAAAAAACACGGCAGTTAGAATCCTTAGAGGCGACTAACCGATAATAGTTATAGGTTAATTTGGAACAAAAAGGGCCGAATGTAGTGTGATTTTGTTTGAGAGAGTAATATAGCCTTTTCCGAGAGTAGGAGAAACTCCCATCGGCTATACGAACATGTTCAACCCGAGACAAAGCTGAATATCGGCTGAAAAGATTGGGAAGAAACGCCATGATCCAAAGCAACCGGAGTCAATGATCCACGGGATAATGGTGGTATAAGATGAAAAAACACTAGGGAGACCACCTGTTTGGGCAATAACACGAGTAGGGTTACCGGATAAGGAGGTGGAATGTAGCAGCTTCAGAAGGTGATCCATCTGCTCCTTGAAGAAGGGAGAAGTCGCAGTGGCGGTATTCGGAGGCGGACGTTGATGAGGTTTATTACTTTTCCAGTTGGCGGGCTTGCCATGAAGCTGCCAACAATTAGCCTGAGTATGATTAAGCTTGTTGCAGACTCGCATTTTGGGCGTGGTCTGTCGGCTGATCGTCGATTGGAAAAGGCCTTGTTGGCTGCAGATTCAGGAACAACAAGTGCGGAAGTTTCAATCGGAGTAGCACTTGTTTACCAAGCATGACATGTCAGCGGTTTTCTTCGCGCCGGACTTCAGAAAAAACTTCACCAATGGACGGTAAAGTCTGGCGGCCAATTATTCTGCCGCGGACATCATCGAACTCAACATTTAATCCCGCCCGAAATTTAAAAATACAAATTTAAAATTGGAGTTGATATTCTCCTCCAGGAATTGACCACCAAGTCATGACCATGTAATTTTCACATCCCAATTGGGAGATTTTCCGTAGGCGCTGGTTTCGGGATATCACCGGTCAAATTCCCAGTTTGCCACGGCCCGTAGATACATGCGAATGGATTGGGACCATCGCAAGAAGTTATCACCATTTAGCTTGATAGTGGTGATTTGAATAGAACGAGAGTGGGTGTCAGATAGTTTGAGAGGGGCCGCGTCAGTGGAAGGAGTTTCAGATGCCATAGCTACGACGGTGGCGAGTTGGGCAAAAAAAAGGCGAAGGGCAGGCGACGGTGAATAGGGTTAGGAAAAAATCAACCCGGCTCTTATACCATGTTGGAAACAATTATTTGAGAGTTATCAATACACTTTTATTAATTGAATGAATTAAAGAGTTACAATGGTAACCTATTTATAGGTAAATACAAAGATTATATAAGGAAACTACCTATCTAAATCAAATCAAATATATACAAATCTAAAAGATGAGGATCCCTATATAACAAATCTTCCTATCTAATCACCAACATAATCTTGGTGATTCTCAACATATATCATTGGTGTATAATGCTTTAGCCTGTTCCCAAACACTAAAGCAAGTCTTATGTGGAAAAAAAATTTGTTTTAGTGAAGAATCATTAGTTTGCCAAAGCATACTACACAATTGAGCATCAATTCTGTCCCATTTGGACCGATCTTCCATAGTACCATCATATCTTGTTGTGAGATGATCATTATAACGTTGTCCCATGAACCATAACTCGACATCAGCAGCCCAAGTAGAGTAGTTACCACCATTTAATTTTCAGTGGTGATAATTGTAGAACCAGTTATCGAAGGATTTGTCGTGGACTTGGGTGCATCGGATGCGGATTTGGATGTGTCGGATGTAGACATATTGGATTAGAAAGAATGGAAGAATGGATCGCCGGTGTAAAAATCACCGGAGATGGAATAGAAAGGAAATCACCGGGTAGAAATCACCGGGATATAGAATCTGAAATTCTCACGGCTCTGGTACCATGTGAACGTTGAAAAAGATAGACCAATATTGATATTAAATCATATATTTTATTCATCTGACTAATGAATACAAGAGCCCTACATATACACAAAAATATAATCAATCTAGATCCTAGAATCCAGGCTATATAATCATCTAGATCCTAGAATTAAGCTACCGTAATTAGGATCTAATCACATAATTATGCTAACCTACTTAATTAAGTTAATGTATCTAGACATATTTACAATGTATTCAACATACTCAGATCTTCTAGAACTATCTTGAGCCATAGCAACTCGTAATCTCCATGTGCCACTAATTGGAATTCTGCTTCTGAACTAGACCCCCCCCCAGCGTTGGTTGTTTTTTAGTTTTTCAAGTCACTAGGTTCCCTCCAAGGAAAGTACAATTAGCCAGACATTGATCTTCTATCTATAATGGAACCCACATAATCAGAATTAATGTATGCCTCTACTCCCATGCTCGCGCGCTTTTCTTAAAAAGAATTCTTCTCCGATGTTGGCTTTCAATACTATATGATCCGATATACAACTTGGAGATGATTTATTTGGGATTATGTATGAATTGACTCGCTACGCTTACTAAATAGGAGATTTCAGGCCGAGTGTGTTGACAAATAGATTAGTCTACCAACAGTCGTTGGTACATGCCCTTATCAGCCGGTTATTCTTCAATCGCATCTCTTAGCCTATGATTTTGTTTGATAGGCGTGTTTAAGGGCTTGCAACCAATTTTATCAATTTCTTTAGTAAATCAAGGATATATTTCCTTTTTGAGATAAAATTCCCTCTTCAGACCTAGCTACTTCTATTCCAAAGAAGTACCTTAATTTCCCAAGATCCTTTATCAAACTCCTTGACTAAGAACTTTTGAAGAGCCCCCCTTTATTTTGGATCATTCCCAGTAACTATATGTCATGTCATCAACGCAGACTATTAGTGTTGTGACTCTCCTTGAAGCTGAATGTTTGGTAAATATTGCGTGATACCATGACTGTTTCTAATTTATCGACAACATTGCCTTTGCAAATCTTACAAATCATGCTCGAGGAGATTGTTTTAGTCCATATAATGCCTTCTTCTACTTGGACAACGTTTTCCCATTAAACCCCGACGGGACTTCTACAAAAATTTCTTCCTCGAGGTCTCATTGTAGGAAGACATTCTTCACATCAAATTGTTGTAGGCTCCACTTCAAGTTTGTTGCTAAGTCAGCAATACCATGATTGTTTTCATTTGATACTCTATCCCATAAGTTTGTATATATCCCTTTTGTCACTAACCCCTCGCTTTTTACCAGTCGATTGACCCGTCCGACTTATATTTAATTGAAAAAACCTATTTACATCCCACAATTTTTTTCTCCAGCCGCGCCAAATCAACTAGTTCCCAGTTCCATTTCTACTCTCATTGCCTGTCTCCACTCCTTTTTCTAAGGCCTCTTTTAGGGATATTAGTGAATGGGCCAAAGAACAATAAGCCCCCCTTGCATGTTTTATGTTCTAGAAGGGAAATCACATGTGGGGGTTAAAAATGGAGGAAGAGAGTGATAAAAGGTATCATGCTATTATCATTGTTGTTAGTTTTTAAATAGCTAGTGCCAGGGAGCCCTTGTGGTTGCTACAGAGAGTTATTCTCTGGGAAGTTCTTTATTTCTTCATACTTTGATTATATCAATATTTATTTCCTTTCATTTGTATTTCTCTGCTCTTTTTCGGACTTTCTACTACTAATGTGCGTGTGAATTTGTGGCTTGAACCATGAGCCTAACAACCTCGAAGGGTTGTGCTATTGTTGTACAGTCTAGGTGAGTAAGAAAGCTTTTATATGCGAGGGTGATAATTTTTCAAGGGATACAAAATGGGAAATAGAATGTTGTGTGCACTTTTTAACACCCTTCCTAGCAGCTATAGGATGATCCAAATCAAGGACAGTAGTGTAATTCCAGAAGAAGAGCTTATCTCATTCCCAAGTGATAATTCGGCTTCTTGAACATTCATAGTATTGTCCATGGCCCAGGCGAATTCAAGATCAATCCTTACTAAGTATTGATAGATCTATTGGAGATTGATTGATTGAGTGCCCTGTTAGAGAATGCCGATGGTAGACCCAATATCTATCAGTACTTGCGATCTGGGAAGTACCATGGGAACTCATAAGGCCTTTACATTGAGGTGAAAAAGGAGAAGTGCACTTCTGCATAACCTGTGTTTTCCTTGGGCATTTGAACAATCACAAATATAGGAATGAACTGGTTGATATAAAGATCTCAACCCTTATGCTCTTAAGTTTAGTATAGTACTAAGCAATAGTCATATTCCACTAACTAAGATTTGGAACTTCTTATTCGACCTAAAATATCTTAGCTTCGTTTCCGCGATGGCAAGATGTCTTAATTCCACACTTCCTTACTTGAAATGAGTTACTCTCTTTCAGGACAAGTCAGCCAGGTTAGACTACCCTGATGCTTTGGCTTTTAAAGAAAAAGATCCTTATGCAACCCATCCATATACCAGTAATTGTTTTGTGACAATAGGATTCTCCAGTCTTGGTGACTCATCGGGAGTAATCGGGATCACACTCGGTTTTAGGATAGTTCCTATTTTTTGGACTCAATTTGAGGAGCAGGTTCTGGGTTGGAATTGGAAGAGGGTGTTTGAGTTGGAAAGGAAGACACATTGGGTGCAAAGGAAAGGAGAGAGTTGAATTGAAAGGGAAGGCTCTCTCAAAACAAATCTTAATCTTCCATAGAATTCTCCCCATGAAGATAAGAGATGAGAAAAATGATTCTCATGTCCAACGAATGTTACATCAGCCGAAACATAGGATTTACGAATAACAAGATTATAGCCTTGTATCCTTTTTGATTGGCTGAGTATCCTATGAACACATTTGATAGCTCTAGGGTCCACCTTTCCCCGACCAGGAGAATGAAGGTAATGAAGCTTTAGGAACCAGTTTAGCGGACCCACTGAAATCTGGGGAAATATTGAGAGAACACTTCCATAGTTCCATTGGAGTTTTAAATCATGGACTCGAGTTGGGATATAATTTATTAGATGAACGGCAGTGATAATCTGGCCAGATTTGAGCTTCGTTATGTTATGAGAGATTATTTTTGTTTCATCAAATAATCCAAGAAAGACGGGTGCAATCATCTATGACCAGGACACCCCATCGAGCTCCTGAAATGTTGGAACTCGAGAGGACCCAAAAGTCACGTGAATGAAAGAAAAAGGAATTGTAGCTCTTAGCTCAAAAAAGGAAACACATCTGTGTTTAGCAACTCACACACATCAAAATGAAAATAATGTACATCAACATTCTTAAATAATGACGGAATCATGACATTAAGGGTTTTGAACGGAACCGAATCCGTTAATTTAAAAAAATTAATTTTTTTTTAAAAATTTAGATAATATATTTGAGGTTAGTTTACAAACAAAAAGGCTTATTAGTTCAATTGGTTAGAGCTTTAGAGTAGAAGACGATGGTCGCGTGTTCGAATCCTCCAAGCAACAATTTCCTTTGATTTTTTATAAAAAAAAAAGCAAAAAATCGTTCCGGGTGGAACCTGTCCCACCCGGAACCGTAGAACCCTTACTGGATCCGATCCGGTTCCTTACCGATCGGACCGGTTTCCGGAATTAGGGGATCCGGAACGGCTGGTTCCGATCGGATCGAACCGGGTTGCCCCGTTAAGCACCCCCTACTCAAAGCAATGTCTCCCTGGTTTGCGACAGTGACCAAAGACCCATCGGTCATGGTTATTTTTCTATGCTAATTGGGATTCTATGTGAGGATTTTGTCTGAGAAGTTGTCATATGGTCAGCTGCTCCAGAGTCAATAACCCAATATTGAGAAATTTGAGTCTGAGGCACATAAAGCATATGAGGAGTTATCTTACCTGCTTTTACTAAGGAACGATACCTGCAGTGTTGATTTCACCGCATTCTCCATAGCTAGAATTTGAGGCATCATTAGAGTTATGTTTGTTAGATGCTTTTTGCCTCTCGAAAATTTGGGGCTGATTTCCATTTCTTTGGTCCTCTATTCCGTTGATAGCCTCGTGGTTTTCCATAAAGCTTCCACACTGCTTCTTGGTGTGCGAAGTTTCCTTAATGTAATTACACCAAAGGTTTTCCTTGTTTGTGGGTTGTAATCTGTTCTCTCCCCGTTTTCTGAGTTAGCATAGGTTTCTTCCTCGGTCTTAAACCTTGATTTTTCATCATTCTCTTTGCCACTAACATTCCTGATCCCTCACCTGATTGAGGTTCAAGCATACTCCCCCTTCGACTCTCTTCAGCATCGAAAATGGAAATAGTCTCATTCAAAGATGGTGGTATCTCATCTTTTCCTAGAATTTGAATTCTCACCTGGTCAATTGGGCATTTAAACCAGCGAGAAATCATAGACTAGATCCTTTTCAATGAAGGACTTTACGAGGCTGCATACACACCCACACTTCATCTCGCTACAACCAGTAATGATACATTGCTATGGATTTTCAAGAGATGAGCATAATCAGGACTGACCGCTTCCTCCTTGTTAAGTGGTTGCAGAGATTTTGTTTTAATCTAATAAATTCGAGTTGCATCCTTAACCCCTCCGAATAAGTCTGTTGACAGCATCCCATATCTCTTTTGTCATTGATAGGAAAATACATGTGTCACGAAACTCTGTAACATAGAATTTCAGAGCGAGGACATGACCCTAAAGTCTTCTTCATCCCCAGCATCAAATTTGGGACCTCCCTCTTTAGGTCCTGTACCAAAAAGATGATTCATTTTCTTTTTCCCTTAAAAAATCGTCCGACTACTTGAGACAATTTCAAGTAGTTTTTTTCGCCGTTCAACCTATAAGCCCTTGAAGATTTTGGCAGGTCCATAGCAGTCTGATGTTGCACGGTTTCTTTGGTGGTAGTGAAAGTACTTTTAGGAATTTCTGACAATTTCTGACATACTGTTTGGGGTAATAAACGTGACACGAGAAAAGGTTGGGCAACAAAATCCGGTGGCAATAAGCCCGACTAACAGGAAGTATGGAAATGAAGGCCGACTAATAAAGCACACAATTTCTAGGAACCCTAAAGCTTCGTACCATGTGAGAATTGGGAAAAGTATATTATTGAATGCTATGATACAAAGATTTATTGAATAGAGTAAAGCTATTCTAGGAAAGTTTAACATCTCCTAATCTCTAAAAATCAGGAAACTAAAGACTATTTAAATAAATTCCTATAAATAAAAATACAAATATTTTCCTACAATCACCACCGCTATACTCTGGAATCTTGTATTCCAATCAATCACATTTCTAATATAATACACTTCGGTAGTTGAAGATTTCCAGAAGTAATTTCTATCTCACCAGAATAGTGGTACCAAAGAGAAAAGCTCTTGCTTCAAAGAGTTCATTATTGAAACAACTTCAGCATTAGAACATCATTTGTGAAGAGTCATGCTGCACACCTTTATCCCATTAATATCACTCACCAACCTAGAATAACAATTA